>VZTA01016072.1:20200-55890 GCA_013398855.1 Mohoua ochrocephala | reverse complement strand
TATTTTATATTTTTCCCCAATTCCCTCCCCCACCCCACTGGGAGGAGACAACGAGCAAACAGCTGAAAATGCTCAGAACTCTGACAAAACTGCACATTCTTGAGAAACTCTCCTGAAGGTTTCTTTAATGAGAAGAGAAGGGATCCAAAGCAATTTGGTAGAAAACACATACATGTTTTTTAGTAAATAATTGCACGGGGTCTGTGAGTTCCTGACTTTATGCTGTTCCCAGTGTTACCAAGCCACCTATTTGGCCAGAACTGGGGTTGAAGCAAAGCTCAGAAACCAAGTCCTTGTTTCCTTGTTAGTGTGCTGAATTTCCCGTCCTGTTTATCTTTCTATTCTAGTTTTGGAGTATGAAGAAGATAATTCACCTCTGCAGTCCTCCTTCCCAGGAACCCACTACAAAAACATTTATAATTGGGTATAAATAAACATTGTTTTGTTTCTGCATCTCATAGCCAGCGAGTAGATTCATTTTCCAGCTGTCAATAACAAATCCTCATGCAGACTGAGATTTAAAAAAGCTAATTAGGGTTTGCAGGCTATGGGTAAGGGACACCATTTTTCTTGTTTTCATCACTTTCTCCCCACGCTTTTCCCATGGAATCCCACGGATATCCACTGACATCAAGCTGAATTGAGCAGCTGAGCACAACCTTCTGCTCCCAGTTCTGGCTTAGGGGTCCTTTCACGCCCGAGCCCCACTGCTTGCACCAAATTCCAATTAAATAACTGAAGGAATATACTCGGGAGATTATTTCACTCAACTGATAATTTTATTTTCTTAGCTAACTCCGTCAGACTCACCAAGTCACAACCAAGCTTTCTTAACAGGATTGCACTGGAATCTCCCCGTTGTATTTTTAATTTTTTTTTGGCAGTGTATATCTAGGTGGCAAAAATTAAAATTCTCACAGCGGCTTGTGAACTTTAGGAGATTTTCTCTCCCAGACTCACGACACAAAAAGTCTATTTTAATGAAACCTCTTCTGGCTGAGGAGACTCGTCAGTGACCCGGCTGTGTCACAGGGAGTGAGAGTTGTTTTCATTTCCTAGAACAACACTTGGAGCTCCTCGTTTGCCCTGAATCACCTGGTACCCATCCAACCAAATTTTTTCTCCTTTTTTTCTGAAATAAGTGGATTAGTCACAGGGTGTAATATAGAAATTAATTGTGCTGCTGCTGTTCTAAAGAGCCTGCCAAGTCTGAATGACTGTCACTTTTTTTTCCCGTATTTTTCTCAGTTTTCGGGAACCACCATTTCAGAAAGGTGGATTCTCTCTTTCCTCCTGGTGACTGACTTGTGACGTTGAGACGTTTCTGAAGCATTTGGCATTAGTTACCATCTTTTATTGCCAAGCCTGGATTCAAGCAGGGCTTTGTTGCATGAGATAGGATGAAAATTGAGTAATGTTCACGTGAGGGCTCTGTGCCTCCACGCAAAGATGTGTCCTTTCCAACCTCACCGATTCCATGATTGTATTTGGCAAAGCCAGGCCTTCTGTCCCAAATGCTGGATCTTGCTATTCCCAGCTCAGGCTCAGAAATCCAACCCTGTAGCCCCAGCTGCAGAAGGGTGGCCAGAACCTGCTGCTTCAGTTTCCTTTCGAGGTCCCGAGCAGGCAGTGCTGGTTTGAGAGCAGCACTCTGAGCACGTAGAGTAAATACTTGATCTGAGCCCTGCCAGCGTGAGACAAGCCCTCTTTGTCTCAGAAGTTCACTGGATTTTGCTAAGGAATGCATTGTTTGGGAAGACAAGTGGGCTGCTCCCTGCCAGCACCGCAAGGATTCATCCGGGCGTCACATGAGGTGCTGCCTGAAGGCAGCGAAGTGTGACAGCTGGGGTGACAAAAATCAAGCTGGAAATTAACTGTTTGAAACATGGGCTAGAATTTGGACAGTCTTGAGGGGTTCCTGGCACTGCATTTTGGAAAAAAACCCAGCATTTTGTTTCCTGCAGGTGAGGCAGTCCATTGCCCTGGTAATGTTTTCCCCCCCGTTCCCCTTGGGCCAGTGGCTGCCGTGGGATCTCCAAGGGGAGGGGTTGACCACTGGTCCCACAAAAGAGAAGGGCTTCAAACAGTGATCAAGGCACTCAAAAAATGAAGCTATTAGAAGGGAAATCCTGCAAAAAAATATATACTAGAACATGTTTAGGTGTTAAAAGTATCTCCATTGTATGAAACTACATTGGTCATTGCTGCTCTTTCAGTTTCTTGCCTTCCAGCAACATTTCCTCTGCAGTACCAAACCTTATCAAATCAAATCTTTTGGTTTTATTTTGATTTACCTTGGATTTTCATTTTCGTGACTACATTGTCTCATTTATGCAGCTTTTTTATCACTAACACTTTAAAAATTCATATTTCCCCCTATAATCATAAACGAATGCATTTCAAAACTGGTCTGACTTCTGTTTAAACCTGTGTAATAGTCCTGAAACAAGGTGCATTCATCTGCTTCTTATTGTTTCAGTAATATCTTCAGCACCCTGTGCAATACCCCACTTCCTTGCTAGATGTAGTAATTACTGCAGTGACTGAAAACTCCACCTAGAAGTGACTGATTTCTTCATTCACGGCTGGCACAGGATCTGAAGGAAGAGGCAAACTTCTTACATCTGTGTAATTGCATTTAATATCACTCTCTGATGTTTCAGAACTGAATTTGTACAGAACAAAGCACTGGAGGGATTCAATGCTCTTATAGACACGACCCAGAACAACCTGCTCCAAGCAGCATAAAATAACTAGCGTAAGTCTCTGATTCTGCCTTCCCATGAAACGTCCAGGTTCAGGGAAATGCTCTTTTGTCTTTCAAGTAAATGTCAGTGAGGGTGGTGAATGGGTGGAACCAGTGCTGAGGACAGGCTGAAATACGTTAGGAAAGAGCCTGGGGGAACATTTGTGATGGTTTCTGGGATAAAAGTGATGCAGAAGTTGTCTGCAACCAGCAGGTTTGTGGATGTGCTGCATCACCTTCAGGAGATGTCACCTTTACTCACAGCCCCAGAAGAATTGTCACGGATGATGTGCAGTGCAGGGGGAATGAGAAATACCTGTGGGAATGTTCTCACAAGGGGTGGTGCAGAGAGAAGTGTGGCAGCCATCACGCTGCCAGTGCAGTTTGCTGCTGTACAGGGCAATGCTTTTGCTTGATCAAGAGGAGCCACAATGAATTTTTAATTTTGTCAAATGGATAAGTGATCCCCTGAACAATAAAACACATTTCTCAACAGGATTATACCTCTCTTAATACCCATATTGTCACCAAATCCCTGTCCTATGCAGTGTTTCCCTCTTTTCTCTTTCCTTTTAATCCATATTTGATATGGCAAACTTCCATCCAACTAAGATTCAAAATCTTTCAGAGCACTTTAAGCAGTGTCACTCAGAGTCCCTCCAATACTGTTACACTACTGTCACACGTTTTAAAAAATCACCTGTAACTTCTTTTAACCAATTCTGTTTTCTCACTACCAAGGCTTGGGAGGAGCAACAAAAAGCAATCCCAAGGCCCATTCTGCCCTTACAGACCCAACAACCTTTCACACAGGAGACTTTTCCTGAATTTAAGGTCCTAATCCCACACATCTCACCCTGACAAAGCTTTTATTGAACACCTGAGGATCATTTATTTGAGCGAGATAATCAGGACAAACCAAATGCAAAGGTTTAGAGGCACGACTCTTATGCAGCTTAGGGACAGAAAGCAAGAAAAAGGAACTAGAGCTGTGTCAAATCCCTCTGAAGGATATGCCATGATCTTCTGGCCCTTTTAGGTCCTTACCCAGATTTAATCCTGGCAACTTTTTTAAATGTCTGTCAGATGGTAATAAAAGTTGCAAAGTCTTATCCTGTTCTCCACCGACTGACTTTTCAAGTTGATAGCAAGGAAAGTCAGCTTCTAATTAATTATCCAGTCGTTGGGCACTTTGTGAAACAAAAAAGGTTTTACAAAAAAGGTGAAGCGTTATCATAGAATCATAGAATATCTTGATTTGGAAAGAATCCGTGATGATTGAGTCCAGCTCCCTGCTCCTCACAGGAGTATCTACAATTAAACCACCTGACTGATAATGTTGTCCAGGCACTCCTGAGCTCTGGCAGGTTTGGTGCTGGGACCACTTCCCAGAGGAGCTGTTCCAGTGCCCAGCCACCCTCTGGGTGAAGAACCTGTTCTAAAAATACAGTTCATTTTACAGAAACTGTAATTACTGAAATGCATGTTTTGTCTGTTTCCTCCTCTGACAGCTTCTATGGGAACTGAAATACCTGGCATCTTCAATTTCATATTTATTCAATCATGTCTGTCTTGAAAAAAATTTCCCTACCATAAAAAACTTCCTCTTTAAATTATCATTGATTTGCACCTTACTTAGTTTCTTCAGTAGCTTATGCATGAGGAAAAACTTAAAATACAGTGTATTTTGACTACAGTGAAAGCAGTAATTCTGATTTACACGAGTTTTCATGAGGCTAACCATGGACTTTTAATCTTTAAGGAGAATTAATATATGAAACTGAAATATAAATCTGGTTTGCCACAGTACTGAAAGGATGGGACTTTCGGTGTGTGAAAAACTTCTTCAGTGGATTAGGTTGCTGAAAGTTTCAAGTCTTAAAAAAGGAAAGCTGCTGCATAAAAGAGCATTTTAAATTTTATCTATTATCTAGAGTTACCTCACCAAAAAAAAAAACCCCTAAGAGACTTTTTTCACTTCCTAATGAAACTTAAAGGCCCTTAAGTGATATTGAAATGCAGAGAAAAGAAAATTCAGTTATAAGAAAGCCATGGTGACATTGTGTTGCTTTGGCTTAATTAACCTCATGTCTTGGTCACCCTTGTCTTGATGAGTCGAACCTTGATTTTGCTCTATTAATTTAAATACTTCATTGTAAATATATCAATAAATACCCACTGACATTTGTCTAACACAGGTAATTTATTTCATCACTACTAATTTCACCACCAGGATTCAGCTGGGAATAAATAATTTTAACTTCAGCAACCTACAGTGTCTTTTCTTCGTCTCTGCAGTGGGAGTGAATTGGACTGGACACTTCAGCCCACGAGTCCCACTGCACTGATTTTATTACCAAAATCTACTTAAATTTAAAGGCAGCATCAGTGACACCTCAGTCCCTGGCACCCCGAGGCCACTCCCCTGTTTGTGATGACAAACGTTCAAAGGGTGCTGGAGAATGTCACCTGCACTGGCGGCCCTCTGTGTGACCCTGCCCGTGGTACTGCTGAGGTCAGAGGGATTTGCTGCAAGCTGAGAAAAGCTCTCCATTAAGACCATTGTCCACATGAAAGTGAAAAGCAGGAAAAGCTGCAGGAATGCAGCACACGCCAAGACAAGCAAGGTGTGTTGACACAAAGCTGGGTAACAGCTGAAATGACCTCTCCTGCCATGTGTGGGGCCAAGGTCACTGACACCCCTCGACCTTGGCATAGCCTTCACCTCTGACAAAGATTTTCCCTCACCGGGGCTTCCAGAAGCTGGATGTGACATCCTTATCCCGAGGGAATTCTCCTCTGGGACCACAAAGCTGGACCCAGCACTCCATACTCAATTTTGTCCAAAGAAAGCAGCTTCTATATATAAAGTTGTCATTTTGCAATAAATTCACCATAAATACAGGCAATCTCTTTGCAGGTTCTGTTGTTGAGGATGTGATTTACTTCAGCTGGGATATGCCTTTTCTCTAACCATTCCTCAAAAACACCTTTCACTTCAGAACTTATTGGACTTTATTGGAAAGGCTGTCAGAGAGAAAACACGGCCTCTTCCAGCATTGGTGTGGCCAGCAGGACCAGGGCAGTGACCATCCCCTGTGCTGGCACTGCTGAGACACCTCAGATCCTGGGATTCGCCTTGGATCCCTCAGGATAACAGACATTGAGGGGCTGGAGGGTGTCCAGGGAAGGGAACAGAGCTGGGGAAGGTCGGGAACAGAGCTGGGGAAGGGTCTGGAACAGAGCTGAGTTTGGCACTGGGAACACCTCCACTGTGGCAGGGCACTGGACATGGCCCGCCCCAGATTGTTGGGAATGGGTTCAGCAAAAAACCAGGATTTTCTGCATAATAAAACTTTTCAAGAGTACAGTATGACGTTTAAAGAAATAGCAAATATATTACTATAGCATGGGGAAAAAATTGCGGGTTCACATACATCAGTGATTTTTCTTTTTCCCCAGGGAACGAGAAACACAAACAAACACTTGTATGAGAATACACGTGCAGCAGAAAGGCAGTCAGCCCCAGTTTATTCCTTCAAAAGTCCTTCAGTGAGATTCTTTACAAATATGCATGTGTTTATTTTCACCTCTGCTTGATTTTAAAGGGATTTGCTCAGGTGGAGCGTCTCTATGGAGCTGGAGCATCTTTTCCCAGCCCCGTGCTCGCCTCCCAAGGACGGGGCCTCGCTGCCCTCCAGTGGCAGCAGCCTCCAGAACAGCTCCGCATTTTCCCTCTGCTTTTAGCCCCTTTAGGCCCAAACACTTAGATAAATGGTGACACTAAATAAAGCTATTTCCCGGGAGGGGTAGATCTGCCAGCGCAGCAGAACTTCGCTCTGTGAAGAAAGATTCACGCCCAACCTCCAGCCCAAAGCTGTTTCACTACAAACCCTGTTTGTTCCCTAGGAGCAGATTTTGATGGATTTCTTTAAGAAGATGTTCTGGGAAACAGCTTTGCTCTTCCAAGACCGCAAAGGTCAGCCCTGCTGTCATCACTGCTGGCTCCTGGCACGTGGGATTAGCCCGCTGCAGGATTTCCCTGGGACCTGTTTCGTAAAGGAGACTGAGGAATGCTGAAAAAGCAAATCTTGATGCTTCTTAAAATCACAGGTTTTTGCATTCAGCCACGTTCCTTCCATGTCACCTTCTATCCCTGTATCAGGGCTCCAAATAGAGCTGTACCGCGCCGTGAAAACAAGAAAAGCATTCATGAAAAGAAAGAATTAATGTTCATTTTTAATTCAGCTAAGAAAATTCAGCTTTGTTTTTTAACTCTCTGAGGCTGAGTCCCTTCTCCCTGACTGTACAGAGTGAGGCAGAGCTGGAGGCATCCTTTAGGACACAAGAGGCCACGGTGGTGTTGACACCATCACCACCACATGCCAGGGAGAAGACTGGAGGGATCCTGCTGGATCCGTGGCTTTGATAGAAGCCAGTCCTGTCCAGTTAAGGCCTTTCCTAAGTGGGATTACCTTTTATGAGGCAAATCACTTAATCTTAAAAAAAACTCTATAAAAACTGGTGGCAAAGTATATCCAGCATGACCTGTGGTGTATTTCCTCTCCATGATGACTTTATTTCTCCTTGTCCTTTATTAATTTATATTTACACTGGCACTACAGTGTCTTCTGCCTCTCCTCTCATCCCTTTGATCACATAACACACGAAGCAGCATAAAAACCTGGTGCTAGTTCCTACTCTTCACCTGAAAAATATGTTGGTAGCACCTTGTGGCCCTTTCTTGCTCCATTTCTTTGATTGCTGTAGATCAGCAATTGTCCAGCCATGCCTTGGCCACTGTTTCTTACAGCTCTTTTATTGCTCTGGGGGCTGCAAGTGAGACAGAGAGAACTGCAGACCTGACACATTCTGGAGGGATCTTCTCCCAGGTTAAAGAGGAGCCAGGAAAATTAGAAAAAACATAAAAACTGCTTCTTACAGGAGTAATTTTGGCAAACAAAGAGAATTTGTTTGAGGCTTGCCTGACATTTCTAGGATGCTAATCTTTTGGCACAATCCTCACACCAATTTAATCTGGTTTAGTATGGCTGTAAATTGGAAACTGTCTTAATGGGTGGCATGAGAATCCTTACCAAACAGCCTAATCTCCAAAAATAAATCAGTTCCTGGAACAGCCCCACCAGCAACACGGGGCCACAAAGGTGCCCGGGGAGTGTTTGGGAAGATCTCGGTGGCCAGTCCGGAACAGCTCCGTGAGCTGGATCCCCTCATCCGGATGTCTGGATGTAGCCTGTGAAAGGAAAATCCTCACTAAATCACTTCCTTGGCATGGATCTGGAAGTTCAGGGAGGGGGATCAGGTTGCACAGCACACGCCTTTGGTGCAGACCAGGACCCGTTTGGTATAAATTCTGCAGCTGCGCTGGGTTAGAACAGACCACCCCCAACGACCATGGACCTTCACGTGCGTCTCACCTGGCTGCTTCTGCTGAGCACCACTCTCCTGTCTGAACCAGGTACTGCCTCTAAGACATTCTCATGCTTGCAGGGAAGTGTTACAGACAGAATTATTTACTGATACGGGCTGGCTTGCTGGGAACTGGCGGCAAAGATTCTCCTCAAACGTTGCTGATGAGTTTTGCACCATGGAACTGATGGTTTAATTTGTCTTCTACTTCAAAGATTCAGTCCAAATCCATAGGTTATACTTCCAAATATATGTATTTCAAAATAGATGTGTTTCATAATACATAATACAGTGTATCACATAATACAGTGTATATAATACATGTAATATTATATTAAGACACTATATTTCAAAATATAACCTGTGAAGGTTACGGACTGAGGAAGGCTGAAGAATATTCCTTTGTTTCCCTTCCGCGAGGGGAATAGTTTGTGGAAGTGGTTTTCTAAATGTTCTTCTTCTAATATTCTAGTTTAAATTCAAATTATTCTACACTGTACATTTTAAAATGTAGAGAAAGAGGGGGAAAGAAACACAGAGTGGCCTGCTAGACCCAGGTGGAAACATGCTCTGCATGACATGTTCCTTCAAACTTATAATCTTGTTGAATGAGATAATTTGAGCTTTATTTATCACATAGGCACCATAAAAAAAAGTCTTGCCAATCCCTTACAAAAAAAAGGTGATTTCCCAGAGTAGATTAAGGGCTGGCTGTATTGAACTGTTTGCAAAACAAGAGTATGATGTATGACGTCAGGGCTAATAGGTTTCCTTCTCTCCACAGCAAGTGGAGCCTGGTGGAACCAGCAAGATGGAGACCAAAACTCACTGTGGAAAAAATTTTCAGATTGGATTAAAGACAAAATTCAACACAAAGGTAAGAGACGTGCTCCGGAGTGTGAACACACCCGGCAGACGTGCAGAGCCCTGCGGCAGCTCTGGGTGAGCTGTGCCTCAGCAGCACAGCCAGCCGTGCCCTACCAGGGCAGATGAGGCCCTGCTCACAGCAGAGCCGTGGGGATGCAAGCTTAGACATCAGAGGTTTAGCTATAAATAAACAACTTGAGATTTACCTGTCGACTTTTGCTTCAGTTCCACCACAACCACAGCTGAGACTGGAATCTGGAGGGGACCGATGCGCCGGGAGGGTTGAAGTTTATCATGATGGAAAATGGGGCACGGTCTGTGATGATTATTTCAATATGAACAGTGCCAACGTTGTGTGCAGACAACTTAACTGTGGCCAAGCTGTCTCTGTCCTGGGACTGTCTTACTTTGGCCCCAGTGGAAAAAATATCCAGTTGGATGATGTGCAGTGTAGAGGAACTGAATCCCACCTTTGGGACTGCCGGCACGCCGGCTGGGGCAGGCACAACTGTGGACTCAATGAGGATGTTGGTGTCATCTGCTCAGGTAAAAATAAAAATACTAATAAAAATAAAATAGGATAATTATAAAAAAAACCTCCTTGGACTATCCTGTTCACCACAAATGCAAGAAACACCAGGGTAGAGCTTGGAAATCAGGCCAGGGCTGAAATGTGGAGGGGGGGGGTGTGCTTCTTGTGTTGAGGCCTGAGTGACTGAGGAGCAAAAGGATGTCTTGGACAACATAACAAGATTGGACAGCGAGCCTTGAGTAGGAACATAGTGAAAAGCAGGTAGTTCAGGACCACTTTAGTCAGCATCTGATTACAGCCAACCCCCAAGAGAAGAAAGGCAAAGAGTAAGGAGAAGATAGAGGCCCATCCAGTTGTGAACCAGGCATGTGTGAGTGGAAACAAAAATAATTCCTGCCATAAATATATAGCATAAATAACTGCTCAATAAAGTAAATTTTTGCTTTTTTTTGCTGTTCGCAGATGCAGAGCACTCCACAGTTGCACCGACAGGTAAGGCAGAGCTTTTGGGACAGGAGCCCATTAGCTCTTTACAGTGTCCTCAATGCTCAGAGTCTAATTTTTAACTCAAAAAATCATGTGATCACGGCTCCTTGGCAGACAGTTTTCTAGAAAGGCACACGCTCTGAATTACAAGTTATTGCTCCAAATTACTATTTATTCATCCACTGCAATATTATTTCTGCTCTTTGCAGTGCTCATAGAAACTGTATTTGCCACTTACCTACTAATAATTAGTGAAAACCTGAGGCAAATCTTTACACTCCAGGTCAAAGTTCCTGATTCCATTTTTTTTCTGAAATAACAATAACACCCTGGAAACCTTAAGGTACAGACTCTGTTCATGTTTCTTGGGATTTCTAGGTGTTAATTATGCTCTTCATACACACAGTCACAGACGAGCAGGTGCTAAAATGCAGTTTTCTATCGTGTAGAATCACAGAATCGTGATTATTTTTTATTATGTTATATGCAACACAGAAATGAAAAGCTGGCTCCCAAAACCATTTGTTCTTAAGGCTTTAACAGAGTAGCAGCTGTGACAACTACCACAGAACCCCTGTGATTTCTGCTGGCAAAGGCAAGGTTAAAAAACAAGCTGCAAATGTCTCGTGTGGAAATTTTGAGCAACAGATGCAATTTTTTTAAAAGCAGACAGGAGGAACACAATTCTCCCAAGTTCACTTACAATGACTACTGGAAGTTGTTGTTCTGAGCCACACGACCAAAAGTTAAAGTCCAGGGGTGTGACTTTCTTTGCCATGAAACCCAAAGCATGAATGGCTTCACAGGTCCTTGCAATGTCTCTGCAGGTTCCTCCCCTGCACCCAGCTCAGCCCCAGCACAGACTGAGACATCACCTGCTCCAGAGACCGTGGCAACCCTCAAGCAAGGTGAGGCACACATGGGGGCTGGAAGTCACTCCCAAAGCACAAGACAAATCTCACGTTTTATTCCCCTTCACAACAGCCCCTTTGCACCTTTCCAAGTGACCACTGCACCTCTAGCAGTGAAACAGAGCAGTCAGAAACAACACAGGGATCGACTGCCTTTGTTAATAAATATTAAATGAGGTGAAAGTAATTTTTTGTAATCGAAAATAAAAGGCTGTGCGATGATTCCCTGTCCCGCAAAGCCCAAATTTATCTACCTTCATCAAGACTTCCATTCACATGGTCACTCCTAATTGCTGCCAATCTCTCTCTGCTTTGTATTTCCTCACCTGCCCCCAGATGTGTCTTCTGCACCCGTGACTGTCACGGAGGGAATCACCACACTGGCTCCCGAGATCCCCACCACAGCTGATGAAGGTAAGAGCAGCCATCTCACATGTGCTTTTTAGAACAAACACTCTGGTAATTCGGGGTTTTCAGCTAAATTAAGGTGTGACCATGTAAATCTGTAAATATTCATCGCAGACAAGATAGTTGTCCTTAGCTCCTCCTTTGTGAAGGAACAATCCCCTTACAACATCTCCACTTGGAAAACATCAGCCTGTCAGGGCACAGCAGGGATACAGGCACTTACTGATTAATCCCTCAGAGTTGTAGCTGTAAAGAACACACTTATAAATTTGCAAAGAACAACCGTCCTGATCACTGCAATTTTGTGTGCCCAAAATTCATAAAAGCTCTGGAATTGTTAAGGACCACAGCCAGGCATTTGCACTCATTTCCCTCAGCTGGGGGATTGAGCCTCTCCATTTATTCAGCAGACTGAGCATCATGGAATGGTTTGGGTTGGAAGGGACCTTAAAGATCACCTGGATCCAACCCTGTCCCATGGGCAGGGATACCACCCACCAGATCAGGTTTTTTATTAAGCCTGAGACCTACAGCAAGTCACAAGCTCTTCAAATCACTCTCCAGCTTTTAATTGCTGCTTGCAACCATTTAATTCCTCACCCTTTCAGCCTCCCCAGAAACACACCAGAAATCCCAACTGCCCCACAGACAGGTAAAGGGCATTTGCACGACGTGCAGCATGCCAGAGACACGTGGTCATAAGTTTGAGTTAGGAGGGGACATCAGTGGAGAAGCCAAGATATGCTGCAAAAATCAGCATTTCCCAGTGCAGCTGGGGCTTGCTTGAACTTGGCCTGCTCAGTGCCACCCAGGTGGGGGCTGTGAGTGCCATGGGCAGAGCCTGCTGCCAGGGGAGCTGGATGGGGCACACTTGGAACCACGGAATCTGAAGGCAATTAAATTCATCGAGAGCTGATCTCGCTCTTTCAGCCTTACCTGTGTGCTCTTTCCCTCTTGTTTCCACTTCTCCTCCTTTTTCTCACAGCCTCCGAAAATACTTCAGAATCAAACTTGTCACCTGCCCCTCTTGCAGAAGATGTGACGACCCCAGCTGCAGAAATCCTTTCCACGGTGGCTGAAGGTAAGATGCAGACACAATGCCATCAAATCTAATAAAAACAATAGTGCTTGAGTTTGTTCAAAATAGGTTACGTTGATAGGATTAAAATAAATGAATAAAGCTCAAGCTCAGTCAACTGCTGATTCATCGTCTCAGTGAAGAAAAATTCAGCTTATATTCAATCTTAACAAAATATGACCTCATCTGAGTATTTTGACTCAAATTACCGGATTTGAGAGGCTACAATCCAAGCCTCTTTTCCTTCAAGGACATAATCAAAATCATACCAGCAATCATCAGCTCCATTTTCTATCATTGATTGATGTTTTTCTCCAGTAATGTATTTCCTCAACACTTCCACAGTCCCTCCAAAACCCCTGTATTCCTCCTTTGCATCCACTTCAGTGAATGAAGAGCCTGAGGCAGGAACTGCACCAGGAATCCTAGGCACAGCTTACATAGGCAAAGTCTGAGCTGCAAAATCAATTTGGAGCCTCAGTGAGCTAAGGGACAGCCAGACTGTGTGACAAAAGTATGCAAAGAAGTTTCATAAGGAGGGCTGTGAACATAATGCTTCATTTTCCAGTAGATAAGAAGCTGAAAAATCCAACTACTAAATATTTATTTATTTACTGTGGCGTTATGTGGTGATAAAGACTTCACACTTTTCTAGCAACGTGACCAATCCAAACAGTTTAATCAAAATTCAGCTCTGGTTCCTGTTCATGTTGGGCAATATCGTTCATTGTTCCTACTGATTTCCTTCCTCAAAGCTTCAACAGGTTTTTCTGTCACAGAAACAGGTGATTTGAGCACACCTGCCCCAGCCACGGGCAGCACAGAGCCATCAACAACTCCAGCACCACTGTCCACAGTGGGGGAAGGTAAGAAAGAGCCAGGTACAGCTGCTCTGTGTGCCCACATCCCACCTTTCCCCCTGCTCTGGGTTGGGACATCTATTTCATAAAACACTTTGCAACCTTTTAATGAATGGTTGATTTAATGAGTTTATGAAATGTTTTCTTCGATATTTAAAAGATATTCAAACCAGAATTTCACCAGACAGGCCCATTTTTGCATCAGACACCAGCTGAGCTGGGACCCTCCTCTCCAGCACGTGCTGTCCCACCTCCTGTTCTAACAAAGCAGGAATTGATACCATCAGTACCTTTAAAGCCCTTTGCAAACCTCCCCCCAGGGAGATGTTTATGTACTTTGCCTCTGAATTGACCTATAATTGACCACAAAAAAGGCTTTGGACACTCTATTTAAACATGTTTTATTTACAGATATTTTCTGCAGTTCCTCTTTTGGCTTTCCCAGACTCTGGGGTGCAGAGGGACTTGTGGCCATCCTGTTCAGAGTAGTGACAGACACTTCCTACATAAACTAAATTCAGCTCTTTCAAGCTTCCCTCGGAGCTCATGATTCTCAAGCCTTCTGTGCTCTTCCAAGCTGTCCCCATCATCATGGTCTGGGAGCTGTGGCTGTGTAACACCCACACCATCTGCTAGTCCAAGATGCTGCTAAATATGATAAAAAAATTTCCAAGGCAACTGATAATTCCTCTCTTTAAAACTTCTTTTTAACACTGCTTGCCTTCTACGGCCTTACCTCTGCCGACAGAATCCACAGCTGTGACTCAGTGCCAGCACTAGGAAGTGTAACACAGATTTACTCACTGCTCCACCCACTAACCTTATTTCAAACAGTGTCTTCACGTTCCAGATCTAGGATCTATCCTAAATTCTGTAAATGTTGTCTTAAAAATTAACAGGCAAAAACTCTTCAGCACAGTGAAGAAATATCAGTCACTCTTTTTCTGCCTTTTTCCTATCATTTCACTTTCAAAAGGACAGAAACAAAAAATTTCCTTCTTAGGAGACTATTTTAGAGAGCTTTGATGAGATTTTGCTCCTTGCCTTGCCTAGTCAGACAATTTCGTTTTACTTCCTGACACCGTGTGTATCAGGGTTGCTGTTCAACGGTTAAAGGGGAAAAAAAAGCTCTTTTATAGCTCTAATAACTTAATTACTTTAATTTGTACTTATTGCAGGTAAACTGTGTTAAAGTCTCAGGAAAATTAAGTGCTCAGTGATTCCTTTGATTATATCCTACACTTAACAAAGGATTCTCTTTGAACACCTACAGTAATTGATTATTTTCTTTTACTGATTTGCTGGAAGTGGAAAGTGGCTGTTGGGCTGTCTGTAGGCACCCCACAAGAATACATTAAAGATTCTTGAGACTGCTGCTTAATCAGCCCTTTATTTTCTGAAAAAGTGGCCCTGAAAATTTCAGATTGCTGATCGTATTTCAGATTAATGAAACAATTAATTTATTTAGAAACTTTAATGGGAAAGGTGCCTCCCTCCCATAAAGCCATTTTTAATATCAGCTGGACAACAACAAATTCATTTTTGCCTGCAATTCAAGATGGGGATCTGAAGAGAGAATTTTTAATCCGCTTCTTTCTCACTATTCCCCTTTGGATTTAGACAGCTTAAAATAGCTGCAGTCTTAAAATAGCCTTAAACTTTCTATTTAACACCTTTCACCACCTCTGATGAATACTCAGCACCTGTATCAACAGGTTAATTAGCATTTCTCTCAATTACCTCGTATTTGGCAGTCTTGTTTAGAACTAGATCTT
This sequence comes from Mohoua ochrocephala, assembly GCA_013398855.1. Taxonomy (NCBI): domain Eukaryota; kingdom Metazoa; phylum Chordata; class Aves; order Passeriformes; family Acanthizidae; genus Mohoua; species Mohoua ochrocephala. The sequence goes on along the minus strand of VZTA01016072.1, from coordinate 40,797 downwards.
GGGGAACGAGCCAAGCACGTTGCTGCTGACAGCTCTTTACAGCCAGCTTCTGCAGAAGTAAATGCTTGGCATGGTGCTGGGGTGAAAGGAGCTTTGATCATGGCCAGCAAAAAGGAATTAAGGACAAGGAGTCCCGGGAAACACAGCCCTCACCCGGGATGGATGTGCATTAGTTGGCCACAAATGGCTGCCAGGTGACAGCAAAAGGTCCCAAAATGAAAACCTCATAATTCCTGCCCCACCAAGGGGTGAGACAGGTGCGTGCACGTGGTGCAGTTTATGATGGCCACAAACCAGGAGGGACTCAAATTATGTTGTTGGCGGTGTCTCTGATTTCTCTCTCCGAAAGAAAAATGCACTCCGGGCCCATAAAACTAATTTGGGACTTGAGATGGCTGAAAGCCTTTCCCTATGAAAGGGAGATAAATGTGTGCAAGTACCCAGCTCTCAGAAATGAGCCTGGGCTGAGGAAATAGCTCTGCCACTGTTCTGGGGAAATGGTGCTGTGCCAACCATCTGTTATGCCAGAGGGTCAGCGAGGATGGGGAGAGAGGCTGAAGCAGGCCGTATTTAGAGGATGGGAAAGAAAAACCAAACCCAAACCATATTCCTTTAGATTGCAAGGCATCCCAGGAAAATTTGGCTCTGTCACTATTACATCTCAGCCTTGCTAGCACTGATTTCCCACGAACAGGAAATGCTGTAGGTCTCAGAGGAAAAGTATGTAGTTAAAAGGCAGGCAACATTTAATTTCACCTTTTCTTTCTGTTTTAAGTAATACAGCATTACTCTGGCTTATGTGCTATGGGTCTCGGTGGAAAAAAATGTACATTTAAAACACACAAAATATTTAAATTAATCTTTTCTGTCTCACAGAAACAGCTTCTGCTACTGCTGAACCTGCAGGAGTAACTGCTTGTAAGTAAAATAGCATTACTCTGGCGTACATGCTGTTAGCCTTGGGGGAAAAAACATACATTTCACATGCACGTAAAATTTCATTTCACCTTTTCTTTCTCACAGCAACAGTCGCTCCTAGTGCTGCTCCAGCAGACATCACCACTAGTAAGTAATGCTGTGTTACTCTGGCTTACGTGCTACAGGTTTCAGAGCAAAAAATTACATATTTGAAATACAAATAACGCTTAATTTCATTTTTCTTTCTCACAGCAGCAGTCGCTCCTAGTGCTGCACCAGCAGACATTACCAATGGTAAGTAACAAAGCAGACCTATGGCCTACATGCAACGGGTGTCAGGGGAAAAAAAATACACATTTTACATGCAGACTATTTAAATTCATCTTCTCTTTCTCACAGCAGCAACAACTACTGCTGCACCAGCAGACACCACCACTTGTAAGTAACACAGTGTTGCTCTGGCTTACGTGTCTAGCTGTCTGCCATGCTCTGATCATGCATTGACTGGCTCCCTGTCTCCACCGGGTGCATCATCTCATGATTTAACTATTAGAATTGGAGATAATCCCAATTGCCTTTCCTTTGGCTTCCAGACACGATAAAGGAGCAAAAGGGAAAGGAGAAACACTGGCCCTGGTGAAAGCGCTTGGGAAGGGGCAGACACACTACATCAACATAAACTCAGATTCGCACTTGATCATCCCACTCCCAGAAAATCAGCCTTCCTGCGCTTCCCAGAGCTGCGTCCCAATCGCTGCACAAACCGGGATGTGTTTCCCATGGGAATGGACAGGTTCAGTGCCCACCGAGGTGCTGGCACAGCCCTCACCAGCACACGGCTGTGCGGGCACTGCGTGTTAGAAACTTTATCCCAGTAACCCCAGCACCCAAACTGGTGTCCAGCAAACAGCCCCAGGCTTCCAGGGCTGTCACATGCTCAGAGCCCGGCAGAGGCAGCACTGGGATGTGTTCTTCCTCCCACTCTGGAACTTTGCCCTGGGCAGCAGCACCATTGTCCACTCCTCGAGTGAGACCTGTACGTCTCCTGAGGTTTGGGTGTTTCTCACCTTCCCAGTGCTGGGAAAACAGTTTTTAACCTGCAGTTTTGTTTTCTCTCGTTCGTTTCCCCAATCAGCCCCTGCAGAAAACACAACACCCGGAGCAGCAGGTGTGTATGGCTTCAGTTTATGGGTCAGAATGTCAGGATCAAGCATTAGCTTGAGCAAATTCCTGCTCCCCTCCCCTTTGACAGTCCTGGCTTTGCCCACACAATAATGGAACAGATACTGAAGAGTGGCTTTTGTTTTCTCTTTGACAGCCACGACCGAGTCCACAGCAGCTGAAAACCCAGGTATTAATTTCTGGTCATTTATTCAACTGTGGTGAGCAGTTTGCTGTGTTTCATGTGAGTCATCCATGTATTTAGAACATGGGCACTGTTTAAATTCACATTTTCTCTTCTCACAGTGACAAGCTCACCCGCTCCGTCAGTCCCTCCAACTCCTGAAACAACATCGCCCATTGCCACTGGTGAGTGAAGCAGATTTACCCTGGTTTATACCCGTAATTCTCTACCAAAGCTGGGATCTGATGATGTGCTGGCATGGCTCCCCGTCTCCACAGCATCCATCACCTCATGGACGTAGTATTTAACTTTGGGGACAATTCCTTTGGCTTCCATACAAATCAAGAGATCAAAAACGCTGTTGGTACTGATATGGGAGGAATGCCTGCTCTGCTGAAAGTTCTAAGGAATTGGAATTCACTGGGGCAGACACACGACACCAATATAAACTCAGATTGGCTCTAGATCACCTCACTCCTACAAAGTCAGTCCCCCTGCGCTTTCAAAGTTGCATCCCCCCTGGAAGCTGAGTCAGTAGGAATCCTTCTGACATACTCAGTGGTATTTGCTTTGAGCCTTAGTTGTCTACAGTGGGCTTTATCTTCTGAAAAAAATTGATTAGCAAATTCTGCTTGCTAATTGAGAACATTCTGCCTCAGTTTCTTATAGAGCAGACTAAGGGATTTTTTCAGTCTGGCCATATCAGCTACACTTTGATAAAAGGCACTCGGCTGCTTTGGCAAAACATACAGGAAACTGAACTTCAGGGGCAAAGCAGGCATTCGAGCAGGGGATTATCACCCTGCACAGAGGGATGAACAGAATTCAGTCTTGTTCCCATTGGCAGAGGGGATCTGAGTTCAGGGGGAGGGGGAGAGGCTGGATGGAGGCGGAGAGATTGGGAATGCCATGGCTTAGCCAGGGACCACATGCCACTGACACAGGGCTGGCAGCAGAACCATCCTTAGTGGTGAGCGCCAAGGGGATGAGCTGGCCTAGGTCTGCATCACTTACGGATAAAAACCACTTGAAAGATCCTCCCATAACCTGCCAGCTGCTGCCCAGCCAGTGCCCTGTGCTCTGGAGGGCTCCCAGGCAAGGAGACGGGCTCGTGATTCCAGTGAGCTCACCCTCTTCCACAAGAAAACACTGACAAGTGTTGGTTGGTTGTAGGAGGGAGAAATGAGCTTTTAGTGGAACACTATCAAAGAGAGAGAAATTCATTTCCTCCCCACTCAGCTGCTATTCCAGGCCCGCATTTAAATTTGCAAAGCAGGCCAGTGTTTAACACACGCTGCATTTTGCTCTGTGCTTACCTCTGGTTTACCAACATCCAATTCCTTCCTCTGCAGCAGCCCTTCCTCCCCTGCCCAACTACGTGAGGCTGATGTTGCTGAGATACTTGAATGCCGTGTGCCAGCCGAGGAGACCTGGGTCGCCGGGTGTAACAGTGGAAGGGTAAATATTTATTCATGCTCATGAGGTGCCCCAGCCAAGCTGGGATAACCCCAAACATGATTTCACACCTTTTTCTTACACCCTTCAAACGCTCAGGTTCAACTCGATTTGACCACTCGGTCATACCCATACTGCCAATTACTAATCATACTAAAATTTGGCAAAACAACTCCACTTCTGCAGCATTCTTGCTGCCTGTCTGTTGATCCAGATGCCCCTGGAGCCATTCTTGCTGCAGTCACTGATTTATGGTACCGGATGATGCTGGCAGGGTTTCAAAGACATGTCAGAGGGGCTGGGATGCTGGTGTTGTCTCGGCTGTCCAGGGGAATCCTTCATGGACAGCTCTAAGCTTCCAAAAACCAAAATCCTTCTTTCCAAGGCTGGGTTGTCCTTTAGTTTGTTGTAATTAAGCGTGATCAATAGCAGAGTGTCCAGTAAAATTCCACTCCCCTATCACTTTACAGTTTATAAAGTGATTTAACAGACATTAACGAAATTCCACCAGGTGCTTTACACATGTGATATTTGTATGTGTTGTGATGCATATTACACCAACAGACATTCAAATTCCAGGAGTTCAGTGCTGTGAGCTGTGGTTAACATCACAGCTGGACATTTTTGAAGGAAAGTTTCCTGTAACCAAGGAAACAAATGGGCTTAGTGAGCATGTCACAATCATTATATGACAATTTATACGTGGTTTGTTTTTTTTTTCCTTTTTCAGGTGTGTAAACGACCCAACCTGTGGGAATCAGCAATCATCAGGCCAGAGGGCTGTCCAGTTCCGTTACAGAGCTCCTGTTAACCAGAGAGTTTGCCTACGGTGCAAAGTATCGGGGTGCAACACACAACCTCCTTCTCCTCCCCGGCCCTTCCCAGGCAACAGGCTCCCTCCTCCCCGGCCCTTCCCAGGAAACAGGCTCCCTCCTTCCCGACCCTTCCCAGGCAACAGGCTCCCTCCTTCCCGGCCCTTCCCAGGCAACAGACCCCCTCCTCCCCAAGGCTTCCCAGGCTTTAGGAGAAGAGCCAAGAGAAGCACAAGTGACGACGTCGTCATTGTCATTGTCCCCCAGTGATGCTGCTTTTCTGGCGGTGACGTAATGTTGACCACCTCTAGACCTGTTCGTTGTCTTCCAAGATCTGCTGCTGATTTCTAAAAAGATACTAGTGGGTGTAAATCTAAAGGTATTTGATCTTAACCGTACTTGGGTTCCTTAATTTCAGATCTTTGGGATCTATCTAGAGGATCTGTAAAAGCCTAAACTTCAGTAAATGCTCTCAGTGACAAAAGAGAATTGCATCAACTGCCTGTTTTTTTCTCAGCAAGACTTTGTTTCCCTCTCAATGTTCTTCCAGTTCTAATCATGCTCAGTTCATACAAAACTCCCCCACACCACACTCGTGACCCGGTGCTCTGCTTCTCACAGGCAATGATCTGAAGTGCATTTGGTTCTGAGGGACACAGCACTGATTGGCAGGGACCCACACGCCAGCTCACACATTCGCTGCAGATTCACATCCACTCACAAAACGGATGTTAACGCTTGAAAATTTCTTGCAAGTACATGTGTGGGTTTAAGAAATAAAAGGCTACACAGAGTAAATGCAAATGTAGCATTTCCAGAAGCCAAAGGGAATTCAAATGCTGTGCAACATCTTCAAACATGTATTCAATGCCTCCATACTCAAAGGCAGTGTAAGTACATCTCAGGATGAAGAGACAGTTGCATTTGAAATCCTTAAAGTGAGTTAAAAATCAGAGGGTTGTTTTAAAGAAGGCATAGGTCTGAGATTGGAAAAATAGTATCATTACAAATGCATCATACATCAGTTTGCTTATTAAAGAAAACGGTTTTGTCAAAAAAAAAACTATGAAAGAAAAGCACCTGGCTCTGTTTAAAGAAAGTCTCGACTTTTCTAGAAAAGTTGGAAGAAGCCCTGTTTGCACAGCTGTGGAGTTTGTGCTGTCCATGCTGGAACGGAGCACAGGCAGCTCCTGAGGGAGCCCTGGATGCTCCCACACCCCGCAGCTCCCACCCCGACCCAAGGCCATGCAACAGCACACCTGTGGCACTGCCACGGGCACAGCCTCAGGAGCTCCGAACACTGAGAACCTACTGCTGCACTGAGAAATACTCTGGAGTTCAGAGCTCTGGTCCTTATGAGACAAAACAGGGTAAATACATTGGAACAGGTACCTTGTTAAAGTTGTGCTAAAAGCAATTCAGGCTTTCAGGACTGTGCTTGTTTCCTTGCCTCAGGAAGGAGAGGCCGATTCCTTTTTTATGTAGCTTCTAGCGTGGGGCTAAGAAAGCTCTGTATGCAAAGTGGTTGCAGGGCAATCTTCTTTTAATCTGTGACGAATCTGGCCTTGCTCATCCCTGGGTGTTTCAGCAACATATTCACGACAACTCCTTTACAATAGTTGCACTTTACAACCTGAGGAATCCTCAGCAAGGACAGGGAATGCTTTGCCCAGTGTAACCTAAACAGAGAGATGTCAAAACGAAGGTGGGAGAAACCAGGCTCCTGCTGAGCAGTGCTAAGAGAAAATTGCAAATGTGTCTCCCGAGGGAGTCTGTCAATCCCTTCCACAACATTCCTGCTCACGTCAACACCCCCAAACAGACTCTCAATGAAAGCAATGGAAAAATGTGCTTTGAAGGCACGAGAGCTGACAAAAGCACTTTAAACTCACTCCACACACTGCCCAGCTAAAAAATGGGCCCACCTGTTACTTTCTCATTTATATCTGTTAAAAAGAAACAGTGACTGAGAGATTAAGCCCTCCCTCCACGATACCATGTACTACAGGATGATAGTGGAATAGCAGGAGGTATAAAAGCCAGAAAAGCCAAAACCTGCCCTCCCCAGCTGCCCTCAAAATGGAGCTGCTCAGGCAGTTCCTCCTCCTGCCTCTCTTCAGTGCTCTGGCTCTCGCTGAAGGCAACTCGATAGAATTCACAGGTATGGAAATCTGTTTATCTGTGACATTTTATTGATTTCTGCACAAGTCTTACATAGGCGACCGAAGGTCAAAATGTTAAACATCTCTAAAGAAGAATCTTATTTTAATGTGCTGATGCACAATAGTGACACCCAACTGTGACTGCAAGCATTTGAAATGGTAAATAAAAAATAATTCTATACGTTCCACCTATGGCAATTTTTGTAATTTAAGAACTTGATTTTGAAGAGGTTTTTAAACTCTGGAATGTACATTTGCTTTTATAAATTAATACTATATTGGAGTAACAGGAATCAGGTGACTAATTGGGAAACATTTTGCTTTTTAAAAGAGATTTGTTCATTTTTCCTTTGTTCAATCGGAAGCTACAAAGAGCTGTTTGTTGCTCAGTCTGGGATCACCCTTCTGTGCTCAGATCAGCAATTCAGCTGATTCAAGGAGGGTAGTTATTGTAGGATAATGAAGTATTGCTGCAGAGCTGCTTCAGTGGTGTCTGACTACAGAACCCCAGGGAGTGCAGGAGGGGAGGGCTGACCCTGTAACGCTCTCGCAATGAGGAGGTTTCATATGTGATGGTAAAAGTCTCTCCTAAACCTTTCTATTCCCTCTGGAGTCCATCAGGAAGCCTGACCTTATTTTCTGGGACTGCATGCACTCTATAGAAAATTCTCTGACTGCTTTAGACCATTGTTTTTATAGTAATATTAAAAAAAAGAAAGGAGATCTTATGCTCAGAGTGGATTATAAACCTTCTTGAAAGTTTCCTACCCAATGTCCATTACTTCAACTACTTCATAACTTTTAAATAATGTCAGTGATGTCGACATAGTTGAGTTGTGGGGTTTTTTCATAAGAGAACTTACAAGTCCCAAGGCTTGAAGTGCTCGTGGTGACAAACCTTGCTGAAGAGGTTTGCTGAGGTGTCCTGCATCACTCGGCATTTCCAGTCTTGCTGTTGGCTTGATCCTTTTCTCTCACACTAGGAAAACCATGATAAACCATGTTTTTTTTTAATATGCTTTACCATCTGATTCATCAGATTTCATAAACAGAAGTCATAGAAATAATTTTTTAAAAATTAGCACATTTTTCATATCTGTTTGATGATGGACTCTCCCAGTCTTTGCATAATGGAGGAGGAAACATTTACTGCACGAGAAAACTTGAGAGATATCCTTGCAAGCTGGTTTTTGTGGCTACTGTTGTTCAGCAGGGGTGCCTCGCTGCGGAGCTGCATTTCATGAGCCCAACAAATCCCTAAGGATTGAACTAAATGCAAATGCAAACTGCATCTGGCAAATCCAGAGGAATGTAAACCAAACAATCAGGCTCATTTTCTCCCATTTTAAGTAAGTATTTCCTACAGATGCTTTTGTACCGTTTCATTTCACTAGAATTTAGCACAGAAATGCATTGCCTCTAAATATTTCTCTGTATTCAATGTGTGCTGTGACTTCAGAGAATCACAGAATGGTTTGGGTTGGATATGAGTTAAAGCCCATCCAGTTCCACCCCCTGCCATGGGCAGGGACACCTTCCACTACACCAGGCTGCTCCAAGCCCCATCCAGCCTGGCCTTGGACACTTCCAGGGATCCAGGGGCAGCCTCAGCTTCTCTGGGCACCCTGTGCCAGGGCCTCGCCACCCTCCCAGGGAACAATTCCTTCCCAATATCCCATCTAACTCTGCCCTCTGGCAGTGGGAAGCCATTCCCTGTGCCCTGTCCCTCCATGCCTTGTCCCCAGTCCCTCTCCAGCTCTCTTGGAGCCACTTTAGGCCCTGGAAGGGGCTCTGAGGTCTCCCTGGAGCCTTCTCCAGTTGAACAGTCCCAGCTCTCCCAGCCTGTCCCAGAGCAGAGGGGCTCCAGCTCTGGAGCATCTCCATGGCCTCCTCTGGACTCACTCCAGTACATCCTTCTTGTGTTGGGGTCCCAGAGCTGGATGCAGCGTTCCAGGTGGGGTCCCATGAGAGCAGACCTCCCTCAACCTCCCTTCTTTTGAGGCAGCCCAAACCCATTCATTTTCTGGGTTGCACAGTGCACACTTCTGGGTCATGTTGAGTTTCTCATTCACCAACACGCCCAAATCCATCTCCTCAGGGCTGCTCCCAACCCATTCTTCACCCAGCCTGTATTTGTGGGATTGCCCCAACCTACGTGCACACATTTATCCCTGAGCCTGGGTGTCTGTCAGAGAGCTCAGCTGCTTCTCACTGTGCTTTTTCCAACAGATTTGCTCCGTCTTCAAGCTGTGAAACAGAAAGCATTAAAGTGTTTGATGGTCCCTCCACTGATTCACCTCTTCTTGGACAAGTGTGTGATGACACAGACACAGTCCCAGTGCTTGAATCATCCTCAGACAGTTTAACTTTTCTCATAACAACCAACTCCGTGGCTTTCACACGAAACTTCTTTGTCTACTACTACTTCTTTTCACCAGGATCAAGTAAGTCTTTAAAAAACATTTGAACTGCAGCAATGAAAGAATATTTAATTGGTCTCACTCAGGTCTTCGGGCCTCAGAGAATGGAGTGGGGCAAAAATCAGTGAAAGAGGCACAAACAGTGCATTTGCAGAGATCCAAAAGAGTTGAATTTTATTTGGAAAAGTGATAGCAAAGACGACATTATGGGACTTTACTTCCAGACTTCTATGAAACCTACTCAGTTTGCAAATATTACAACATTTACCTGGGAGAATTTGACCATCTACTCAGAACTCCTGCTGAGTACAGGTGCCCATTTCTACTCTGCATTTGTCTGAGGCTCCACTTGGGGTTTTTTGCCTTTGTCTATCAAGTAAAATCTCTCTCATACTTGAAGATTTTGCACTTCCATTCAGATCATGTATGGCTGGTGTAGCATCTTCATTATCAGTTTTTCAAGAGAGCACCAAATTTATCCAAAATGTGGCTCTCACAAAATTGCTCCCAGTACCAAAGGTAACTCACCTATAGCCATCCCAGGCATCATTGCACTGAGCCTCACAGAAATGGAATAGTGACCACTGGTTCCATTTATAACATCCACCTGACCTCAAATTCCCTACGGAATTTCTATCTTTAGTACCTTTAATCATTTCCAAAGGACTGGAGTCCTGAAGAAACAATCCTGCTAGTTACATAAGAAGGGTTTTTTTTATATGACTCATTATATGACTTACTCTGTTACCAATATCTCTCCTCTTCTTTTCAGGAGCTGAAAATTGTGGGGGAGAATTAACTGGTCCCAATGGGACATTCAGCAGCCCCAACTACCCAGCACCTTACCGTGAATTCACATACTGTGTCTGGCACATACAAGCACCAAAAAACTCCAAGATAAACTTACAGTTCCAGGATTTTTTGTGAGTAAACTTCCTAATGCTCTATGACTCTTTATTCATTCTGTTTAAAGGCATTACTTTTTTAAACACAAGAAGAAGTGCTTTCTAACTCTTAGAACATCTGTACACTTTTAAAATAAAGGGTTTTGTTGACTGTTATGATAAAATGAGTGCAAAGTGTTTCACATCCCTGTACATTACCCTAAAGCTGCTGCAGTGCCAGGCAGGGAAATGCAGAAAACATCTCAGGTGACCATGAGGTGTAGATCCATTTCTTGAGATATTCAGGCTGCAGAATGCCCTGTAAGAATTCAGCATGAAGTGTACAGGATTCCACAGGAAATCATTGCCTCGACCACTTCCCTTTGAGATGATGAACTCTGCACAAGGTGGAACATGCTCTGAGCATTCCTGGCCATCTGCTGATGCTGTTCTGGGAGAATCCACCCTCCACTGGTGAAAAATTGCAGGAATCTTCCCCTGTGATACACACAAGAGGTTTCAGAGGCCCACAGAAGCCAACCCTACACTTTAAAAATGATTTTGAGAAACATAATCATTTTTATATGTTTTATTTGGTTTTAATAATGTCTATTTATGGTGTTCTGTTCTCCATTCTTTTACTGCAGTTGAGTGGAGCTCATCAGACACTTTATCTGCACCGGATCCTCTCTCCAGAATGAGCAAAGCTGTCTGTACTCAGATTTCCCTCTCTCTGCAATGATTTTTCCTCTCTCTGCAGCCTGGAATTGGACAGAAACTGCCAACTTGACTTTGCAGCAGTCTATGACGGCCCCACCACAAACTCCAGATTATTGGGGAAAGTGTGTGGTCGTGCCCAGCCCACGTTTGAGTCTTCTTCAAATGTGATGACAGTTTTGCTGTCCACAGATGACACCACCTTCTACAGAGGATTTTCAGCTCAGTATTCCAGTGTTCCCCTGCCAGGTCCCGTGGAGCCCAACAGTGAGTGCACTTGACACATGGAGAGGGTGCTGATTCTTTTTATCATGTGATTCTTCCCTTAGAAACATCCAAAAGAACTGATGGTTGATGCTGAGGATTTAAACCTTTTTATTGGTTGTCTTTAACCCTCTTTACACACAAAACCTCCACATTAGTCTCACCTATAGAGCACAAGTTATTTCCTGACCCATCTGCAAAAGAAAACCCGTTCTTTCACTTTTGGGTCCTTTTCTTTTGGCTGACACCACTTAAAATCTGAAGTTTTCTATCTTTTGTACAAAACAGGCATTGTTACCATGCTAAGATGCAAAGATAAACTCTTATTGTCTGGTTAAATGTTTTTGTTGCCTGAGGTACTCAGGAAAATGGTCTGCACTGGTTAGTCAGAGTTTAGGTGTGTTGTAATTTCCTTTCCTCTGAGCTGGGCCTTGTTTTCCTTACTGGTCCTACATCCTTGTATGTCCATCTTCCCATTAACTGAGGTGGAAAGGAGCTTCTAAAGCATCAATGTCTGACATAAATCAATTTCCCCACTCACCATTCTGCACCAGCACTTTGATTCCTTTTCCCTTTTATAAAGGCAGAGATCCATTCTGTGTTATTTGGCTTAAAATTAAACTTTCAGCATGAGTTTTATATGGTTTTGCTCTAGTTCTGAGGTTGAGCATGAAATTTTGGTGCAACTTTCTGCATGACCTCAAGTGTGCATGAGCTTTTTCACTGACAAATCCAAAATCACGTGACAGGTTCAAGGATTTAGACAAAGTGAGAAATGACCACAGCAGTTTGTCCTAATGTATTTTTGGTTTTGTTTGATTCTTTTTCAGCGGCAGCAACCCTTACATGCTCTTCAGACAGCATGAGAATTGTTCTGAGCAAGTCTTACCTGGCCTCCCTTGGCTTTAGTGACGCTCACCTGCAGCTGAATGATCCATCCTGCAGACCAGTTATAACAGAGTCTGTGATCTTTTCCTTCCCGCTGGCCAGCTGTGGGACAATTAAAAAGGTAAAGGGGATAAAAATATGAATAAGCCAATAAGAGTTTATGAAAGATAAGAGCTGGTAAAAGCAGTGTATGAATAGCATGAGAGTAAGTTGATTTTACTTTCACTTAGCTCATCCCACTCCATGTTTCCTGTCTTGAAGTACAAAAAACATTTTTTCCTCTTTAAGAAACTGATGATCAATGAACCTTTCAGAAGAAATATGGGAGAATCCACACAAATGAACACCCAAAAGATTCCCAAGAGCTAGTTCATAACATTGATAAGGGTGACTGGAGCATAGCTTTGGTACTTCCCACACTCCATGCACTATTCCTTAACCTTTTTGCTGCCTGGGTTGGTTCAGCATTTTGAAAAAACAGGAGGAGGGTTGATAAGATTTTTTGGTTGCAGCCTGCTTCACATTTCCACAGTCCCTTGAGCCTCTGATAAGCACAGCTGGGCTGGTTTGTAACTTTAGTCACAATTGCTTCCCACGGCTCTGCTCGTGCAATCCCAGCTGAGCCCTTCCCACGGTTCCTTTCCCAGGATGAAGGCCACAGCATCACTTACACCAACACCATCTCCCTGGTCCCAGCTGGCAACGGCATCACCCGCCAGCAGAACACAGAGATCACCGCAGAATGCAGAATGAAGAACAATGAAACCTTAGAAGTCCTTTACATAACCAGGAACAACGCCATCCAACACATGGCTGCTGGGGGCAGGTACAACATCAGCATGGCCTTCTACGAGTCAGATCTGTTCTCCAGGCCCATACATCACTCCCCGTACTACGTAGACCTGAACCAAACTCTCTTTGCTGAAGTGACTCTTCATTCCACTGACCCAAATCTCCAGGTGTTCATCGATACCTGCACAGCATCTCCACAGCCTGATTCTGGACCACTGACATACGACTTAATCAGAAGTGGGTAAGGTTAATTTTATTAGTGTCCTGATGTGTGAGGAAATGGAATCTAAATGTCAGCTGTACTTCTTTTATTTTTGTCTCTTCCACATATCTTCTCTAGTAGACTGTGGTTGGAAGCGAGTTACAGATAAATTTAAAGATGTTCCACAAACAGAGCTAGGAAAAACATCATGCTGGGGAAAGGAATAAAAGCATATCATTGTACACCCACGTGTACAAGCAGTGCCCTGGTTAAACGCTGTAGTTACAGTTCACAGCCCTCAGCGAGAATGGTTATTGTAAGTGGGCTATTTAAACAGATCTGTACATTCTGTTGCAGCTGCAATAAAGATGACACTGTGGTAACCTACCCAGCATTTGAAAACCATGGAAGATTCAAATTTAGGGCCTTCAGGTTCCTGCGGAGCTTTCCATCAGTTTATCTCCAGTGTGACGTTGTGATCTGTGACAGCAACAACACCAACTCTCGCTGTGCCAGAGGCTGCATCTCCAGGCAAAAGAGAGACATTTCTCCTTACACATGGAAAACTAACACTGTGGTGGGTCCCATCCGCCTGAAAAGAGATCTCAGAGCTGCTGAGTACTCAGGTAAGAGAGAAAAAATAAAAAAATAAAACATACATACGTGTGCACTTCACTCCATTTTATTGTTGGTACTCCAGATAATAAACACAGCTGCCTTATTCCACAGCAGATTAAATCCTCCCCCTGCATGCACTGGCCAGAACAGGAATTAAAAGGACAATGCTGGGAGCAGAAACCCAAAGCACCATGCCTTTAAATTAGAGCTGCAGAGGTGTTTGTGAGACACCTAAGCTTTAGTGCCATTTGCAGTCTGATCTACTGTGGTAGAGCACTGAGAGCAAACAGAAACTAAAACATAAGGAAAAGCTTTTTTTAAAAGCTTGTATTGCTACTCCCACTGTGCTCGTTGTTCTCACTTTTATGGAGCCCAAAGCTCCACCTGAGAAAAGCACATTGGGCCATTTGCTTTCAGGTATCAGATCTAAGAAATATTTAAAATTAATCTTGCTCTTAATAGTAATAAGAATATTTTCTTTTTTTTTCTTTAATTATTAACCTTTCTGAACTCTAGAAACATTTTAGGTATGTTCCCACTTACTGTAAAAGTGAAAGATTTTGCATCCACGTGTGTGAAAGTGGACACATCTGTCATGTGAAAAGGATTCAAGTGCAAACAGATCACACCAGGTATTCTAAAGCACAGAATGAGTTTTACTGAGGAGCAGATAGGAAACCACTGGAGGGCACAGGCTCAGAACCACAAGTTGCTTTTTTTGCCCAATTTTGCTTCAGCAAACGTCTCAAATCTCTCTCGTAGTGACAGCACTGCTTGGCAGAAACTTGGCTGCAGCAACACCAAAGAATTGAACATCACAATGTTCTGCAGGATTGTTTTATTACCAATTTTTACAACTCTTCAGTACTACATATTCAGAATTTGAACGCTGTGTGGGTCATCTCAAATGAAAATATCTGAAAAAAATGCTTATTTAATTTCCACTGAAATGATATAGCATTCTAAACGTCAAACACTTTATTTTTCTCTCTACACAGAATCCCTCACTGAAGCAGAAGCTGAAAAAACACCAAACCTGCAACAATACAACTTCTACACTCTGGCATTCGTGGTTTTAATTTCAAACATTCTCATTGTGGTAGCTGTGATACTAAAACATCACAAACACCAGGCAGGATACAGCTATCGAAATATCCAGAGCTCATTTTAACTACTTCTGGAGACTTCTATTTAGAGTCAATGGCTATTCATATTTGTCACCCAAAGAGGAAAGAGGGAAAAAATAAAAAAAAAATCAATAAATTAACAGCATTGGAACTCAATGACACTCAGAAATCTACTTCAACTTCTTTTGTTATCAAATAAAAAATCCAAACCCAAAAACCTCTCAATTTAGAACTCTTATCTCATGTCACTGAGTTGAAAAAGAGTGTGTCTACCTCAGGACAGACTTTGTACCTTTACAGGCACGAAGTACAAGTTAGTTAAGGTCCTTTTGTCTTAAGAAAAATAAAGATCTATTTATCTTTTTGAATCACTTTGAAACTGCACCTGGCAGGAGTTAAGATCAGGGACAACTGCAAGATGTCTTTTCAAAGCTGATTCTCCTCTCTTCCAAACCTACTCCTGTGGGTTTACTACCATCAGGATCTGACAGTCTTCAAAAGACATCAGTTTTCCTGGAGAAGAAAATATCAGGCAGAGTAAATAAAGACACTGGATTGTACATGCTTATGCTGCTTTTGAGTCAGCACTTGCCTCCCCATCAATAGCTTTTGCCAAAAACGTCTGTGCACCCAACTGAGGGGTTTACTGTGAAGTCCCTACACCCTCCAATTTAAATGGTGCACCCCAGAATCCAAGAGCAACAAACAGAGTAAAGTTTGAAACTCGACCTTCCACGGAAGAGGGGCTTGGAGTCACATTCCCACTTCCCCACAAGACAGCAAAACTGATCCCAACGGGTTAAAGGAAGTGTGATGCAGTGAGGAAAACTTCTCTGGTCTTCTGGAGCTACCTCAGCACATCCTGTCTGGGAATGATGTCTGCTTGAGAGGGACCACAAATGAAGTACTTGCATTTCCAAGTCTGCTGAGCACACATTCATTTCACTTGTTCCTGCACGCTCAGGTAGTTTAGGAGGAAAAAAAGTATCACAGTCTTGTTTTAGGTATCTCTTAAGGAGCTTGGATTCCTAATTTAGGTGTCTGTACAGCCACAAAGAGGGAAAAAATAACCAGGCCGGGTTCACATTTCCCCAGCCATCCAAGGACAACTCCATAAAGTAAATTCTAAATTAGGCAATGACAGTCCAACCTTCCTCTCACAGATGGAACAGTAAATGTCTTCAACAGGAGTGCCAATAAAGCAAAAGTACAAACAAACTATACTCTGTTCTACTGATAACACATTTCACATCAAAAATAGGTACAACCAAAAAAGGTGAACTGATTACAAGTAGGTAAAAAGATATGCAGTAACTCAGTTTATTTAGAGTACTCCATTGTTCAAACCGGAACTGGGGAACTGTTCATACAATCTCTAGCAATGTTCTTTAAATAAATAAGCCACAAAGGGCATACAAAACTCTTATATTTAGGAAAAAACACATATTCTTAAGATCTTTCATAAAACTAACAACTGTGTACAACAGTGGATAGAATTACAGTAACAAAATGCAAGTTAACAACACTGAGGTTCTTTATAGTTTTAACTGCATAAATACTAAGCTTTGTAAAGTGTAATGGCCCTTGAAGTATTTACATTGAAGCCCTACCTCTGAACCCATCTATCTCTCTCCATTAGAAAACCCCTCATTAGAATCATAGTGTGCTTGTGAAAGTTTGTTTGGTTTTGAGTTCTGAACCAAGTCCATCAAGAGGAACATTTTATTGTCTATGTGTGTCTGCAGAGCCTGGATTTGGCAGTCAATATAGTCCATCAGTTTCTTCTCCATCAGATCCAGATTTTTTGAAATGATCTTTTCCAAATAGGAGCAAATAGGCTGCTGTTCTATTCTGTAAGAAGAGCAAATATAAAAGTAAGTATAACCTATTTCTTAATGACAAGGGGCAATACAGAGACCTGGGCACCTGAACATCTTTTAAATGTAGAACCTCACTTATTAGGCAATGAACTTTGGAAGGCATTAGGTTTTCAGCAAAACACCCTGCCTGCCACACTTTAAATCTCTTTTTTTTTTCATAAACATGCTATTGTATATAGTCATCTTCTTTCAACCTTGTTTTTTCAGAGGCTCAATTGTGCATTAGAGAGTTTAGTTACATAAAACAAAAGCCACACAAGTCAACAACATACACAGTTTGTATTCTGTCTGCATGGCAGACTGTCCTTGTCAGCAAAAGTGCTTCAAGATTTATCCAAACTATGCAACTCTCTGGGTTTGCATCTGCACTCTTTAAAAACACTGGAGCTGAGATATTCAGGCTCCATTAGAATCCTGATTCCTACATCTCACAAGTTCCACCGTTGTTCCTGAGGTATCAAACTGGGTAACTCTCACATCTGCACTGTAAATGCCAACAAGTGAGGAGGGACAGGAAAGATCAGTGGGATGATACACACCAAGCACAGCAGAAAGATTGTGCCACATTGTGTGAAAAAGGGAAGATGTAAGAATTTAGGAGTAAAAGTAATCAAAATGAAAATATAGTAGATGAGAAAGACAAACTAAATGCGTATGGAGAAACATGCTTTTAAAATTAGATGAAATGAAGTTAAAAGCCAAACAGTTTAGTAACAACAACAGATGTGATTTCTTCTGAAAAACTCCTACATTCAAGCAGCTCATCTGAAAAATCAACTGCAATGTTCATCACCACACAGCCTTGAAAACCACGTATTCTAAGATTCGCTACTGCTGCTAATGAGAAGAAAACGCTTACATTATGCATTTTGTTTAAACTTGTCAATAAATAATCAATACTACTTTGAGAGACACACCAAACTGAACTCACCCAACACTCTGAACACCTTCCTCTTTAGGCACTGCCCTTTTCCCGAGGTGCCTCTCTCCATCCTTGAGCCGAAGGTGATTCACCTGAGTGCACAAGTTCTGAAGAAAAGGAAGAAGCACCTGTGGGTTGGCCACGTTTGGAGTTTCACCTGCTTGTTCCTGCACTTGCAAAGATCCCACGACTTTCAGATCATTCCTGAGGTCAACTGCATTTTGCTGGGTGGGAAGTCTTTCAGAATCCAAAGTATTCCCTCTTTCAGGGACCTCTGAGTTCAGATCACGAGTTATTCTTAAGTCTTTGTACACTGCTTCACTTGTTAAATGATTTTTAACAGGCAAGGGGTCACTGGCTGATGGAGTCAGTGATGACTGAAGAGCTGCACTGCGCAATCCGTCTATTGCACGGTCACCTCCAAAGCTGGAGTTTTTCCCCAAGATCCAACTGAGTTTGTCTCCAAGAGGGAAACTGTTCTGATGGGGAGAGAAAACAGTACCATTAATGTATAAGTATTAAAATAAACTACAAATTATACAGCAATAACAACAGATACTTTATAACCCAGTGTTCTACAAGTGCGATGCAAAGATTTCAAAAGTAGCTTTGAACTACATTCCTTGTAAATATGAATGTTAATTGTCTTGTCAGTCTCTGAGTAAGAAAAGAGCTTTACTGACTTCATTTTTACCATGCTGCGTCCCCAAGACTGAATTATTAACACCAGATGGATTCAGGATTCTGAATCCCCTTTACACGATTAGGATCTAAAGGAAATGCTCTGTGAGAGCATAAATGTTCCCTTTAGTTGAAGGGATGTGCTTATAATGACCATAAAAGTGACAAACCAGCCCATCTACCTACACCCTAAACATTCCAGGGAAATGCCCATCATCCTTGTCAAGCAGTGACAATGGAAGCAGGCAAAAGGAGAGCAGGGTGGCAGTGAAGCTTAAAATTATAATAATGCATATAATAATAATAATAATAATAATCCTGGAGTACAAGATCTTTACTCATTGCACTCATTTGAGTGGCAACGACTAAACCAGGCTTAAAACGGCAGAAAGTGTGAATTAAAAACCACTATTAAATCATTTTAGAACACTCCTAACTGGTGAAGTGCCAGATCAGTACTGTTCATGCTTCTGGAAAAATGACTTACTTTCTGCTGACACCGGACCATGTCCATGAGCTGCTGAGCGCCTGGAGACAACTTAGATCCCATGGATTCCATTATAGTTTGCACTCTGTCTAGATCTATGCTTGAGCCTAGTGAAGGAAAATCAGTTGCTAGTTTTGCAGACACTGCTTTCACTTCTAGAATTATTTTACTGATGAGTACTCTTTGTTTCTCACCAAAGGAGAGCAGCTATTGCAAGAAGGAAAAAAAAAATACTTCGGTTAGGAAAAAAAACCACTTCATGTTTTCTTTGTATGTAGGGGACAACGCATTGCTCTTTGAGTCTTGGTAAAAACTACGCTGAACTCTTTTCCAGGGAAATCAAGCCAATTTCTCCTTGCTATTATTCCCCATAAAATTCTGACTGGAACAGATGCCCCAAAGATGATTTTCTAAACATTTAAGAGTAGTGGCCACAAGGTTTTCACAAGCTTATTTAACCCCAGAGCTGACAGTTCTGATTACAGATCTGCTGTTTATCTGGTTTATGGTGTTTTTCTCTAAGACTAAATTATCTGTATCACATAAAGTCTTCATGAAAGGAAAACTGAGACACAAATTTAAAAGGAGAACTCTGCTATCAAGACAAAGAACCAGCTAACAGATTTTTAAGGCATTATATGAAGAGATGAAGTGTACAAAACCAATAATTTTACTAAGAGCAATGCAATTTAGTCGATTAAGTGATTAAAAAGACAAAAGAAAAATAAAACAATGCTGTTCAACTCCCTACCTTAATTCTACAGGAGGCTGCAGGGCACTCAAACTTAAGGTACTTGTGGTATAAAGTAACCTCTTCAGTTTCACTAGAAAAATAAAATAAACGAGCTGTGACATCAATATACAAAGTACTTAGCTTTTTTTGGTAGAAATACACTATATCAGTAAATATTTAGATAAGAAACAAGACTGACTGGCACACATTTCTAATGTAGATTTATGGTTTCTAACAGCAGTTTTAGTTTCTAGTTTGTAGCCGTTTTTTACTTTCTAATAGCAGCTTTAATGCTTATATGCAACTTGTAATGAATCTTATGAAATATTTATGTAAAATATTACTTGTATGTGTGCATGCACTGCGCACTAGAGAAGCTTCTGAGGTTCAGAACATTATTCACACATCCTCCCTGAGGCTCAGAGTCGGCTGGTTTCTATTTAGCTAATTAAGCAGCAGATGTGCCATGTAATGACTTAAAAACAAAACAGGAACATTGCTTTACTTCCCCCGGCAAAGCATGGAAGAAAGTATTGAAGTGGAATACAAAACCTTCTCTTTTAAATTTCGCTCTTGTTCTTTTAAGTGTGAGACGACTACTTATCAAAGAGACAAGAGGTCTTTCACAGAACCCAAGAATGGGTTGGGTTGAAAGAGACCTTAAAAGCCACTCACTCCATCCCCTGCCACGGGCAGGAACACCTTCCACTCTCCCAGGTTGCTCCAAGCCCCGTCCAGCCTGGCCTTGGACACTTCCAGGGATCCAGGGGCAGCCACAGCTTCTCTGGGCACCCTGTGCCAGGGCCTCAGCATCTTCCCAGGGAACAATTCCTTCCCAATATCTCATCTAACCCTGCCCTCTGGCAGTGGGAAGCCATTCCCCTTGTCCTATCTCTCCAAGTCCTTGTCCAAAGTCCCTCTCTAGCTTTCCTGGAGGCCCTGAATACACTGGAAGTGGCTCTACGGTCTCTCCAGGAGCCTTCTCTTCTCCGGGCTGAACAAGCCCAATTCTCTCAGCCTTGCTAAAGACACCAGGTCTTTAACAGCAGGAGCACCACACAGAGACATACACAGAGCACGAAGCTGCCTGGATGGTGTGCGGGACCCAGGACCGCCCGTGCCCGCCACTCACCCCGGGGCCGGGCGTGCGCCGCGGCTCTGTCCCCGGCCGGTGCCGCAGTACTCCTCGCCCACGTACACCTCCATGTTCCGGGCCTGGCTCACGATCCCCACGGACACCATCTCGGCGCCGGGCCGGCACTGCAGCCGCAGCTCGCAGGGCTCCTCGCC
>VZTA01016072.1:0-19624 GCA_013398855.1 Mohoua ochrocephala | reverse complement strand
GGAGCGGGGAATGGCTCCGGTCCGGCCCGGGCGCGGCGGAGGGGCACCGGGACCCGGAGCGGGGAATGGCTCCGGTCCGGCCCGAGAGCGGCGGAGGGGCACCGGGACCCGGAGTTCATTCGCCTGGGAAAGACGTCTGGGATTATTGAGTCCGGCATGTGACCCAGCGTCACCGTGTCAGCCGGACCATGGCACCGAGTGCCGCGTCCAGTTTTTCCTTAAACACCTCCCGACTCCACCACCGCGCTGGGCAGCCCATTCCAATGTCTAACCATTCCCTCTGAGAAGAAATCCCTCCTCATGTCCAACCTAAACCTCCTGCGGCGCAGCTTAAGACCATGTCCTGTTGTCCTGTCACTGGTCGCTTGGGAGAAGAAACTGACCCTGAAGTTGTTGTGCCAGAGGAGGATTAGGGTGGATATCAGGAAAAGGTTCTTCCCCCAGAGGGTGATCGGCACTGAGCAGGTTCCCCTGCTGGGCTCTATCATCTCAGAGGTCTTTTCCAACTGAAATGATTCTCGGATTCTGTGAAACTTGGTAATACGTCAACATTTGGAGCAGCGGGATTCTCTCTCTCGAGTTGTGTGTTGATAGCGCACCGCACAGGAGAGAGGCTATGAATAAATGAGGCCATAAATAAAAGATGGGGTTCATTTAATTTTCAGTAGGATCTCAGCTTCTGGAGTTGGGGAATGCTGCTCCTGAGGCTGAGGCAGACACAGACCCAGGGAATGAGGGTATCGAGTTCTGCTTCCACTCGGTACTCGGTGCGGGAATGTTCAGGATATTCTGGGTATGTGACTGTCGGGAAATGGACCTGAACGGGTTTTGCACAAGCTAATATTGCAAATATAGCCAGCATCCTGCTTTTTGTCACTTAAGGCATTGCTTTATTGGATTAATCAGCAATGGAAAACTGAATTTTCTCGGTTTTAATCAAAGAATTAATTAAAATTAATTAATGTAAATGTTTGAGCGTGTTGTCTCAGTCTCCTTTTTGTGTTTCTAAATGTGCTTGGTACTTCTGAAATGCGTTGCAGACTCATCCAGTTTCAGAAGTGTTTATTTTCTGCTTTTGGTGGCAATGTGGTTGCATGGAAGATTACTCTGATACTGGAAGAGCCGTGATCTGCACAGAATTACAGACTTCTGGTGAGGACACTTGTGGTTCATATAGAAGGGACTGGGTAAAACCTCTGGTTTGGGGATTTTCATGTGTTGCTATGCATGAGATTTTAAAGTAAAGATGAAAAAATGGAAGACAAGAAGCTGAAATTTCAAAGAGTAAATTGATTCACGCTAGTTTTTTACTGAGCTGGCAGTAGCCAGGATAAACATCCTAAACACTGTATTTGTCAGTAGCAATATTTTATGTTTCTAATCTCACATGATCTCACTGTGGGATAAAAGTCCTTTAGAATAAACCAGTTTGATCCCGGCACGGGACGTGCTCTTTCTCCAATCAGCGTTTAAGAATGTGCTGCTTTTTATTTGCATTAGGCTGTCTGACCAGTTTTCTCGCAAGCCTCATGGATTAAATTTTACTTCCCATTTCCTCAGCAGAGATGCCGTATCGGAGAGCTTTTTCTGTTGTTTACCTTTGGAGCAGACGGTTCTCGTTCTTCTGGTTCCCTGCAGAGCAGCCAGAGCCAGCTCGGATGCTGGAGTAGTTTCTCCAGGAAGTCATGCTAATGCACAGCTTATTTTTGTTCGCTTTTGGACTAACTTTGACTGGGAAACCTTTCTGGATAAAAGGTAAGCTTTCTTTTTTTTATATATTCAGGAAGTTTCTCCAAGTCTGCTTTTACCCCGGTTGTAATGATGCACACCTTTGACATCGAGTCACAGCTCTCCCTGGGCAGCCCTGCTCATTGAGAGAATCTTGGAGAAGATTACAGGTTGAAACTTTTTATAGTTCGAGTTCTTTGTGGGTTTTTTCCCCTCCAGGACGTAGTAGGTATGTAAATACATAATTTTCTGAGCAGGACACTGGTTGTGACAACTGCAGTCGCTGTCACTCGCATCAATAGTAGAGACTGTAGAAAAACGTTTCTTCTTCACTAATGTGAGGGGAATTCCTACAATTTCATTGACATTTTTCACTAACTCATTTCCATTTATAATTTGGCTTCACAATTTAGATGTAAATGTAACACCTGAAATGTTTCTTAGAAAGTGGTATTTTTATGATGCGCATCAAAGACGGTTCCCTGCTTTCAAAATGACGGTTTCCTGCTTTCAGGTGTCAAAATTTGAATTGTTAAGAGCATCTCTGTGGTTAGTTCAACATGCGCTTAACTCATGAAATGAATGGATTTTGTGATTTCGATAATGAAATTATTGAAGACTAAGAACAAAATCAGAAGTAAATATCAAGTGCTGATATTCTTTTCAGACCTGTTTCCTAACAGCAACTTCCACATTTTGATTGCAATTGCAGACTGTGCTGTTAAACATATGCTACCTGCACCTAGCTTTTAAAAATCCTGATGTTATCTAACAGGGAGAGATCATCATTACACCAGAGAATCCTCCTCACTTTGAATGGCTGGTTGTGTGACTTCTTTGCAATTATGAATTCCTTTCATAGGAATGTGGGAGGCCGAGGGTGATTCTGTACTACTATAAGTGTGAAGAAATCTCTTTGTTTCCTTATAAAAGAGCAATTTAATAAGAAAGAAACCACTTCCATTGTTACAATGCATGTTACTGTTGGTTCTGTTTAAAAGCAGATGGTTGTGTCTCTGTTGATCAAACCAGTTGATGAGCAGACAAGAAAAAGGAAGATGAATTTAACTTTACACAATCTTTTAAAATGTCACCGAAGATTGTTTTTGTCTTTATAAAACCATTTACCTGAAACCAGATACTGGGCAGGCTTCTTATCTTTAGCTTCCTGCATTAGCATGTTGTTCTGGAGATAATTCTGATATCATGTAAAGGGCTACCAACCTTTTGCAAAGATCTGACTGTTGCTAGAACAAACAAAATGCAAGATTAGGCAGTGACAGGAGGCAGCGTGGTGAGTCAAGTTTTCTTCCACACAGGAGGTGGACAAATTATACCCAGGGGACAACTAAAAGTATTCCTTATTCAGGACAATGGGGAAAGGAGAAGGCCAGCTGCACCAATTTTCTGTGGTACATAAGGTTGAAAGTGTCAGCCATGGGACAAAGAAATGACAGACAAAGTCACAAAGTTAATAATCCAGAATGTGAGAGAATTAAGATTTTGTTTAAATATTGTGATAATTTTTCTTTGTGTGCTCCAGAAGACCCCAGCTTTAATATGACGTAACTTTTTTCAAAGTCAGTTTGATCATTCCTGAACTATTTCACTCCTTCTCTATTTCTGGCTGGATCATGATGATCTTTTGGCAATCACCACTGTGCAGATGCCAACATAATGCCTTGTCCTTCCTAGTTATTTACCAATTTCCAACTTCATTTTTAGGCGTATCTTCTCAACACACATCCAGACTTCCTACATCAGAAATAATCATTCCTCGAAGTCTGACAGGCAGAGAGAAACATCACCCGTTTTCTCATGAGGTTTGTTATTCTGATTTCTTTTCTTCTGATATTGCTGCTTTTCACAACACTGTCCTATATTGCACACACACAAAATGTATGGGATATAGAGATTTTTGTCATGAAATGTGCCCTACACTCTCTCTTCTGATTCTTAGTGTTTTCAACTAGTTTTAAGTAAATTTGTTCCCACAAAGGCCTGTCATTGTACTCTAAGTGCCTTCCAAACTTCTAATCCTGTTAATGACCTTGTAAGACAGAAGTGAGAAGGAACATGAAGAATATTTCCATTTCTTCTGAGTCAGATTAGGTGTTGAACTTGAGCTAACATCCATGCTGTGTGTGTTCTGGTCTTTGGATAATAACCAGAGGATTTCAGCCATGTAGCACCCAAAGGATAAAAATGGTCCCACAGAGTGGCACAGGTTAAAAGATGAGTTAAAAGAGAAAACCTGAACCTTAATTCTTCACTTCTGAGGTAACTTACCTTCGTGCCAGGTATGGAGTTCACTAACTGAAGTAAGTTAGTGAAATAGCATTAGTCACCTTTGTGCAAACCAATTAGGGGATAAGAGACTGCGAGTCGTTTATCTGATTTACATAAGGAGTGTCACAGAGCAGTGATGTGGTTCTTAGCAAAGAGTGCATTCGTGGGCTGTGCCCTCCTGTCGAAAGGAAAATATAGATTAATAGAATTGAAATAGAATCTTTACGTAGGAAAGAGTGTTCAGTGTGCTGCTGAGACTTTGAAATATGGAAGCCTGGGGGTTAGGAATCTGTATTTTTTTTACTTAAAACATGCATAGTAGTTGGGCCTGTCTTGTTAAGCAAAACATGGGATTGAAAAAACCACGTAGAAAAATTACCTAATTAAGTGCTATCTTTTGTTCTGTTTTCAGGAGCATTCAGATGACAATCTTTCTTACTCAGTTAAGACCAGGAATGGAACATATCTCCTAAAGCTGAAGAAAAATAAGTATGTGAGAGAGTGTTCTAAGGAACTGTCCTGTTTCGGGGTTAGTTGCATGCAGACAAGCATTTTTATACTGGAAAAATTCAGAAGAAACCATTTAAATGGCAGATTGTAGTAACTACAAAATGACTCTGTGAAATAGTGTTAAATATAGTGTCTCTGTTAGTCTTGCCAATAGAAGGGAATAATAATTTTTCTAGCTGTGAAGAAATTTATTTTGATTATTTTTTTATTAGCAGCAGAAATTAGTACAGTTCAGAAAATCCTGAGGGAAAATTAGAGTTCAGTTCAACATTAGCCTTTTATTAGCGGGGTAGGGATTTTATGTCTTGTTGTATTTGAAAAAAAGTTTCTGTTTCTCTTGTTCCTCATTCCTGAACCTGTAATAGGCCAGGCCTTATGCAACTGAGCCCTCCTGGATTCTTCTCTATGGATATTTTAGTTAAAATATATAATAATAAGTTTCAAAATAACTTATTTTCCAAAATCTCCAGCTCATTTTAAGGCATTTTGTTTCATGTGCCTGGCTTTTAATAATGGTTTAGTGTAGAGTGTGCTGCTAACAGAATGTAGCACTTACCAGGGCTCTTGACTTGTTTCTGGACCTTTGAAAGAGCAGTAGTTTATTTTTGTTTCCAGAAAACTTCTTAGTGATGACTTTAAGCTGTACACATATGGGGAAAATGGGAAACTGCAGGCAACACCATCCAAAAATGAGGTACTGTACGTAACAAAACTTCCCCTTTGTGTCAGAATTCCCTCAAACCAGGGAAGCCAAGAAAAAAATGTGTTTGCTGGGAATGAGACTTGTTGGCTTTCACAGTGTAGCATTTCTGTTTAACAGCTACCAGTGATCTAAAGATGAGGTTGATGAGGGACTGGGCTGTTTGTGGGATACAGCATCCCTGTTCCCCAAGGTGTGAAAGGATTTGCCAGGAGCTTATGCCAAGCCTGAATTTGAGCCACCTTTGCACAATATGCAATTTAAACTACCCTGGCAGCATCAAAGCTCTATAGGTTTTAAGTCCTGTGTCAAACAAGCCTTATAAATACTTCTAAATTTAATTTCAACTTTAAACTGCACGTGAGCTCAGTGACACCGGATTGGGTGGTTTGTGCATGAAAGATCTTCTCAGAGCAGCCTTTGAGAGGACTCTTAAGAACAGGATGAGCAATGCATATTAAAATATTTTTATAAAAGATGGTGATGAGTTAAACTAAAAAGCTCGCTGTGTTCTAGAACCAAGGGACCAAAGGCTATTTTAGGTACTCATGTCAAGTGATATTCTCCTCTAAGAAGGTCAGGATTACTGTCCAAGTAGGGAACTCTGTAAATTTCCAACAGCCAGCCCCGATGTCTTGCAAATCATATGGTTAGTTAGAAAATGAGTTTGCAGTTGAAGGCAACCACCTTGTTTTGTCACTAATTATGTGGGTTTGTTGCATTTCAGACACACTGTTATTATCATGGCACTGTTGAAGGGATTGCTGACTCCACAGTTGCTCTTAGCACATGTGATGGCCTTAGGTATTTCCTCTTCCTATTTTTTTTTAGTATTTCACCTTTTAATGAAGCTGAAACTTGTTACAGATTTTATAGTTTCCTTCAACTCCCACTTTTTCCCCCTTTTCCAAAATTCCCTCACAGAAAAAAATATGAGAGAAACCATAATAAATATAGGCAGAACCTGGGCATGAACTGAGGCTTCCAGTAGTCAATGTGAATGTCTTGACCAGAGATACCTTTGTAGAAAAAAAATCTTACCTGATGAAGGTTTTGTTGAACTTAAAACACTCCTGCAAACGACTTTGTGTTATGAATGGGCACGTTTCAAAAGACAAACCATAGTCATGAAAAAATTTTGACTAAATTTGAACCAATTTTTTGTGTTTCGAATACAAGAAAATCACAAATGGGATAAAATTCGCCCATGTATCTTTCAGGTAAAGTTTCACAGTGAGATGTCACTCACAGTAAACCAGGACATATCTGGGCATTCCTTTAAATAAATAGAGATAAGGTCTAAAAGAGACCCTTTGCATCAGCTGTGTATCCACAATCCAGACTCATTTACTGACAATTTGGCTTTATTCTCTTTTTTCTCCTTCTTTTCTGATTCAAGAAGCCCACACTTGTCTACCACTGAGTATTTTAAATCAGTTCTGTTTTGTCTTTTATTGGGCATTTGAACTTACCCCCATATTAATATAATTTAAAATAATAATTTATTTCAACACAGTGCTTAAGTATCCAGCTGTTATCCATTCACCTGGTCATAACCATGAGGGAAAAATGATGGAATAATTTCATCAAATGATGGAATAATTAATAATAATTTCATTCTTTTATGATTGTTAGGGGAATTCTCTACATTGGAGGCAAATGGTACGGGATGGAGCCGCTCAACACATCCAGCACATTTGAACATGTGCTTTATGAATTGGAAGATATGCAGGGTATCCCCTTCCACTGCGGGGTGCTGAATGGCAGCCTGGAGCATGAGATGTTTGTGAAGCAGTCTGTGAAATACACATTTTCATCAAACAGTACCTCCAGCAGGGACAGGCTCCTCAGGGTAAGTATATTTCTGTTTCTCCCTTTGAGCTGCAGTCCAAGGCATCTCCAGAGCTCTTGCTCTGGACAGCATCACTGCAGGTGGGTTTGACCTGGCAGGACATTTCCTTGTGGCCTTCCTTTTCATGGACACCAAGCTGGTGGGAGCCCTGCTAAGGGGATCCTGGAACAGAAAAGCAGCACAATGAAGATCTCACACAGCTTGAAGCAATCCTGCAGTGGAAGAGCAGAGTCTGCCCAGAACAGCCACGGATAGGACACAAAAGGCAGCTCATGCATCCCAGTGTCTGACCCAGTGTGAATTACTGACATACAGGTGTTTGTGGGGTAATCTAAGAGAAACTGAGGCCATATTAGAAATGCAACATTGCTTTATAAACACGTGAAGTGAAAGTCATAAGAAAGACAAGTCAAACACCTCAAACTCATTAGGTTAACTTCCTGTGCTTTCTCATTTGCAGGAGAAGCGAGCTGTCCTGCCTCAGAAAAGCTATGTAGAATTATTTGTGGTTGTGGATCACAACAGGGTAATTACATCATCCAACACTAAATACATTTTATTATTTTGCTAATTTTTCTCCTCTGACATTGTTATGGTCTTTTACAGTTTTTGCTGAAGAATTCTGATCCTGCTGCGGTGCAAAAGGAGACAGTGGAGCTGATTAATTATGTTGATGGGGTAGGTCAGATAAGTTGCATGGATTCAGTAGTTTCTATTTTATCATAGTTTTCAGAAGAGCAGCTAATGCGGTTCTGAAACTGTATTTGGAAGTTATACAACAATTTGTAACACAGTTAAGGCACATCACCAATCTCTGCACAAGCCTTGTAGAGGTGCAAGCAGGGGGAGAGATGCAAGGTGGTTTTAAACCACTTCTGTGTGCTCCAGGAACATTAAATTTCCAGTATGTTTTACATTTTTTGGAAGAGTATTTCTCATGTTTGTAGCTTTTTCTTAAGAAAACTGTCAGTGCTGTGAACAATTCCATAAGCTCTCTGATCTGTTCCCAGATTCTCCTCAAGACTATTAGCTAAGGAAAGAAATGGACATGGTCTTTCCAAGAGATACATTTAGTTACTTTCATAAAGTAGATTGTTTTCAGTTGTACTTAGTTTTATATTCTAAATATTTTCATTTAGTTTACAATTTATAAGTATTTTATATTTCTCTTATAATTACAAATATAGTATCTTTAGTTTCAAAGAAGCTAAAGTTATGGCTTGGTTACTGTGTTGAGCTTATTGTTTACTCAGTAGTAATTAAGTCATCTTTCAGAATTCCATCAAAACAGAGTGAGGGACATTAATTATCATTATTTTTTTTTTCAGATGTATAGAGCATTAAACATCCAGATTGTTTTGGTTGGATTAGAGATTTGGACAGATGCCAACCACATATCTGTAATGGATGGTTCAGCTGGAGATGTGCTGAGTAGATTTGTTTCTTGGAGACAGAAAGATCTTCTGAAGCGCTCAAGAAACGACGTTGGACACCTCATAATGTGAGTTTGCATTCGGTGGGAAAACCAGCCACACTGACAGGGTTAATGAATACGATTAGGGGGTTGTGTATTCATTAAAATATACCTGGAATAAAATTCTCTGCACTTCCAAACTGGTTTAACCTGGAAAAATGACAGGAAACTATAATGAATTTTTAAGAGTTAATCAACTCCAGGGACTGGGTGACCCTCGGAGGTCCCTTCCCACCTCAGCCATTCTGTAACTGAGCACACTGACACAGCAGACTTAGGTGACTGATCATTATTTTCAAGCTTTCATTCAGATATTCATTATTAATTGGGGTGAAACCCTGCTGTGGTGATAAATTACTTCTTGACTTCAGGAAGACCAAATTTTGCCTTGTGGTCTTTCTTTCCAACTTGTCAGTGTCTTTTAGTAGAAATCATGAACTTTCAACCCATCTTTAACACCACCTCCAAACTGCTTTTGTTGCAGAGGGAGAGGCTCTTTCAGTGGATCCATTGGAATGGCTTTTGTGGGTACTGTGTGCTCACATGTCCAGGGAGGGTCAATCAGCACCGTAAGTACACCAGAATTTGGGTATGGAAGAAACTAATCCTGGACCTACTTGGTCAGGTCACCCTGGTCTTGGAGACTGGCCTTGGAGTTGGATGGTTTCTTTCATGGAGTTTCTTATGTAAAAACTTGTGCATATTTTACACCTTTTTTTTCCTTTTTTTTTTTTTTCAAGTACATCCAGTTTCTCTCTTTGTCAAATTCCAGCCCACCTGGCTCATTCAGTCTTCAGCGAATTCTTTTGGTTATCTTTTGTGATTCATCTAACTCAGTGTTGCATGTTCTCATCCTTATACCATTAAAGTTCATAACCACAGGGGTTTGGGGATGAGAATGCAGCTACAAAATAATGGTGGTCTTTTTACTCTTTAAATAAATACAAAGTGAACATAATGCACTGTAGTCTCAAGTGTCTGGAATTCCCTACAATAAGGAAACAGGCAAAAAATCTAAAAAAATGAGTACAAAACTATTTTGTTCTCCACCCTTGGGGCAGAACCAGTAACTCCAGAGGTTCCTGTCCTTAAAGTATGGATACCACAACCTCGTGGACAATCTCAGAAGCAGCAGATTCTGTTCTTTAACAGTACATTTGTGGTTGAAGACTCCTGTGAAATCAGTGTCTAATGGTGATTAGAATAGAATAGAATAGAATAGAATAGAATAGAATAGAATAGAATCGAATAGAATCGAATCACAGAATCATTTCAGCTGGGAGAAACCTGCAATGATGATCTAGACCAGCTGCCAATTTATTATCCAGAATATCATCCTCAGGGAAGGAAGTGGCAGAATCTGGCCCTACCTGAAAATAAAGTGACAAATTGTCAGTCCTTGCTGCTTTCACCTTGCAGTACAATTTGGTATTCTGCCTTCATAGCCCCTGAGAGCTTTGTGGTGGGAGTAAATCACTGGGTACAAACAGTATTTGCCTTAGTTTCACTTTTTTTAACCCAATTCTCTTTGTTAGCTGAATCATGACAAAATGTTACGTCACGCCACAGTAGTTGCACATGAGCTGGGGCACAATCTCGGAATGAAACACGATGACAAGAGGTGTCCTGCATCCTACATCATGCACAGCACAGATAAGTAAGATTTCCAGTTATTTCATTTTAGTAATTTATTTTATTTGCAGTGACTGTGCCTTACAAGCTGGGAAACTCCTATGAATCTGGGAGAACTTTAGTGAATGGGGAGTTATTTGACAAATTTAATCACAGAGGTGGATTCACTGACTTAGGATTTGGCATAACTTTAATTTATTTGAAATGTTAACTGTTTCCTGACCCAATCATTCTATATTTGTAGCATTCCTAAAAATATATTTGGATTTTATTAATATTTTTTTTTAATGATAGTGTGTTGCTGGGTTTTTTTCACCCTGTTGAGAATGTTTCACATATACTCACTGGGTATGTGCAAATACGCAACAAACTATTTAACAGTTAATTAAAAAAAAACCTTCTTGGCTTATCTTTCCCTCAGTTCATTTGTTCTTTGGTTCCCCTGAAGAGAAAAAGATCATAATATTTTAATTATCTACAGTTGTATTAATAAATCAGAGTAGCTGAGCACTGGACAAATCTGCTTTAGGAAGGTGCATTCCTCAGTTCTTAGGGGCTCCAAGTTAAGATGAATGTCTTCCTGAGAGTATTTTTTAATCTAACATTTTTAGACTCAGTATAGAAAAGGAATTTCTAAGGCCTGTTTTATACAGGACACCGGAATAGATAACCTGATGGGCTCTGGCTTTTAAAAGCATTCATATTATAAAAGTATTTTAAACTTCTAGTACTGCACTTCAGTGCAAAGTAAAATAAAAATTAACTGTTTCATGATCTCCTAGCATTATGAAATACAGTATTTATTATAGAACAACAACATTTTAAGAGCTTGAGTTGTACGTTCTCCTGTAAGCAAAATATTTATAATAATAAAATATTATGCTTTCCAGTGGATCCAGGAATTTCAGCACCTGTAGCGCTGATGATTTTGAGGCCTTTATCCTAAATGGAGGAGGAAACTGCCTCAGAAATCCTCCCAAAACAAGTAATGTGTACAAAGAACCTGTCTGTGGTAATAATGTGGTCGATAACAATGAAGAATGTGACTGTGGCAAACCACAGGTATGCATGAAATTGAGCTGGATACTTGTTATATATTAATATTTTATATTATATTATATTATATTATATTATATTGTATTACGTTATATTATTCTGTATAATACTGGCCTTTCGGCATTACATAATTGCATTATTATCTGAGGAGTTCTTGTAATTTTGCATTTTTACAAGCAGTATCAAGATAAATTTTAGTAAAAGTTTAAAATCATGTTTTGATTTTGATGTGGACTCAGTTAAGAGCTATTGGACTTCACAGAACATTGAGGCAGTGCTGAGAAAGAAGTGCATTTCAGAGCAGAGTCTGTGGGAACACCTCTGGGTTTTGTTTGGTTTTAGCATCGTGGATATTTCTGTTCCCTGACAGAGACTGTTTATCTATGTACAGGTTTGTTAACTGTAACCCTTAACCCACAAAAAATTACTTTTGAGAGTCACGTTTGCAGTGTCAAAATATCCCTCCAAGAATGTGTTGGCTCATTCTTCAGAAAGTAAAAGTGTCTCAAAAATCAAGAAATCAAAAGGCTGTCAGCAAGCCCTGGTTCCATTGACATCCCTGTGCCATAACATATCCAGACAGGTGTTCTTCTGAGGACTTACACAAATAAAACATAGCAACAGTGTCTGCTGGTTCCTTTTAGGGCAGAAGAACATGAGAACATGACAGTTATTTAAAGTTTGGCTCGTCCAGCTACGTGGGCTGACGAGGCACCTTTCTTAGCTGTAGAAAAGACTAAAAATAGTGTCTCCTTTCCATGGCTGTCCTCAGGAGTGCTCCAACCCCTGCTGTGATGCTGCAACCTGCAAACTCACACGTGGCTCACAATGTGCTCAAGGACTGTGCTGCAAAAATTGCAAGGTACACAGTGCTTTATTAAACTCAATTGTTACTATTCACTAAGGTTTTTTAACGTTTGAAAAGAGCTATCCCAGTCTTCTTGACATATTTTCAAATGGCATTCACCAGTAAGAGAGCGTGCAAGTGGAGAATTTGCCTTCCTTAAAATCCCTAAATGTTCCCAGTTGTCATTGTTCCACACTGGAGCTTGCACTGTTGCAATAGTAAAAGCAGCCTCCCTCTCTGGTCCTAGTTTAAAGTGGCAGGAGCAGAGTGCAGAGCGAAACAAGATGCCTGTGATCTCCCTGAGTACTGCAATGGAAGCACTGCCTACTGTCCAGACGATGTTTACATCATGAATGGTTACCCATGCAGCAACAGCAAGGCTTATTGCTACTACGGAGTGTGCCAGAGCTTTGATTCCCAGTGTGAATCTATATATGGGAAAGGTATGGTTGTCATTTAATGGAAACCCATTTGTAGTGTCCTGAGAGACATCTCCAGTTTTTCTTTTCCTTATGTTTTTCAGACAATGTAGTGGCTTACTGAGATTCACTGTTTTTTGGTACAGGGGCACGAAAAGCACCTGATATATGCTTTGAAAAAGCAAATATTAAAGGAGATAGGTTTGGAAACTGTGGAATGAAAGGTGGAGTGTACAAGAAATGCCCTGTCCAGTAAGTCACCACTCTAAGCTAACCCTAACATCTTAAATGTAAAAAATATATTTGTTACAAAGCCTTAAAGTGAGAGATTTAAAAGTGTATTTTCTTGAAATGCAAGCTAAAAAGTTGGAATGGATGGTGTATTTGCACTGATACTGATCTTTATCTGTTCACCTTGTCTCTGAGTGTCCTTCCTTCCATTCAGGCACAGTCTGTGTGGGAAGCTCCAGTGCACATCTGTCAGTCTTCATAACCTTCCCGCCTGGAGCGTTGTCAATAACGCATCTGGGGTTCTGTGCTGGTCCTCTGACTTTGACTTAGGGTCAGATATCCCTGATCCTGCTCAAGTTCATGATGGGACAGCCTGTGGAGAGAACAAGGTAAGAGGAATTACAGCAGCGTGACAGAATATATTCCAGGTGGAAAGTTCTGAACTTCCAAAAGCATTACCTGGCTCTCTCGTTCATATGCCATAACACAGTAAAGATCTTTTGAGATCAATACATGCAAAACAACCCATTAGCTCTTCAAAAACTGAGAGTGCTACATTATCAAATTACTCCATCAAGTGCATCCACAGAGTCAAGCAAACCTGGGACAAATAAAGTTATAAAACTCTGAAATACTGAATGTTGTATCAGTCCTTTTCCTTAAGTAAGTAAGAAGTAAGTCCTTTTCTTAAGTAAGTCCTTTTCTTAAGTAAGTAAGTAAAAGCTGCAGGCTTGTAAACATATAAACTCATATAGTGTATTTATAAAAGGATGGGATTTTTTTAAAGTTTTGTGTTTGCAAGACACTAATTACTTGTTTCAGGCCTGTGTAGGTTTTGAATGTGTTGATGCAAGATATCTGGGCTACAGCTGTGATGTAAAGCAGAAGTGTAATAATAATGGGGTGAGTATCTGGTGCTTCATGTCCTGTTTCTAGACAGTGCAAATTCCCTGCATTAAAGCAACAACCAGGCAGGTGGCTTTGCTTTTTCTTGATCTGTATTAAAAGTTAAATCCACTTATTTTACCTGTAATTCCTGTTGCCAGAACACCGCAAACCTCTTAGCACGAACATTGAGAGGCATTTCACCTGAATTTCCCAAGGGAATTTTTTAATATTATTGAGCTGGTTGAGTTGTAAAAGGAAAATATTCCTTTGAGGATGACAGTCTGGTAATTCCTGATTTATATCTGTCACTATGAAAAATCAAAATGGAGTCTCAAGGTTGCAAAACTGAGAAGGTTTCTGAACTGTGATTTATTGCAGGCAGATGGCACAAATGATAACTTCGAGGGCATTACCATGGGATAACAGAATGACTCAGTGGTTGGGGATGTTATGGAGGGGCAGAGCTTATTCCAGGTTAATATTTCATGCATTTCTATGCAGTACTATGCAGTATTTCTTGGTTCCACATGCAGTTCCATGAGTGGAATTCCAAATCCATACCGAAGGAGTGGCCACTCTCAGGGAGGTGTTGACTGATCCCTTTTGTTTGGGCTGTAGGAGTGTAACAACAAGAGGAACTGTCACTGCCTGACTCATGACTCCCTGTTTTTGGGCTGTAGGAGTGTAACAACAAGAGGAACTGTCACTGCCTGACTCATGACTCCCTGTTTTTGGGCTGTAGGTGTGTAACAACAATGGGAATTGCCACTGCAATCCAGGATGGGCTCCTCCGTTCTGTAACCAGTCGGGCTACGGTGGCAGTGTTGACAGTGGTCCAGCTCACACAGGTAGGACACTGAGACTGGCCCTCATTCTGCCCCAGGGACTGATAAAATAATCTACTAATAACAGTTTCTTTTCAACTGTTTTTTTTCTACTGAATGAGACACTTAATCATAGACTGACTTAAAGAACAAACATTATTATTTGATAGTGAAGTAGCTTTTGCTGGCCTTTACACATGAAATGTTTTCCATCTCTTTGTCTGAAAGCAAAGTTCACAATCCATAGCTTTCTGAGGAAAATCTGTGTTACTTTCTGCAGAACTTTATTGAATTTTACCAAATTTGTACTTTGGGAAAGGGAAAAAATGTTTTGTATTTATTAAAAGTTTAAGAAGGCAAGGCAAACTTCAAGATCATTTGTAGGTAAGCAAATACAAAATGAGTTTGTCTGCTTTAGAATTATTGAAAAAAATTTCTGGAAAAGGAAAAATGTTACATACACATAGGGTGGGTAAGGCAGAAAGAACTTGTAATACCATTAGGCCAAACCCTACTCTGCTGATTGTAGCATGTTATAAATTTCAGTGAAGTTACTAATTTTAATCTACATCAATAAGAAGATTGTACTTTTTGTAACAAAAAAAAAGCTTTAATAATTGAAATTTCATTAATTCAATTCTTTTTCTCTAGATACATCACTTCGGGATGGGCTGCTGGTTTTCTTCTTCCTCGTGCTGCCAGTAGTCATCCTCACTGCATTAGCAGTATTTAAGCGTGATGCAATAAGGAGAAAACTTTGCAGGAAAAGCAGAGGACAGCACAGGTATTTCCCTCCTTACAGCTGCTATTCCTACACGTGGGAGGATGCTCCAGGTCAGTGCAGCGAGCCAGGTGGATGCTTTATCTACACAAAGAATTCCACACCTCCTAAAAGACGAGGCTGCCCTGCTAACAGCAGCAGTGGGCAGTCTAACAGCCCGTCCCCTGCTCCTTGGTGGTTAAACCCAGACACTCCAGTTGGCAGTTCTCAAGCATTTTGCCCCAAATACGTTGCACTTTCCTAATTGTTACTGATAATTGTATTGCACAGACACGGAGGCAGAGCAGATTGAAATTGCTTGTCAAGTCCAGAAAGGGATGGACTCACAAACCGAATGCAGATCTCTGAGCTGTAGCCTTGTCCTTGGAAAACGCTGCATCCCTGAAGGGATTTCTTGCTGATGTGGTTTCTGTTTCAGGGATAACAATGGGCAGGAACCAAAGCAAGGCAACAGAGCAAGTCATGACACAGGAAATCATCAGGTAAGATAGATGCAGGCTTGCATTAGTTCGTGTTGGGTAGTGCAAACCTCACAGTGCCTTTTCTCCAACACAGTTAATCGTGACTTTGTGACTTTTTGACACATTGAAACCACCTGCATTACTTCTTCAGCCAAGCACTGGATGCGCTGCTTAGCCAGCCCGTGCATAAATATTATCAAATGTTAGGAGAAAATATGAAGAATGTCCCTGGAAATGAGCACTAGTTCTAAAATGCCATTAGCTTAATGCTGAATAATTATCTACACTTTGTGTTTTCTGCTGACATGATTTTCTGCAATGTCTTTTCCAGCCTGCCACATCAAGTCCCAATATTTTTACCATACTGCATTTTCCTGGTACAAGGTTTGTAGTATTTAAAACCTTCTTCACTTCATCTTTCCTATGTTTATGTTGCTGTAAGTGAAGTTACTGATGTCTTGTGTCCTGCTTAGGGGGATTTTTCATGCAGCATCATGAGCTATAATAGATTAAAGGCTTGAAGGAGCAATGGTGGTTTCTAAACTGCCCGTTTAGAAAACGGCATCAACACAAGTGAATGCTGCAAGGGAGAGGAAAGGGCAGAGAGAATTAGGTGTAAATACTAGAAACTGTTTAAAAATGGTAAAGAACCAATTTAGAAATGTCAGGTGTCTCAAGTCATGAAATACTAAACACAATGTGTTTTCCACACTTCAGGCAGCCAGTCCAAACCCAGCTTCCTGCAGCTTCCTCAGGACCTCAACGACCCCCAGTCCCACCTAGACCAGTTGTCTGAAATGTTTCTTGGGAACCCTCAACCAATGCTGACAAGTAACTGACCCGAAAGACAAGTTAAAGGATTTCAATGCTCCAGTGCTCTCCTTGTGCAGCCAAAATGCCTTTGGAAAGCAGGTCCCTCTGGGTGGCTTATCTGGGTGCCAAGAGGCACTGAACACAGATTTGGCAATACCCCAATGCTTTGCTACTTGCTGCTGGCTGTGCTTGTGCCTCCTCTACCTCACTTCTTGGTTTTACAAATCAGAACCTGAAGTTCAACTTGCACAGGATTGAACCTGGGAGAGTGCCAGAGAACAGGACTCTTCCACGGTGCTGCCTCACTCTCAGGCCACAGAGAAGTGATTTCGGTTATTCACAGACACAATTCAAAGATGGGAGATCTGCACTTTACCTCCTGGGCTGTCCTCTCCTCAGGACGCTGCCAGGAACTCGGAGGGCCTGCGGAGCCAGGCTTGGGGACAATCCCTGTGCACTGCTCTGACACCTGCCTGCCGTCAGCCCGACCAAAGCTGGGGTCCAGAGCCCACCTCTCACAACCCACCAGCTGTGTCAGCTTCCATTTCAGGGAGTTTATAAAAGTAACCTCATATGGGGACACCAGAAACCCTGTAGGTCGTGT
Organism: Mohoua ochrocephala; assembly: GCA_013398855.1. Classification (NCBI taxonomy): domain Eukaryota; kingdom Metazoa; phylum Chordata; class Aves; order Passeriformes; family Acanthizidae; genus Mohoua; species Mohoua ochrocephala. The sequence continues at coordinate 2,515 of VZTA01016072.1, read as the reverse complement.
CCCCGAGTCTGAAAGAACCCATCCCTCTCTGTTGTTACAGAAAATATGGGATACTGGGAAATACACTGTACAGCTCCACAGTGGTTCAACGTTTACTGGGTTTTGCAGCTTGGGATTTTTCCTAGAAACTGATTCCACTACAAAAGCAACAGATTAATTTTTGTCATTCTAAATGGGACAGTTAGAAACCAGCACTGATTGCAAAGAGGATGTACAGAGTGGCATAGTTTGTCCAAATGGGCCTCCATCAAATGTCTCCGTGTAGGAGATGGATCCAGGAAATCCTGGGAAAAGAGTCTCCACCGGAATGGAGAGGCAGCCGCAGTGCAGAGACCAACTCGCTGGCAAGAACAACGCTGTGGATAAGGATCCACCTGTCCTTTGGGACTAAAGCACACCCTGGTCGTGTTCATGCGAATGTGGGAGTATAAACTTGGAAAAAGAGTAAATAAATTATAGGCTTGCCTCACCAAGAAAATGTTTCTAACCCCTCAGATGGCCACATCACTGAAGAGCTGGACAGAAGAGCCCAAAAGAGATTGCTGGGAAAAAGCCTGCGTGTTCCAAAGTGTCCTCTTCCTTAATCCCTCTGAATCACAAATTGTTATTATTAAATATCCCTATCATTTAGACCTCAAGTATAATATTACATTGGTACAATTTAAAATAAATCCTCAGGGGCAGCACGCTTGGTTGTATCTTTGTTTTGTGGTCACCACAAAAGGCACCACTGGGGCTGGCTCGGCCCTCTGATGCTCCGGGAGTCACTGAAGTGAATTACTGAGCGTATGGTAAGAGCAGAATTGGGTTTCACTGCTCACTCCCACAACACACTTCAGTCTGGAGCAGGGGGTACAGTGACAGCCGAGACAGGGCAAGGCAGGAAAGAAAGAAAAGTGGAAAAGAGAACGAGAACAAAAGTCACGAATCCAGAGATTTCACTTTAGCCCGGAGCGGGGGTAGTGAGACAAAAGAAAAGAGAGCAAAAAGAGGGGGAGTGGGCTGGGTCCGCTTTCTCCTCCGGTTAACCTGGCGTAGCCTTTTGGGTAAAAAGCTGTTCTTGCCTTCTCCATTTTTGCTCGCAAACCACTTTTGAAGCCCCGCCTCCGCCCCCCCTTGCTACCCTTCAGTCGGGGCAGACTGTGGAAGTGCATTCACTCAGCCTTAACTGGGAGCCGGGACGCACGGAGCGCCAGCCTCTGCCACCGCCGCGGGACCGTCTCTCCGATCGGAACTTTCGTGGCGCAACAGCCGAAATGGTTGAGATCCAGGATGCTCCTGCCTCGAGCGCCGTATTTTTGTGTGATAATCCTGTGATCTATAGGAATGAAGAGTGCGACTGTTGTCAACTGCAGGTAACGGATTTAAATCAACGGGATACTTGTTGGATAATATAACAATCATATTATATTAATTATATTCTATTATATTATATTTTATGTAGGAGAGATCCCACACTTATGCGCCGCATGGGTGGCTGTGTCTCACCGGTCCCTGCCCCCACCCTCCCTAACCTGCCTTGCACTCTCGCACCCGTCCGGCGGACTCACGCAGCCACTCTCATGCGGGAAAAACTTCCAAGGCCCATCTAGAGGAAGAGAGGCCGCTCCCGTGCGGAGTTCCGAGTTGTTCATTCGAAAGTATCCCAAGACCGAGCGAATTCCTGCTCCGGGCTACTTATAGAAAAAGGGGCGCGGTTATCCAACGACAGGCAGTAGGGAAAAGGAGAGAGGGGAACAGGGGGTTGGATTACATCCTTATAAGGGGGGTCTACGAGATTCGGTGGGAGAAGCTATTCCAACAGAGTTAAGGAGGGGAATCTTTAAACTCTGGAGCTGGTCCACCGGCGGGCCAACCCCGTACCGGAGTCTTCCGGCCCCCTGGCCACCACAGCTGTTGGTTCAGTCGCTGCAACACCGCACAGTGTCAAGGTCAGCTGGGAGTTGATCATTCTCAGAGTCGTGCTCCTCCAAGTACTGGCTCGTGCTTCAGAAAATAAGAGCGTTATAAAAAAGACATTAATAAAGCAAAAGGCTGTGGGCAAACCCCAGTTCCATTGTACAGACATTCTTCTAAGTCATTGAAAGAAACCAGCAGTTCTCTACATCCAACTACTGCTGTAGCAGAAAAGTCAGATGGGGGAAAGGATGAAAAGAAGTGTTATTTGGAAAACTGTGTGCTGCTTCTTTTAGTGTTCATCTAAAGTGTGAACTTACCCTATAGCCCTGTGCCACAAAACATCAAACCAGATGTTTTTGTAAAATAAAACAGATAAAACACAGCCACAGTGGCTGCTGGTTCCTGCCAGAGCAGAACGGTACGAGAATGCGATACAGATGTGCAGTTACAGTTATGTGACAGTTACAGACAGAGATCTAAAGTTTGGCACCTGGACTGATGACATACCTTTCTAGCTCTATAAAAGGTAAGAGATAAAATCATTCCTGAGAACCCCTTGTCCATGGCTGTTCTCAGGAATGCACTGACCTCTCCTGTGATGCTGCAACCTGCAAAC
>VZTA01016070.1:0-42107 GCA_013398855.1 Mohoua ochrocephala | reverse complement strand
AACCCCTAAAACCCCATCTCTCTTCTCTTCCCATAATGAACCCCAAAATCCCTGTCTCTCTTCTCTTCCCATAATGAACCCCAAAATCCCTGTCCCTCTTTTCTTCCCAAAACCCCTAAATCCCTGTCCTTCTCTTCCAGTAATAAACCCCTAAATCCCTGTCCCTCTTCTCTTCCCACAATGAACCCCTAAATCCCTGTCCCTCTTCTCTTCCCTAAACCCCTAAATCCCTGTCTCTCTTCCCATAATGAACCCCTAAATCCTTGTCTCTCTTCTCTTCCCTAAACCCCTAAATCCCTGTCCCTCTTCTCTTTCCGGAACAAACCCCTAAATCCCTGTCCTTCTTCTCTTCCCATAATGAACCCCTAAATCCCTGTCCCTCTTCTCTTCCCGGAACAAACCCCTAAATCCCTGTCCCTTTTCCCGCATTCCTGCTCGTGTTCCTTCCTCGAGCACCACCCTGTGTCCCCCAGCCCATCCTGGGTGAGCTGTTGCTGTCAGGGCAGGGGTGACAGCAAAGTGTCCCTCAGAGGGGCCTGACTGGGAACCTGCTGAGCTCATCCGCTCCCAACCCTTCGGCTTCAGATCCGGGGGGAATTTTCTCCCCACAACGTGGGAATTTGGGGGTTGTTCCACTCCTCTGCCCCAGCAAAGGTTGTGCCCTTCTCAGTAGGATCTGGGCACTTGTTCCATACCCAGCTCCAGCTGCTGGGCCAGGCTGGGGTGAACTCGGTGAATTTTAAGGCTCTTTCTAACCCAAATCATTCTGGGATTCTCTGATTCTACTTCCCTGGCACATCCCAAAATCTTTCTGTTTCTTCCATGTTTCCACATGGATGGGGAAGGACTTTTTATAAGGGCATGCACAGGACAAGGGGGAATTTTAAACTGCCAGAGGGCAGGGCTGGATGGGATATTGGGAAGAAATCCTTCCCTGTGAGGGTGGGGAGGGGCTGGGATGGAATTCCCAGAGCAGCTGTGGCTGCCCCTGGATCCCTGGCAGTGCCCAAGGCCAGGTTGGCCATTGGGGCTTGGAGCAGCCTGGGACAGTGGGAGGTGTCCCTGCCCATGGCAGGGGTGGCACTGGATGGGCTTTGAGGTCCCTCCCGACCCAAACCATTCCATGATTCCAACCTCAGTGATCCTGGGATTCTGGGATTCAGGAGTGAGATCCATTGCTGTGCCCATCCACCCTCCGAGACAATGCCTGTGGCCGACCAGGAACATGGAAATCCATCCCATCCCTGATTTCCAGCCCCTGACCCCAAGTTCCGTAACAAACCCCAACCCTCATTTCAGCCTCTCCGTAATCCAGGGGGGGATTTGTGGGATATGGGGAGGGGGGAACCCAAACCAAACAAGTTATTCCTGCAGATTTGATGAAAGGTTTGTGGGCCAAAGGGTTTTGCCTGAAACCCAGGAATTTTTCCTTCCCTTCTCCAACTCCAACACGGCCAACTGTGTGTGGTTTGTGCTGCTGCTGTGAACATTCCCTGGCTGTACGAGAGCAGGGCTAATTACACTCTCCCAGCTATACATTAATGAATAATCAACATAAATAATCACAAAACCATCACCCTTTGATGGCAGGACTTGACCGATTCCAGCAGGTTTTGGCACAACGGAGCATTCGAAGAATTTGGCCATAATCTGCTTTTTTTGCCGACGTTTGGAGGAGTTCTTTCCATGCTGAGCATGTTTTTCTTCAAGAGATTATCCTCCTTCCAAGCCAATTAAGTGCATTCCAACGCAAACAGGGAGAATTTGAAATGAATGATACCAGGCTGTCGGTAAAGAAAGAGAGAGGGGGAATGAGAACACAATTGAGAGTCTGAAATTGCGGTCACTTAAATCAAACCCCTTCTGTGCACAGCTGAAAACATTTTCTCCCCTCAAATCCTGACATTTTACCACGGGAGAAGGAACGAGGGCATTAAATCTTCCGGGGGTTTTCACTTGTTTGGGTTGCCAGAGTGGCTCTGGTGCTGCCTCACGTTCCGAATGTTTTAAGAAAGATGTTAATGACCCAATTCAGGGGCAGAACAATCAGGGAAAAACAGGGAAAAAAGAAGGAGAACACAGAATATTCTGAACTGGAAGGGACCCATGGGATCGTTGAGAGCAATTCTTGAGTACAGGGGTCAAATCCAGTCTTTTGTGGAACCAGGGTTGACCAAAGTGCAGGATAAACCAGCAGGAATTTGGGAACAGCAGCTGAAAGGATCCCTGACCTTCCCAACACCTGAGGTGAACCCAAAAAATGACACTGGGGGGGTCTGGGATGAGGTGTTCATGCAGCCATGAGCCAGGAGCTGGGAGACCAGGGGAGGAGATCAGAACTTGGATATTCCAAAAGGAATTTGGATATTCCAAAGGAATTCCTCCCTGGGAGGGTGGGGAAGCCCTGGCACAGGGTGCCCAGAGCAGCTGTGGCTGCCCCTGGATCCCTGGCAGTGCCCAAGGCCAGGTTGGCCATTGGGGCTTGGAGCAGCCTGGGACAGTGGGAGGTGCCCATCCACCCAATGGAACTGGATGAGCCTTAAGGTTTCTCCCAACCCAACCCAAGGAAATCCAACCCAGCCCAAGGAACCCAACCCAACTCATTCCATGACTCCATGAACTCTCAACCTGATGGGTCTGGCTTCCTTTGACAGCTGCTCCTGCTGGTGGCCCCACCAGAGGTGCTCCTGGTGTCCCCTCCTTGGGAAGAGCAGCTGCCTCAGGAGGGAAATTCTCCAGGAAGCAGCTCCCAGAGGAACTTGAGCCACAAAGAGGAGGAAAACTGGCCCAGCCTTGAGCACTGAGGGGGAAGAGGCCACTGAAAGCTCTCCCAGGCTTTTCCATGCAGGTCTGGTTGAACACAAGGAAGATCCAGCTGGATTCCCTTCCCAAGGCCACCAGAGAGGAGCCACACTGAGCTGGGAACACCTTGGAGCTCTTCTCCAAGGCAATGCCTTCCCACCTCCAGCATTCCTGAAGGTGCAGCATTTCCACAAAGCCAGGGCTGCCAGAATCCTTGGGAGAGGAGAGCTCCTGTGTTCACCTGGAGCAAACCACCAGGTATGGAGCTGGTTGGGATATCAGCGCCCGGCTGTGTGGGCACCCAGCTGACAGGATGGGGTTTTGGGACTTCAAATTCCCATCCTCAGTGGAAACCTCTCTCCTGCACGGAAAGGCAGAGGCAGCTCTCCCATTGCCTCCTCCCCTGTCACATGGATCCACCCGGAGTCCTATTCCCATCTCCAAAGGGTGCATCCACACAAGGCCTAGGAAACAAGTCTTCCAAGTCTCTCCTAGGTCAGATCCCAGCCCAGTGTGAGGAGCCCCTCTGGAAAGGGAAGGATTCCTGCTGTTGTTATTTCTATTCCCTCAACACTCCGGCCCGGGGTCCCTTTATTTTAGGAACTGTCCAAACAAATTCCTCCACCAGTCCTTCCCTCGGGGGCTCCCCAAATAGAAGAGCCTGAAATCCTTCCCTTGTCCGGCCCTCCCGCTTCCTCCAGAGCCTCTGCTTACACCAGGATTTACGAATGTGAGCAAAGAGCTGCAGTTCCTCCTCTGCGAGCCGACGTTCCAAGCAGCTTTCCCTGGATTCATCCATCCTGCAGTGCTGGGGTTGCTTCCATGGAGCATTCCCAGTTCCAGTCTCGCTGTGGGGACCACCGGGGTGTTCCCCACTGGAAGTTTCCTCATTGTGGCTGTGCGAGGGGCTGAACGATGGAGCCGTGTCAGGGCCAATTCCCACTTCTGTGCTGGAATAAACTGCAAATCCTGGGAAAAACCCACAGCTGGCAGGACTTCTCCATCCTCCACATCTCAGGTGTTTCACCTCCCTGCCAGCCAAAAGAAGGCACAGTGAGGAACAGTGAACATTCCCGTCCTTGGAAGTGTCCAAGGCCAGGTTGGATGGGGCTTGGAGCACCCTGGGATAGTGGAAGGTGCCCCTGCCCACGGAATGAATGATACAATCTTTAAAATCCCTCCCAATCCAACCCATTCCACGATTCCCTGAGCTCTCCAAACCTAAAACTTTATTAGGGAATTTAAGTCACCTTTCCCTCTCTTCTGCATGGACTGAGCTGTCTCCTGCTGTCCCAGATGCAGGAGCAACTCAAGGCCTCCGAGCTCAGCTCCATGGACTTCTCCCAGCTCAAAGAAGAGCTTCCAGATGCACCTCTGGACACAAACTGCACTTCAGTAGCTTGGATTCCAGGGAATTTTCACTCAGGAACTGTGGTTCCCTCTCTTGGCAGGCTTGGAAGTTCTAACAAGCCTCTTCTGGCCGATTTTTCTTCGTTCCCACCCCAGCAATTAGCTGGACAGCCTCCCTGGATTCCTGCATTATCCTCCTGTTTTCTGAGGCAAATTTAATAAAGTTTCCAGGAGAAAACATCTCCCAGACCAAGCTCCAGTTGCTTTTTTGCCTTTGATGCCTCCCAGGAGCAAGTCTGGACTAACAGAGCTCCCAGCAATTGAATTCCACCTTTTTTTTTGTCTGTTTCCCTTCCCGGGGAGCTGCTCCAACGGGAGGTTCAGTCTCCCTGGCAAATTCCACAGCTGCGTGAAGTGTTCTCAGCCTCCTTCCACATCTGGGGCCATAAATCCGAGCCCAGCTCAACGTCCACAAATTGCTTCATTTATCTTGGAAAGGCTCCTGTGGATGTGCTTGGAACCCAAATTTTTCTCAGCTCCTCACTTCTGTTGGGCCCCCCATTTTTTTTTTCGTTTCACTTCTCCCATCAAGAATTGAAGCCAAATATAGAGATTTCTTATCCTGCATCCTGATCTAAATAAAACCTGGGCCACAAATCATATTTTTTGAGGGTTTTTTTCCTTCGAGCAACTCGTGGTTTTTTTCCTGAGCAGCAAATTCTCTCTCACTCTTAGGCTCAGTTGCTCTTGGGCTTGTTTATGGAAGGAGGGGGAAAAAAAAATCAACAACAACTTCAGAGAGATTCCTTGGTGAGATCCTATTTACAAAGCGTGCCCACCAAGTCCTGTTTTTTCTTATTCCCAGGAAAAAACAAGCAGGAACCGATGACAGCACAACATTTCCCTGCTCACAGCTCGTGAGTCTCCCCCTCCTGTCGGCCCTGTTTGTATTTTTCAGGACACATTTAACTATTTCTGGGGGGGTTTCTCGCTTTTTCTCTTGCACGGTGACTCCGCTTTGGAGGAGTGGAGTCACTCCCCTCATCTATTTTTTCCTCCTATGAAACTTCCTCCAGAGCGAAGCTTTTTGCCTCGAGGCGAGTAGTAACACCTTGCTCTAAACAGCTCAAATCCCGTTAAATCCAGCTCTTCTCCATCCCTAAAGCCCAGTTTTACTCCCTCAAGCATTCCTGGCATTCACCTGCTGGGGTTACACAAAGCAAACCTGAGCATTATCCAGGGAATCGCTGGGCACGGCCTGGGGATGAGCCTCAGAAAAAAACCTGGATTTGGGCCTTTCTCACACACAGAAATGAAGTTTTGTTGTCCTTTTTAGACAACTGCTTCAGATCACGGCCACAGAGCACTTCTGTGTGCCCCAGGTGGGCTGAGGCAGGGATTTGATGGATTTCTGCATAGATTAAATCCTGTACCTGCCTTTGAAACCAGACCCTCTGCCAGGTTTTCTGCTGCCCCCAAATCCAGGCCTGGAAAGTCAGTTTTGCCTTGGACAACACCAACTCCAGAAAAGCTGAAGAAAAAAGGAAAAACCAAGGTGTTGCATTTCCCAAAGGTCATCCTGCCCCTGTGCCCAGCCCTGGGGGCACCTCTGGGGTGCCGTGTCCAGCTCTGGCTCCTCAGCACAGCAGGGCCAGGGAGCTCCTGGAGCGGGGCCGGCGGAGGCTGTGGGGCTGAGGAAGGGCCTGGAGCATCTCCGTGCCCAGGAAAGGCTGAGGGAGCTGGGGCTGCTCAGCCTGGAGAGGAGCCCCAGCCGAGAGGGGCCCTCAGCCCTGGGTGTCCCTGGCTGCAGGGAGGGCTCCGAGCAGGGCCCGGGCTCTGCTCCAGGGCCCAGCAATGGCCCCAGAGCCACGGGCAGGGTCTGAGCCCAGCAATTCCCCCTGGGCAGGAGGCAGAACTTCTGCCCTGGGCAGGGCCCGAGCTGGAACAGAGCCCAGAGAGGGGCTGGGGTCTCCTCCCTGGGGGTATTCCAGAATATCCACAACCCTGTGCCATTGGCACTGGGATGGCCCTGCTGGAGCAGGGAGGTGGCATCAGATGAGACCCACTCTTGTCCCTTCCAACCTCCTCCATCGTGGGATTCTCTGCAACAAATTTTATGCCTTCAAAATATTCCTTTCATGCATCGAACTCTCAAAGTCAGGATTAGGGAATGTTGGCTTTCCCTAGGGAAGTCAGCAATCCCTGAGCCAGGCTTTTCTCATAACCAATTGCTTTATAAGGCAGGATTCATCCCAACCTCCAACAGGTGTTTAAATTCGGGCAAGAAACTTGAAGTTTAAGTTATTTGAAAATGGTATTTAAAGTTGGGCCAGAAAGTTGAAGTTTAATTTATTTTAAAGATTGTATTGAAATTTTGGCAAGAAAGTTTAGATTGAATTTATTTTAAAATTGTATTTAAATTAGGGCAAGAAAGTTGAAATTTAATTTATTTAATAATTTTATTTAAATTCAGGCAAGAAAGTTGAAATTTAATTTATTTAATAATTTTATTTCAATTCGGGTAAGAAAGTCAAAATTTAATTTATCTTAAAACTGTATTTAAATTTGGGCAAGCTGCTCTGGGGGAGTTCCCAAGCCCCACCTCCAGACACTTTCCAGCTGACCCAGCTCATCCACAACCCTCATTTACCTCAGCAAAAAACCAGAATCTTTCATCTGGACTTTTATTTCTGTACTTTTCCTGCAAATTCCAGGTTTATATCACAGATCTCTGGAAAAAAATAACCCTTCAGGGGCTTAATAAGGATGGAAACATCCTCACCTGGCTGAATTCCAGTTCAAGAGCTCGCCCAGACCTTTGTCACCTCATGCCACACAAAGCTGCACTCCCAGATCAAATAATACTTAATCAAGCACCTCAGAGGGCTCTGAAGTAAATAATTTGCAGCATTTTAGCCCAAATTACTGCTGTTTACTCCCTATTATTGTTCAAACAACTCCCAAGGCACCCATGGGGTTTTATAAACACAGAAAGCAGGGAGATCTCAGCCCATAAAAGCTTTGGATGGGAACAAAAGGAGCAGCAAATGAAGGCAGACTCTCGTGTGGGGGCTGAGGGAATGGTTGCAACCAGGATGGATCATTTGGTGTAGCTGTAAAAATAAAATTGTGCCTTTTTCAGTTGATATTTCTGGCATTAATGCTTGAAAAGCCTCTTCCCGAACCCTTCTGGGTTTATTTGCGGGGAAACATTTGCTCCATCACAGTCAAGAGACTGCAGGGCTGGCCTAAAGTCCCTGTTTTAAGCAGAATCTCCAGGTTTGAGCATCCAGACTCTTGGGAGCAGCCAGGGAATGCTGACCCCAGGCCGATCCCAGGTTGTCTCCCAAGGCTCTTGGAGCAAAGCCTTCCTTGGAAAAACCCTGCTCTTGTTTCCCCATCAGCCTGGCTGAGGAGGGAAGGGGATGGGAAGAGGGAGGTTCAGATGAGGTAGGAGGGAAAATTTTCCCTGGAAGAGTGGTCAGGCCTTGGGATGAGCTGCCCAGGGAGGTGGTGGAGTCACTGTCTGTGGGAGTGTTCAGGAGGAGTCTGGATGTGGCCCTTGGGGACAGGGTTTGGGGTGATGCTGAAGGTCTCTTCCCACCTTGGTGATTCTGGGATTCTGCGACTCTGGGATTTTTCTTGAGCCACAAAGGACCATCCCAGGTGTCCCTCTCCACCAGGAATTAAGGACAGTGCACCCCATGTAGGTCTCTGACCTTCAGCCATGGAGTTACTGGAATATTTGGAGACAGTTTTTTACCAGATATGAATATTTTGGGGCCAGCCTGTCAGGATCCCTCTGGAAAGCAGCAACATTCCAGCAGAGCAGCTGTTCCTGCGGCACCCAAGTGTTCAGGAGGAGTCTGGATGTGGCCCTTGGGGACAGGATTTAGGGTGATGCTGGTGCTGCTGGTGTGGCACTGGGTGATCCTGAAGGGCTCTTCTGACCTTGGTCATCCTGGGATTCTGCTGTCCTGATGGGATCCAGGCCAGCAGGGTCACTGCAGTGGGAGTGTCACCAGCTCAGCTCTGTCCCTGCCACACCAGTGACAAAAATCACCTTTTGCAGTAACTGATGGCAACGATTTGAATTCATTTCAATCCACAATATTCAATAGCCTAAATATGATCATTCAATGTGATCACTTGATCTTTTCCTACTCGAAATCAGGTTATCACCTCCTGCTACATCCTGAATCCTGCAGCTTGTGACACACGTCCCCTTTTCTCACAGCTTCCAAGGCCACTCTGATGTCACAGCTTCCCCTCAGGAATGGCCTGGGACAGAGGTTCTTCCCATTCCCATGATTTACCCACTGGTGGGATAACCACAGGCACAGGGATGAGGAAATACAAGCAGCTCTGTGCAGAGCTTGGTGGTGACACCCGAAATTCCCCGAGCTGGAGAGGATTCCATGAGTTCCCTTCAAAAGAATTCCAGCACAACCTCCCCTGTCGCCCTGGTGGAGTTGTCCTGCTGATTCTCCCAGTGATAGAATCATGGAATTATAGAATCATGGAATGGTGTGGGTTGGAAGGGACTTTAAAGATCATCTCGTGCCACCTTCCACTGTCCCAGGTGGCTCCAAGCCCCAATGTCCAACCTGGCCTTGGACAGTTCCAAGGGATCCAGGGGCAGCCACGGCTTGGTCAGAAGATTGGACAAAGCTTCTTCTCTTCTTCCTTCTCTTCTCTTCTCTTCTCTTCTCTTCTCTTCTCTTCTCTTCTCTTCTCTTCTCTTCTCTTCTCTTCTCTTCTCCCTTCTCCCTTCTCCCTTCTCCCTTCTCCCTTCTCCCTTCTCCCTTCTCCCTTCTCCCTTCTCCCTTCTCCCTTCTCTTCACACAGGGATGAAACTCCCAGTATTCCGAGGGCTGCTGACCACTGGAATTCCCTTTGGAGAGCTCACAGGGAGAGCCTTCCCTGGACCAGCAGCTTTTCCAGAAGGCTGGGGTTTATCTCAGCACTTCCCCGCTCCAGAGTGGCAGGAATTAAAGCGGAGCTGAGTAAATCCATTAGGGAGGAATCTCTGCAGGGTTTGGATGGTTTGGAGCAAACGAGGCCTGGAGCCACCCTCTGAATGGTGGGAATGACCTGGGAACAATGAGGAGCTGCCCAGTCCATGGGCCACAGGGGCCGTGCCACAGAAAACAGGGACACTGTGTGCCTGGAAACCACAATGGGATGGAGAACACACGACAAATTTAATTCCTTTTTCCATCCCAACTTCCCCATTTCCCTTTCCCAGACTGAAGGTGCCCTCACGTTGTAGGGCAGGGACTCGTCCCCCATCATCTCCATCATCCCCACCTTCCCCAAGCCCAGCTCTGAGCAACGCCCAGGGCAAGCCCATCCTGAAGCAATCAAGGAGCATTCCTGATGGGACACATGGAAATGTTTCCATCCTCGCAGCGATGCCGAGCACACGGCCCCTGGCAAGAGCAGGGCTACAAGGGCTTTGGCAAGAGAGGTTGCTCCAAACCCAGCACGGCCCCAAATTCCTCCTTGTGCCGCCGTAGGAGCCGTTGTGCAAACGCCCCTGGATCTGCAGGAACGCATTCCACCTGCCTGGGAGGGCCTGGGACACTCAGGGCAAAGCTCTGGCAGTTGGAGAACATCAATAATTCAAAACCTGCCTGTGACTCACGCTGCCCAACCCATCCCCCTAAGGTTACTTGGACTTAATATTCACAGAAGGCACATTGTTATTTCTCCTTCCAAAAAGTCATGAATAATTTACCATTCATTACCCAAAAACTGCCTTTTTTTTTTTTTTTACGATTTTTTTTTCCAATTGGCTTCATCCAGAAGAATGAGAAAGCAGAGAAAATGTTCATTTCCCAACCTCCTCTTAGTTCATTGTTGCTGAGCATCAAAGTATCCCTCAGAAATCTTTAGTTTGCAAAAAAACGACATTTTTGGGGTTTAGTTTGAAGAACTGCATTTGTCGGGGAAGCAAAATTCACCTCTGCTCTGAAAAAAGGAACGCTGGGGGGAAAAAAAGGGAAAAAAAGCTGGATATTTGGACAATGCTCTGAGGCACAGGGTGGGATCGTTGGGGTATCGGTGCAGGACTTGATCCTTGTGGGTCCTTCCAGCTTGGGATATTCCATGATTCTAAAGGAATGCACCAGAAGTTGCACTTCAGGCTACCAGAGGAACGTGGACCGCTGGAGTCTTGTTCCTCCTGCTTGGCATAAGTTGGAAAATCCTTCAGAATTCCACCCAAGATCATTGAAAATGTCCTTGGCCAGAGCAGCTTCCTCTGCCTGCTGTGGGAAAAGCGATCCCTCCGTGGCAGGCCTTGTCCGTGGGATTGGGTGGAATCTGGCACCTGCTGGTTTTCTGTGTGGGAATCATGTCTGATCCCACTGGGAAGGACACCTGATCCCACTGGGAATGATGCCTGCACCCACTGGGAATGATGCCTGCACCCACTGGGAAGGACGTCGGCACCCACTGGGAAGGACCAGTGTGGGGCCTGTCAGCACTTACCACAGAAATTGGGATTTTTATGGAATTGCTCCACCTGGCTGAGCTGAACACATTTCCCAGAGGTTCCATTTCGGTGTCCAGACAAGTGGTGGGGTTGGGATGGGATTAGGCCACTGTTCCACCATCACTTCCAGCTAAAACCCCCCCAAAAAAAGTCTTGCCCTCAGCCCCCAGGCTCATCCCGAGCGCTCAATTCCTCCCTTCAGGATTCCTGGGGGGATTCCAGCTGGGATGCTGGCCTGGGTTCAAACACCCCTCTCCTTTTGGAGAGGGTGATTAACCTGGAGCAGTTCCCAATCCTGCAAACCATTGTTCCGTGCATCCCGGAGAGGGCTGCTGTGGGAATGGAAGCACTGGAGCAGTGAAGGGTTTCACTCCCTGATTCCTGCCCGGATAAAATGATCTTGGAACTAAAGCTAACTCCTGGCACATTTGTCTCGCTCCCAGCCTGAGTTTGCCTCCCTTCATGGGGTCTGTTTTCAGATTTTTTAAATTTCTGTAAATACTTAAACCTGTCCTATCTCTAAAATTTTAGCTTTCCATTAATGAGGCAAATTAATTGGTGCTCACCAGCGCTTGGCACAGCCCAGGGAGGATCTTCCCCATGATTTTCCCTGTAAATCCTGCAGGAAGGGAAGGGATGATGCTGTTTTATCCTTGGCATTCCTCTGGTGCAGCAGCTCCACCTGAGGCACGTGGTGGGACACAAATCCCAGTTTCACATCTCTGCCCCTTCACCTCTTCCCTGTCACCTCTGCACACCCACATCCACAGGGATTGCACTTCCAGCCCCTCAGCCCCAGAGGAATCCCTGGATGCTTTGGGCTGACCCTCACAGATCATCGATTCCCACCACCAGGAATGAGCGGGAGCAGCTTCCCACAAATCCTGCTGTCCTGGTTTGAGACAAATTTTCGGAGGAAGGCTCTGGGAGGAACGTCCCCTCCACAGAAGGCAGGGTACAGCCACCCCTCCCCCAGCAGGGTCGGAAAAAAATTCCTCAAAGGAAAGTGAAAGAAGGGAAAAAACTCCTATTTATTTAACAAACACACAGGCAAAGAATAATGCTAAATAATAAAACCTCTCGCTGTGGAGAGAAAACCTGGGAAGATTTGAGAGTCCTTTCCGTGGGTGTGGGCTCTCTCTCTCTCGGGCCCCTCCGGGCCGAGGTGTGAGGGCTCCCGGTGAGGTTCTGATGTTCTGGTGCTCTGAACAGCCCAGAAGAGAAAAAGAAAGAAAAAACCAAACCAAAGTCCCAGGGGAACAAAGGAGTTGAACTCTCCTCTCTCTCCTCCGAGAAAAGGAGCCCAGAGCTGGGGAAAGCAGGAAGGTGCCTCTGCTCTGCAGCAGCAGGAACGCAGGGCAGTGTGTGTGTCCTTGGAGCAAAACTGTTTTAAAAAGTTTGTCTGGCTTTTTCCTTTCTCTCACACCCAGTTTAAAAGACACAGAAAAGCACAGGAATCATGGCTGGGCACAGAGCAGGCGATAGGGGATGCACAGCATAAAGTCACCCCAAGACACCTGCTCAGGATCCCTGTGCCTGGGGACGCTGGGCAGCCACGGGGGCAGGACAGGACCTGTGGGAGATTCCTCTCTCCAGGTGCCTTTTCCTGTGGGAGAGGGATCCTGGTGAAGTGACTGAAACACCAGTGGTGATTTGTCCCTTTAGCATGGAGCTGTGCCAGGAGATACCATGGAATGCTTTGGGATGGAAGGGACCTTAAAGATCACCCAGTTCCATCCAGGGACACCTTCCACTGTCCCAGGTTGCTCTGAACCCCATCCAGCCCAGCCTGGGACACTGCCAGGGATGAGCCAGCCACAGCTTCTCTGGGATCCATCCTGCCAGGATCCTTTGGAGCCTTTGCCAGAGGAAAGCCTGAAGAGGAGAGGGATTTTCTCCATCTCCTTAGGTCGAGAAATGGCCCAGGAGGTTTTGTTACTCACCTGAGCTGGACATGAGCTGAGCACTGATGGAATGGCTGTGCTGGCTCTGACTCTGCTCAAATCCTTCTCCCTCAGCATTATCCTGATTGGATTTTTTCCCTCTCCAGCTCCTTCTGTGCCTCATCAACCCTGGACTGACACAATTCCTGCGTCAGCCCTTGGCTCTGAGCAAGCTGAGCCTCCTGCTCCTCACACAGGAGTTTATTGGGGCCGGGGCTGAAGTAGCCCTTTGCTCCTAATGGGGTTCCAAACGAAATCCCATCCTCCAGGGCACAAAACCCCTGAAAAACATCACCCTGGAAGAGAAGAAACCCCAACAGAGGAACCAAGCAACACTGAGCTTGGAATCAAACACATCCAAAGGGGGAAAGAGGGATTGGGACAAGAAAAACTCCTCTGGTGCCTGAGCAAGCTAAATCCAGCAAATTCCATCAATCACAGAATTCCAGGCTGGTTTGGGTTGGAAGGGACATTAAAGCTCATCCCATTCCACCCCTGCCATGGACACTTCCCACTGTCCCAGGCTGCTCCAAGCCCCAGTGTCCAACCTGGCCTTGGGCACTGACAGGGATGGGGAATGCAGGGAAATTATTTTCTAAGCAATTGTGGCTTTAATTTGTCTCCTGCCATCCCTAAAACCTGAACATCTGTGCAACATCATCACTATAAATAGGGGGTAAAATCACTTTATGGGTGACACATCACTGTAACAGCCAGGTCACTTGTAAATTTATATATTAATATATCCCAGACACATATTTATATACAGACTTACATATAAACCCCTATTTTCTTTATTTTTATGCTACAAACCATATATAGTTTTTAAATAAACCAGTCCCTTTGCTTTTAGCAAAAATCAGCAGTTCGGTGTCATAGCAGAGGCTGCTTGGCTGTGAATTTTTGCCTTTTTTTAATGTCACTTTTCATTATTTTTTGATGTTGCTTTTCATTTTTTTAATGTAACTTTTCATTTTTAAAATGTTATTTTTAATATTTTTAATGTTACTTTTAATTTTTTAAACGTTGCTTTTCATTTTTTTAAATGTTGCTTTCATTTTTTTTAAATGTTACTGTTTGATTTTGGTTTAATGTGGCAGTTTTGCCCAGTTTGCCCAGTTCAGACTCTTGTTTAGATATTCCTGTTCAGCTTCCACCAAGGAAAACTCGAGTGTGACTCTGGAATTATTCAAGTTTAAAACCTGGCTGGATTAAAACCGGATTAAAACCTGGCCACTCCTCACCAGCACTTCCCTGAGGATGAGACGACCTTTTCCAAGGAGTGGAAAGGATGGAAGGAAGGGAATCAGCCATGGAATGGGAATCAGCAGAGGTGAGGGCACACAAATCCCAGAGGGAACTGCAGTCAAGTGTGAGCCTGGAAGGAGGAGATTGGGCAAAATTTGGGATGTAAATTTATACGAATTGGAAGCAAAATTCATTGGGATGTGGAGGCCTCCACGTGAGCACGGCCAGTTTGGAAAACCTGACTGGTTTTCAAAACCTGACTGGATTTCAAACCTTCTGAGCCTGGGAGTGCCTGACATTCCCTGCCTGGAGGGTGTGGGCTCGGAATGCCCAGGAGCAGCAGCTTTCCATAATTTTGGAATAACCCAACTCACCCCTCGTGCCTTTGCCCGAAAAATATCCAAGTGCTTCCTAAACTCTCAGAGAGCAATTCCCAGTGGGGTGCCCGAGAGGTTCTCCAGCCTGTGCTGGGGCACATTCCCAACAGGGAGGATCCTCAGAGGCAATTCCCAGTAAAAGGTGTTTTTATTGCCTGCTTTTCCCAGTTGGGAAACGGGATGGAACTCCTGGAATGGCAGCTCAAGGCAAGGAGTGTTTAGAAGCAGCTCCCAAGTTTTTTCATCTCCCGTGAAGACACAGCCCCTTGTTCTTTCCATGTTTAATGGCTCCTCGAAGTAGGATAAATCATATTTTTACCTCTGCTGATCAGCAGGGATTTCATAGGAGAGCTCATATAGAAAAAACCAGGAATTATAAACAAAATTAATTCCCAAATCCTGCTCTGGAGTGGTTCAGCACTTACCCATCCAGGCAGCTCTCAGGAGGTGTAGAACAGGGAGAGTTTTGGGATCAACCAGCAGGAAATCTGCTCTGGAGGTGTAGAATAGGGAGAGTTTTGGGATCAACCAGCAGGAAATCTGCTCTGGGACCATGCAGCCAAGTGGGTGAACCTGGCAGGAGGAGATTAAACAAGATTGGGGGTAAATTTGCATGAATTGGAGGTAAATTTGCATTAACCTGAGGTAAATTTGCATGAATTGGAGGTAAATTTGCATGAATTGGAGGTAGATTTGCATGAATTGGAGGTAGATTTGCATGAATTGGGGGTAAATTTGCATGAATTGGGGGTAAATTTGCATGAGTTGGGGGTGTAAATCAGGCCTTGGGCACACTGAGGAGACACTGGGCCTGTAAATAATGACCCAACACAATAAAGGTTCCCCTGGCTGCCCTTAGCACACAAAGGCTCCTGAGGTGGGACAGAGGAGTGGAAAAGAACTGGCAAGGGAAGGGCTATCAGTCCCCAGGGTGGAAAAAGCAGGGAATGAAACAGGAATAACCTTGAGGTGTGCAGAGCTCCCTGATCTTTCTCGGCCTCCCAGCTGCCCCCGTTCCTGGCAGAGCCATAAATAACCAAAAGAAGGCTCTGGAGCTCTTCAACAGCAGAAGAGTTTCCAGGTATCCTATCAGAAAGAGCAGTTTCCAGTGTTTATCGTGGAGATAAAACAGGAAGAACATTGCTCAGGCTGAATCCCATGGCCACAGTAAGATCAAAACCCAAACCAATCTGGCTCAACTGATTTGCTCCACACTGGAATTTTTGAGCCCTGTTTTGGGGTGGAGAGCTCTGCTGCCCTCCCAGTTAGTCAAAACACTGTTATCTGGGCTAACAGGACATGGGTACAATGGCTAAAGAAATAAAAAATACACTTTTTGAATCTTCTCCCCCCCCACAGAGATTCACAGGGGATTTCGTCCTCTTCAAACTCAAAATGATGGCCAAGGTTTGGTTGGGTCCCACGGAGGGAAAAGCTTTTGGCTGGTTTGGGAATAGCTCCCCAAACTGAGGATGGGCACTGGTGGCCTCACAGACTCCCAGTGCAGATCCAAGATCTTGTTAGAAGGGGAAAGGGACTGGAAGGACATTCCTACAAGAGGGAAAAAGCCAGGAAAGGAACAGTGGGAATATCTGTGCTTATCCACACTCACCCAGGGCCTGGCGTCCCCAGGACTTGCTGCCTCCGTAAGAAGAGCACAGGACTGTGGATATTCTGGAATAGCCCCAGGGAGGAGACCCCAGCCCCTCTCTGGGCTCTGTTCCAGCTCGGGCCCTGCCCAGGGCAGAAGTTCTGCCTCCTGCCCAGGGGGAATTGCTGGGCTCAGGCCCTGCCCGTGGCTCTGGGGCCATTGCTGGGCCCTGGAGCAGAGCCCGGGCCCTGCTCGGAGCCCTCCCTGCAGCCAGGGACACCCAGGGCTGAGGGCCCCTCTCAGCTGGGGCTCCTCTCCAGGCTGAGCAGCCCCAGCTCCCTCAGCCTTTCCTGGGCACGGAGATGCTCCAGGCCCTTCCTCAGCTCCGCAGCCTCCGCCGGCCCCGCTCCAGGAGCTCCCTGGCCCCGCTGCGCTGAGGAGCCAGAGCTGGACAAATCTCCATTATTCTTCTACCATCCTTTGTCTTAATGCAGAAAAATCCCACCATTTTCCTTTTTGGAGCCCCCAACCCCTTTTTTTTCTGCCCTCAGCCTCTGTGCCAAGCACGACAGTATTCCCAAGCCACCTCCAGACTCCTCCTGAGCTCCTGAAGTTGTGGTCTGAACATTCCTCAGGGCCGAGTTTTCTAAGTCTCTCCTCTGGCTCTGCACATCTGTCAGGATTTTGGGACTGAGACAAACAGAGGCAATTTATCTTGGAAAAATAGCAGAAGGCATGGCCCTGACACTGTGGCATCCCATTGCGAAATCCCAGCATGGAAACACCAAAGCTTCTCAGCAGAACCTCTGGAACAGTTTTGGTTTTGATGCAGCACGGAGAAATCCTCACTGATTTTATTCTTGGGAATGACTGAACTCATCCAGCCGAGTCTTCCCCAAAAACCATCCCTCCAAGGTGGCTGCTTGACCCAGAACCACTGAAATGGTCCAAGATTTGTACAAATGGGGGAGATGTGGGAGAGCTTCCTGTGCTCTACCTGTCCATGCACATCCTCGTGCCTGTCACGAGAGGGAATCAACAACAAAAACAGGCAGCATCCTGCTCTGGCACCCTTTGGATTCTTCCCCAGTTCTTCTGGCATCCCAACAGTGTCCTGGGGTGGCAGGAGAGCTTGGAGCACACCCAGGTTTCACCCCCAGTGGCTGTGGGGATGCTCACAAACACATCAGAGGGGCGGGATGCTGCCAATGCCAACAAATTCTGGAATAGATGAAGCACCCCAAAAAGTTGGAGGAAGGAGTGTTTGGAAAAAACAGGCAGGCCTGGCACGCTGAGAGCTTTCTTTGGGCAGGAATTGTTCCCTGGGAGGGTGGGGAGGGGTTGGGATAGAATTCCCAGAGCAGCTGTGGCTGCCCCTGGATCCCTGGTAGTGCCCAAGGCCAGGTTGGCCACTGGGGCTTGGAGCAGCCTGGGACAGTGGGAGGTGTCCTTGCCCATGGCAGGGGTGGAAGTGGGTGGGTTTTAATGTCCCTCCCAACCCAAACCAGTCTGGGATTTGTTGATTCTCCCGCTCGGATGAGACCTCCCAGAGCCAAAAGGGGAAGATGGAGCCTTTTTCCTGTGCCCAGTTTCACTGGGAATCGCCCTGTGGAGATTCCATGGAGCAGTGGAAGGATCCACACCTGCTCCAGAGTCCTGGTGCATTTTGTTGCTGTCACAGCTCTCGGAAATTCCGGCTGGGAATTCCTCCCTTCAGCAGCCCTGCTGTGCCAGGGTCGCTGTTCCCAAGGAGAGCTGGCACTGGCTCCAGGACCTGTTAAATGCCACCACAGGGAGTGGGAATAAGGGAACAAACACCTCAAAGGGAGGGGGAATTCAACTGGAGTTCCACCCCAAAGCTCTGCTGGAGGGAGAATTCCCAGGCATTCCCTCTCGAACTCCCCTCGTCTTTCCAGCTGCGCACTCCGCAAATTCAGAGCTCTCTTCTCCTCCTGTTTATTCCATCCAGCATCTCATTCCCGAGGAGCAGCTTCTCCGTGCACAGCCCAGGAAGTCCCGGGGACAGCCAGCCTTGTTCTCCACGGGGAAGTTGCGTGTGGAGTCCGAAAGAACCGAAGCGTCTAAAAATACTGCCCCGAACGCTCTCCCTGCAGCTGGATCGCTCCAATTTTCCACTGCTGGATGCTGCTGCCAGGGTGAGAGGAGCTCCCAGAGCCAGCCCAGTACTTTTCCATGGAAGGATGAAATCCCTAAGAATAACAATTTATCAGAGGAGCCGTGGCTGTTTGACCTGGCTCATTTTCAGAGATTAGGAGCCGACGAGCTCCCAATGAATTGTGGTGACTTTGTGGTTGAGGTTTTTGTTTTTTGTTTGTTTGTTTTTTGTTTTATTCCCCTCTAAGAAGTGATTTTCATGTTTCATCAGTTCTCGGGGCAGGGAGGGGGGGGAAGGAATGCACATCTGTCTTCCCAAGTGGATCAGGGAGAGGATAATAACGAATAATGATAACTCACCCACGTGGAGGGCCTCGCATCCTGCAGGAGCCCGGGAATGCTGCAGTTTGTGGGCCAGCCCCGGTGTCTGTGGATTCCAGGGAGAGCAGGAACATCACACAGGGCAGGGCAGAATCCCTGGAACCCTGCAGGTATTCCTGCAGGGAATCTCCACAGGTATTGGTGGAAAAACAAGCGGTTTTAGCGGAATTTTCACGTTCCTGCTCTCCTGGAGCAGAAGATTTTCTACAGGAGGAACTCCTTGGTGTTCCATGCTGCCTGCAGAGCAGGTCAGTGGAAGGAATGGGAGATATCCCTGTTGTGATGGAGCAGACAGCCACGGAATGAGCTTGGAAGACCCTCAGGATGTCAGTGAGTGACAGGGTCGCTGTCATCACCTCATTTACTGACACAGCCCCTGCACCCCCGGCCCTTCCTGTGGGGCCCCGTCCGGTGCCAGGTTGGCCAAACCCCAAAGATGTGGATGCACACAATGCCAGGCTCACGGAATCACGGGATCATGGAATGGTTTGGGTTGGGAAGGACCTCAAACATCATCCCACCCCACCCCTGGCACGGGCAGGGACACCTCCCACTGTCCCAGGCTGCTCCAAGCCCCAATGTCCAGCCTGGCCTTGGGCACTGCCAGGGATCCAGGGGCAGCCACAGCTGCTCTGAGAATTCTATCCCAACCCCTCCCCACCCTCCCAGGGAACAATTCCTGCCCAAGATCCCATCCAGCCCTGCCCTCTGGCACTGGGAAGCCATTCCCCCCATCCTGTCACTTCAGTTCCTGATGAATTGTCCTTCTCCAGATCTCCTGTAGCTCCTTCAGGCCCTGGAATTTGCTGTGAGGTCTCCACACAACCTCCTCTCCTCCAGGCTGAACATTCCCAGCTCTCCCATCCTGGCTCCATATGGGAGGTGCTCCAGTCCCCTAAGGAACTTTGTGGCCTTCTTTGGACTCGCTCCAACACTTCCACGTCCTTCCCATGCTGGAGGCACCAGGGCTGTTCCCCCTGTTCCAGGTGGGATCTCAGAAGAGCAGAGCAGAGGGGCAGAACCCCCTCCCCACCCTGCTGTGCACGGTGCTTTGGGTAAAGCCTGGGACACAGCCCGGGAATTCTGGGCTGGATCGAGCTGGAAAAGGCTCCAACTCCTCGCAGGCTTTACCAGGCAAATCCTGGCTCCATGGAAAGCCAGCAGAGTGGAAAAGGCCATTTCCAGGTGCCCTCAGTGAGATGGAAGAAGCCATCTCACCCCGTGTCAGGTGCCTCCTGCACTTCAGACACTTCCCTGCTGTCTCCACCTCCTTCCACCATCCCGAAACCATCGGTGTTCAACTGACGAGCTGCACATTCCAGCTCTTTCCCAACTCCAGCCTTGCCTACTGGGATGACTCAGAAGCGCCAGGTGCAACTTCAAAGCAGCCACCGGGGTTGGTTGTTGTGATGGGATCTCCAAATGAGATCCCGAGGACACACAAATTGAAAATATAACGGCAAGTGATGAAGAGGTGGATGTGCTGCTCGGGAGAAATCGCTGGAAAAACCACCCAGCTTCGGTGCTGGAGCGGGATTTCCATGGGCTGAAGTCCCCTAAAAGGTGGGGAAAGCTCTTTCCCATCTCATGGACATCTGTCAAACAAAATGGGAAAGGTTTTTAAGGCCTCTGCCGAATTTAGCTGCTGTTTGCTCCTGCCTGGCCCTCACCACCACTCCAGAGGTCCCACGAGGAATGGTTCTCACAGCACAACATCAAGTGGATTCTCCTCTGTCCAGGATAACCCCAGCCTCCCCGTTCCCTCCAGGAAAACCCTGTCTACGTGCTGGGATGCCACATCCCCTGTGCTGTGCTAAATTTGTCCAGTGCTCAACGTCTGGGAGATGTTCACAGGACACAGAGGGAGGAGCTCCACGGAGCCATCCCTGCTCCGAGTGTTTGCCAGGAAAACAGCCCCGTGTGAGCACAGGAAAGGTGCAATTCCAGCCCAAATCCACCTCTGGAAAAATCGTCACCATCTCCTGCAGCTGCTGATCCTTCAGGGGACCCTCAGAAGTGGCAGCAGCCACTACACTGACAACAGGAGCCCAAAAACGTGGGGACAATCCTTGGAGGAGGTGGCCACCAGTCCTACACCTTGGCAAACCCCAGGGAGAATTCCAAATCAACGGAGCCCTTTGGAAAATACTCCTGCCTCACCAGTCTGGAGTTATGAGCTGGGCACCAGTAAAATCCAGTGTTGGTGGGGATGGGGCTCGTTTCTCATGGAGAAGCCTCTTTCCAGATGTTTCTGGGATATTTGTGGGGGGATTTTCTTTTCAATAATTCATCTAAGAATCAAAAAAAAAATCGGAATATGGTGTTGGGGTGCAAAAAACTCAACCTCCTGCTGTACCTCACACAGGGCTTGGGCCCACCCTGAGCCCAGCTTTGTTAAGACACACTCAGACATGAATTAGAACTGGATTTAAGGGTGGCAGAGCAGATCAGGATGGCTCAGGTCAGTCCAAATAATGCTCCATCCTTCTTCCAGAAGCATCCACCAGCCACAGGTGTCCCATCTTCTCAGGTGGCCTCTGCTCAGGGAATGTTGTGGTGCCGAGGTCATTCCCATCAAATGAGACAAACCCTGACTGTCCTTGGGAATTTGGAGACTGGAAGTATCTGATGAGTGAGGGTTAATTGTCCTTCAAGGCACTCTTTGACCTTGGCTCAGGGCTGGGTTTGCCTTCCTATATCATGGAATCCCGGAATGGTTTGGGTTGGGAGGGGCCTCAAAGCCCATCCAGTGCCACCCCTGCCATGGGCAGGGACACCTCCCACTGTCCCAGGCTGCTCCAAGCCCCAATGTCCAACCTGGCCTTGGGCACTGCCAGGGATCCAGGGGCAGCCACAGCTGCTCTGGGCACCCTGTGCCAGGGCCTGCCCACCCTCCCAGGGAACAATTCCTGCCCAAGATCCCACCCAGCCCTGCCCTCTGGCACTGGGAAGCCATTCCCTGGCTCCTGGCCCTGCAGCCCTTGGAAATTGTCTCTCTCCATGGTTCCTGTGGGCTCCTTCAGGCCCTGCAAGGCCACAGTGAGCTCACCCCAGAGCTTCTCCTCTCCAGGCTGAACAATCCCAGCTCTCGCAGCCTTTCCTCCCAGCAGAGCTGCTCCATCCCTCTGCTCATCCTGCTGCCTCCTCTGGACTCTCTGCAGCAGGTCAAAGAATATCCCAACTCCCAGGGCAGCGAAAGCAAAGGAAAATTGCTGAATTTGAAGTCTCATCTCCAGAGCAGCCAGGGACTGATCCAAAGAGGATTAAAGGTGAACAGGCTGGAGGAGTCTGTTCTCTGAAACAAGTGGTTCTTAGAACACTGGGAGCTGACCCTTAATTTGTCCCATTTTTACATTAAGCTGGGAAAAGTAAATGGATTTTCCAATCCAATCATATTTATTTTGTTCTAGCCTGTTATAACGAGCTTGTGCTGCCCTGGAGGCAGTTCTGCATCCAGGGACTCCATTTCAGAGCTGTTGGTTTCTGGGAGAGGAGTAGGAAAGAGATTGACTTTGATGTTTTGTAGCCCACGGCAGAATCGTTCCCGAGATCCCCTCTCCTCCAAGGAAAGGAACCTTCTGGCTGTCAGCAGAGGGGGTGTGAAAATAACATTTCAACATCCAGCAAAACTGCTGGTGAGGGTAAAAAAAAAAAACATTCCCAGAGTTTGGAATGTCTGGGCACACAGGGAGAGCACAGGAGAAGGTGCCCAGCGAGGAATTCCATGCGGTGTTTGCATCTCTGCTGCTCCCACCTCCTTGGGAAGGTGAATTCCCCAAGTGCCAAACATGGAACTGATCCTGCGACCTGACAGCACCCAGGGAGAGGCTGGAGCTGGGCCAGGGCAGGGTTAGGTTGGATTTTAGGGAAAGGTTCTTCCCCCAGAGGGTGCTGGCACTGCCCAGGCTCCCCAGGGAATGGGCACGGCCCCGAGGCTGCCAGAGCTCCAGGAGCGTTTGGGCAGCGCTGCCAGGGATGCCCAGGGTGGGGTTGTTGGGGGGTCTGGGCAGGGCTGGAATGGGACTGGATGATCCCTGTGGGTCCCTTCCAGCTCAGGATATTCCATGATTTTATGATTCTTTGAAGGGGACCGTGCAGGACGATGGGGAAACAGAAATTCCCCTGTTTCGGGGTTTTCTCCCGAGAGTGGCAGAGCAGGAACACCCCACCCCAGTTCCCAGAACACAGAGAACATCCCCGTCCTCACCACAGCCACCGACCTGAGCTGGGAAAATCCCAAGAGCCCCCAGCCCTCCACATCTCCAGCAGCACTCACCCCTGTGCTCCTTCATCCAGGGATGCATTCCCGAGGGGTTTGTCCCGCTCCTGGCTCGCTGGCATCCCTGGACACAACACAGACACCCGTAAGGATCGTCCCGTTCCCAGAGCTGCACCCAGGAGGCCCAGCTGGGTCATTCCTCTGCATTTCCATGCTGAGACTGGAAATTCCCGTTGAGGACACGCCAGGCGCTACCCGGGAGGAACAAGAAGGATTAGGATGAAGTTGGAAGTTCCCAAGCAGGACACAGAGCTGAGGCTGAGCTCTCACCCTCACTCTGCCATTCCCATTCCCAATTTCCTTCCATCCTAATTCCCACATGGCCACAAGGTTCCTTCTCCACACCTGCAGTGCCCCATCCCTCAGGCAGATGGACAAGGCCTGGCTGTTGCAGCAGGGAATTGCTGCCATTTCCCCACACTCCTCTCCTTTTCCCAGGTAGAGCCACCCCCATTCCCGATTTCACACACCTGGGGAGGCCTCTCTCCCCATCCCTCACCGACAGAAAGTCATGGAGGGTCTAAACTTCCATGAAATCATGGAATGGTTTGGAAGGGATTTTCTTCAAGCCCAACCCCCTCCCCCCCACCCCTCAGTTATAAACAGGGACATCTCCAAGATCCCAAAGGTCCATCCATGTGGGTGAGGCATTCACAACCTCTCTGGACAATCTTTTCCAGGGTTTTTCCACCCTCATTTAAAAAAATTCTTCCTTATGTCTGATCTGAATTTGCTTTTAATCAAACCCCTCACCCTGTGTCCTACAGGCCCCGTTAAGAAGCTTGGACTTAAAATTCCTCGAGATATTTCATATTCCTATAGGATTGAGGCCCGAGTGCAATCCCAAAATGTGGAATACTCTGCTTGAAGTGACTGTGAAGGGCAGGGATTAAATTCAGCCCCAAATTCCGAGCAGGTTGGTTGTATTTGGGGTTGGAATGGGATGATCTTTAATTTCCCTTCCAACCCAAACCATTCTATGATTCCCCGTCCTCTCACCCCGATTCCAAGAACATGGAAGTGGGAAACGAATAAAGAGGGTGAAAAAAGAAGTGAAGGAACCCACAATAAACATACATGAAACTATTAAAAATTATTGTGAGCAGTGTAGGAATGGAAAAGAGGCCAAAAATAATCCCACAGGAAGAGAGAGGTGACAAAGGGAGACTCAGACACGCTCTGAGGGGACATTTTTTGTTCTAATTCTGTTTAACAGAGAAAAATCTGGAAAAGTCACCTGATTTTTTAAATCTGGAAATAGAAATTTGACTTGGCCAAAACCATAAGCTTGAGCAAGAGGAAATTCCTGGTGAAATTGAGCTCCCTTTGGCATTTTTTTTTTGAGGCCTGGGATCCTCATTTGCAGGATTATTATCCCCAAATGAAGGATTTCAGGGATGTTCCCCCTGCCCTCAGTGCCCGCAGCAGAGCCAGAGCCTGGCCCCACGTGCAGCCCTGCAAAATCCAGCTGGAAAATCCACAGTGGGAGGAAACCATTCCAGCTTGGAATCAGATTTCGTTTTTAAGCATCCAAGAATTTAAGCAGAAGCAAAAGGAGCTGTTTCCCCCTAAATTAAGAATCTGCCAACTAAAAGTAGCAAAGGGCTGGGATTAAAGAGCTTTTACTGCAGGAATTTTGGTGGGATAATCCAGGGTTATTTTGTGTTGTTGGTGGTTACAAAGCAAACAACAACAAAACCAAAACAATCCCCCAAAAAAAGAAGAGGAGGAGAAGATTCAGGGATTAATTTCTCCAAACATCAGTTCCTGCTGGGTTTCTGTAGCTTTGGGGAGCTCAGGGACACGATGGAGAGCAGGATTTGGATTATCCAGTGGAGAGATCATTCCTTAAAACCCCAACGTGGTCACAAATCACTGGGAGGACAAATTTAGAGCAGCACTGCAGGAAGGAAAGGCAGGAATCATCCTGGAGGTTCATCCAGCAGAGAGATCCGTGATTTCGGGAAAAAAAAGGGAAGAGATTGTTGAACATCGGGTTAAAAACAGAGCTGGGAAAATGGCACCAATCTCACTTTTAAAAGCTCCTAAAAACCACTTTAAAAAAAGGAGAGAGGGACAAAGGAGTTTTCCCAAGGATTTTTGATGGGACGTGGAAAACTCTTGGACAAGGAATTCAGTGGGAAAAGTGCCTGGAGCAGCTGAGGGCAGCTTTGGGTGGGAGGTGGAGGAGGTTGGTGTGGCTTTTGCCCAGTTCCAAGTGAGGGACAAGTGACAAACTGGGAGATAATTGGGATGGAGGGACAGAGTTGGGTATTCCAGGGAAGAGGGAACTGTGAGAGCAGCAGCAAAGGAATGATGGATCTCAGGAGATCAGGCTCCAGCAGCTGGAGGTGGCTGGGGGAGTTTTCCAGGAGGATAATTGGGAAGAGCTGTGGGACAGAGATGGACACTCCATTAAAAGTGCACCAGAAAGCCATGAAATCCCCCCAAAAAAAGGTCTGGATCCAACCTCTGGATGCAAAATGGAGCCTTCAGTGCCCAGAATATCAAACAGGGCTCGTGCACATTGTGGAAGCCCAAAAAAAACTAAGGATGAATGGAGTGGAGCAGGGAAAGCCCAGGAATCCAAAGGAATGCCGAGCGACCAGGGATAAAGGTGATAAAAATAAATTAGAGGGGTAAAAGTGGTGCTTTTCCAAGCAGGAATGTGGGGAATCCCACAGAGGTGTCGGATTTAGGATAAAACACTTTGTGTGTTCATAGAGAGAGAGAGAGCAAACTCGGATTGAATATTCCCAAGGAAAAGCCAAGGGGGAAAACACAGGTTAAGAAGATTTCTGCCAAATTATGGATTTCTGCCAAATTTGGGACTTCTAATAAATTAAGGATTTTTAACAGATTAAGGATTTCTGGCAAATTAAGGATTTCTAACAAGTTAAGGATTTCTAACAGATTAAGGATTTCTGACGAATAAAGGATTTCCGAAAAATTGAGTATTTCTGGCAAATGAAGGATTTCTAACAAATTAAGGATTTCTAACAGATTAAGTATTTCTGGCAAATTAAGGATTTCTAACAGATTAAGGATTTCTAACAAATTAAGGATTTCTGGCAAATGAAGGATTTCTAACAAATTAAGGATTTCTGGCAAATTAAGGATTTCCAAACCATCAGGATCTGAGGAAATCCCTGCCGTGAGAAGGAGCCAGCACCAGGAATCTGAGAGCCTTGAGTGGCTGGGAAATAGAAAGCACAGCACATCCCTGGAAAAATGATGGGGAATTGCAGAGCTGTCAGCAAGACAGGGAGCCCTGGGAAGCAGAAATTCCCGTTAAATGAAACTCCCGTTTTCCCGGGTCCTAGAGGATGATCCTGAGCAGTTTCACTGGGCTTGGCAAGAACAAATTGGGCCAAATGAATGAAATTCCAGCCTTAAAAATGGGATGTGGTGGATCCAGGGACATTATGGCACAGGGCGTTGTTTGGTCATGGAATCATGGAATGGTTTGGGTTGGAAGGGGTTTTAAGGATCATCCCATTCCCATGGGCAGGGACACCTCCCACTGTCCCAGGCTGCTCCAAGCCCCATCCAACCTGGCCTTGGGCACTGCCAGGGATCCAGGGGCAGCTGAAGCTTCTCTGGGAATTCCATCCCAGCCCCTCAGCACCTTCCCAGGGAGGAATTTCTTCCCAACATCCAACGGAAGGGGGGAATGATGACGCTGTGAGAGAACGATGCCCTGTGAGACACAAAAATGCCAGAAATGATAAGAGAATTCCAGGGAAAGACACCGAGCAGACACAGAATCCAGGGCAGGGAATATTTTGGGAATATTAGCTTTTCACATCGCCTTTCCCTTCATTTCTCTCTCCCAGAGAAAAACACACGGAAGGATTTTACCCAACCTACTGAAATTCACAAATCCCTGCAGCAAACCCCACATCCCAACGGTCCTAGAAAACATCTTAATTGTGCTCCTTACTTAATCCCACTTTTCTCAGGGAGTGAAACCGACACAGGATGTCTCAAAGCATCCAGGTTTTCTCCCTGGGCACAGCAGATGGGAAAGGGGCAGGGAGAGGCTCCTCCGAAAGGAAGTTGGGAGCGGGAGCCTGATTCCCGTGTCCAGGATCGTGCTGGGCAGCAGGTTTTCACTCTGGATCCCAGAGCCAGCCCAGGAGCCAGCCTAAAATTAGTCTGAACGAATGTGTTCCAACAGAACGGAGCCAGGGATTATTTTCAGGACACACTTGGAAGTCCAGGTTGGCTTTATGTTAAAAAAAGCCATTATTTGCTACACAAAACTCTTTAAATTAATTTAAATTTAAGTTCATTAGTTTTCAGTCTTCCACTGGATTTTTCCAACCTCTCCACGGACTCTTTTCCAGTTTTCCAAGATGAAAAATAAAAGATAACCCCCAAAAATTCAGGCAGGCAGATGACAACGAGCTTTACAACAAACAGCTTGTGTAAGTTTAGGCTGCCAGGCACGGTCAGGACATTTTAGCTCTGTTTTCCCCATGGAAGACAACAAAATGGAATTAAAGCCTGATCTTTTTACCAAGGAAATTCAAGGACTTCATTGAAAAAGCCACTTTGACTTTCAAATTCTGGGAATGCTGAGCCTTCAGTAAAAATGCACTTTTACATTATTGGATTATTCTTATTCTGATCGTCTGGAGAACAGAAGATTCCAGGGAGACCTCAGAGCCCCTTGCAGTGCCTAAAGGGGCTCCTGGAGAGCTGGAGAGGGACTGGGGACAAGGCATGGAGGGACAGGAGCCAGGGAATGGCTTCCCAGTGCCAGAGGGCAGGGCTGGGTGGGATCTTGGGCAGGAATTGTTCCCTGGGAGGGTGGGCAGGCCCTGGCACAGGGTGCCCAGAGCAGCTGTGGCTGCCCCTGGATCCCTGGCAGTGCCCAAGGCCAGGTTGGACATTGGGGCTTGGAGCAGCCTGGGACAGTGGGAGGTGTCCCTGCCCCTGGCAGGGGTGGCACTGGATGGGCTCAAGGTTCCTCCCAACCCAAACCAGTCTGGGATTCCAGCTGAAGTCTGAGCCTGCAGATCAGCAGAGGATTGTGCTGGAAAGGCCACACGTCCCCCTGAGCTCTCCTTTCCCCTGGAATGCCCATGGAATCGATGGCACCGCGGCTGCAGCTGCGTCTGATGGATCATCTGAGAACCAACCGAGCTGGGAAAAAAATCCCTCTGCAGCTGAATTAGAGAAACATGGAATTCTGGATGGGCTGGGTTGGGTTGGGAGGGATTTTAGGGATCACCCAGTGCCACCCCTGCCATGGGCAGGGACACCTCCCACTGTCCCAGGCTGCTCCAAGCCCCAATGGCCAACCTGGCCTTGGGCACTGCCAGGGATCCAGGGGCAGCCACAGCTGCTCTGGGCACCCTGTGCCAGGGCCTCCCCACCCTCCCAGGGAGGAATATTTTCCTGGAATATTTGATAATTCCCCATTAACCAGACTTTCCATGCTGGAGGTCACATCCCAGCTCTGGGAACTGGGTTAAACTGGGAGTGCCTTTAGCACTAAGCACGGCCGTGCCAAAAGGCGAATAATCAATGGAATTGGTCTTTACAAATTGCTGCTAATTCAGGGGTCGAGGCTGATTCTGCTCCCACAAAATTCCATGGGAAATCCCTCCCTGTTTGCAGGAAGTGAGAGGAAACCTGGAGGACTCGGGGAGGTTTCTGCTCCTAATTCTGTTGATAATTTTGTGTGCAGTGTGCACTGAGCCAGGGAAGTGGACTCGGCAAACAAACTGAGGCAAGGAAAACCACATTCGGGATCGGGCTGGATTGTCTGCCCTCATTTTCACCTGCAAAGGCCAGAAAATTCCCAGAGGATTTCCAGCTGGATGGTGAAAGCTCCAGTGCTGCTTGTCCCACTGTCCTGTCCCTGCCAGCAGCCCAAGGATTTCCTCAAATCTCTGGAGACACAACCCCAGTGTTGGATATTGGGGCTGCTGCTCCTCTGGGAAAGCCAGGCACGCCAAGAGCTGCCCAAGAGCAGCAGAAATCCAGGTGGATGCTTCCCTGCTCCTCCTCCCAACACCACGGGATCCAGCTGCTCTGTCCAGGGCTCGTGGTGTTGGGAGCAAACCTTTCCCTCTCCTTTCAAATAATGAAACAGCCAAAAAGGGAATGAGAGCAGCTCCGAAGCCCTTCATGAACACACACACACCTCCCAGTGAAAACTCATCCAGAAGCACATCCCGAATTCCAGCAACCACAGGAACTGAGAGAATTGGATTTTGGGCTGGCCAAACCCTCCTTTGTCTGTGCTCCAGCTGCTCTTCAGCCCCTCCAGACGCAGCAATCCCAAAAGGATGGGCTGAGCCTGAGCACAGGGAAAGCCGGGACAGATGGAGACTCATCCACCTTCAAACTCATCTCGAAACACAAAAACCTTTCCCAACACTGGTTACATTTTCAGGTTTTCTTCCATTTAAACATTTGTCTTCAGCAGAAACTTCTCCCTGCCCCGTCCCCCGGAGCAGCAGCTCTGCCATTCCATGGGCAGCCTTGGGAAGGGCCAGGCTCCAGCAGCTGGACTTGCCCACGGAGCCGTGGACCAAACCCGCCTCTGCCTCCGATTCCTCCTAAATTTCTGTCTCTGCACGAGCTCAGTGAAGCTTTACTGATGCCCCATTAGCCAGGCACGAATTCTTTTCCATTTTACAAACTCCTGCAGCTGCAACAGGAGAGAAATTCCCTGGTTTTTCACTTCCAAGAAGGCTCCTTTTTCCATCTCTCGTAGTGAAAGAGGGGCTTAAGTACAGTTTACACCAAGTAGTTGCCACAGAGGCATTAACAAACAGGAGGAGTTCCCTCTCTTTTGTGTTTGCACATGAAAATGATGATTTTCTGTTCTCTTGCAGCAAATCCCGAGGATTCTGCTGTAAATAGGCAGGGCAGGAGTGAAGTACTCCGGGAAGATGGGACAAATCCGTTGTTTGCGGTGATTCTCCCAAGTCCCAAACCAGACCCGGCAATTAATTAGCTTTGATAGACCCATGGTTTTCGTTAGAGCTGCTCATATTTAATTATGTCCTAATCCACCTCCAAGAAAGCAGAGGGAGCTCGGCAGAGAACCATTACCTACAAACAGGAGCGGGAGCCAAGCATTTGAAATGCAGTTATTGATACAAAACAGAAGGCAGACTTCCAGCTCAAGCAGCCCCTCGGGTTTAATCTGAAGATCTATCAGGAAAAATCTCTTCTCTTTCCCACTGGAGGCTTTCATCTCTTCCCAGGAGGGAGCAATCATCTTCCCAACCCCTCCCTCACGGTCCTAATTGTCCAAAGGGAGTCTTTGTGTTTGTGCACTTAATGAATTTACTGAGGGAAGATGGTATCTGCCACGGGATGACTCCTGAGCTGCAGCAGGGTGTGATTCCCAACCTTGTGTCCTGGAAAAATCACCTCCCATGGAGGCAGAATCCCAAAGAAATTGCTGCTGGTTTCTCCTAAAAGCTCGGTTTGTCCCCAGCTCAGAGACACCACCAAGCTTAAAGTTTCATCCAGGGAAAGTTGTTCCCTGGAACTCAGAGTTGTCCAAACCAGGGCTGGGATGTTCCTTAGGGAATTGGCACAATTTCAAGGAAGGAGAAGACCTTTCCCTGGCAGGTGGGAGGTCTCCAGCTGTGCAGAGGGTTGGGTGGTGAAGCTGGAAGTGTCTAAGGCCAGGTTGGACATTGGGGCTTGGAGCCACCTGGGACAGTGGGAGGTGTCCCTGCCCATGGCAGGGGTGGCATTGGATGGGCTCTGAGGTCCTTTCCAACTCAAGCCATTCCATGATTCTGTGACATTGTCCTGGGAAAAATCGCCTCCCATGGAGCCAGAAACCTGAAGAAATTGCTGCTCGGTTCTCCTAAAAGCTTGGTTTGTCCCCAGCTCAGAGACACCACCAAGCTTAAAGTTTCATCCAGGGAAAGTTGTTCCCTGGAACTCAGAGTTGTCCAAACCAGGGCTGGGATGTTCCTTAGGGAATTGGCACAATTTCAAGGAAGGAGAAGACCTTTCCCTGGCAGGTGGGAGGTCTCCNAAGGCCAGGTTGGATGGGACTTGGAGCCACCTGGGACAGTGGAAGGTGTCCCTGCCCATGGCAGGGGTGGCATTGGATGGGCTCTGAGGTCCTTTCCAACCCAAGGCATTCCATGATTCTGTGACATTGTCCTGGGCAAATCACCTCCCATGGAGCCAGAATCCCGAAGAAATTGCTGCTCGGTTCTCCTAAAAGCTCAGTTTGTCCCCAGCTCAGAGACACCACCAAGCTTAAAGTTTCATCCAGGGAAAGTTGTTACTCCTCACCTGGAACTCACCAAACCAGGGCTGGGATGTTCCTTAGGGAATTGGCACAATTTCAAGGAAGGAGAAGACCTTTCCCTGGCAGGTGAGAGGTCCCCGGCTGTGCAGAGCATTGGGTGGTGAAGCAGGAGAAGCTGGAAGAGTCTAAGGCCAGGTTGGATGGGACTTGAAGCCACCTGGGACAGTGGGAGGTGTCCCTGCCCATGGCAGGGCTGGGCTGGGATGATCCTTAAGGTCCTTCCAAGCCATTCCATGACTCTGTGACGCTGCAGCCTTGCACTGGGCCAGCGAGGAGATGTGACCACAACTGCACAACTTCAGCTGCTCCAAACTCAGCTGGTGACTTAATTACCCCGGAACAATTGGACTTCTCCCAGGATTTCCAGTTTTCCGTGGTGAGGGTGAGAATCTGCCCTCTGCAATCCAGTTCCAATCCCCAGAGGCAGATCCTGGATGGAATGGTTGAGGTTCTGCAGCGTTCCCTCAGGAATTCCTGCCCAGGATGTTTTAGTGGAAAGGTCACCCATTTAAAAGCCTCATGGTCAATCCCAAATTTGTTTTCACAGGAATGAAACCGTTTTGGGTGGGAATGGCAAATATGGGTGGCAAATTCTCCTAAAGGAGCCCACTTTTTGGAGCACCTCATTGATTCCCGTTCCTAAGCCACTTCCAGCCAGGATAAAATCCACCTGGAAACGCTGAGCTGTTAGAGCAGGGAACAGAAGCTGTCATTCTGGTGTGGGTACCAAGACTTTCAAATCCTGCTGCTTCAATATCCATGGAAACGAATCCAACAGCAAGAAGTTTCCCAGAAGGTTCCAAGGACCTCCAAGCAGGTTCCTTAAATCCCACCCATCCCAAAAAACCTGGATCGTCACAGAGGCTGCAGAAACCGCAGTCCTAAATCCTCTCCTCCTGTTTGGCACTTCCCCTCATCCACCTGGAGACCATAATGGAGCATCCCTGTCCCATTTTCATCCAGGGGCTCTTCAGTTACTGAATTCCTGCAGGGACTGAGGTGGAATTGAGTTAAGGATCTCCACTTCAGGCTCGGGAGATAATATTGCTATCTACCCAAATATCTTTAAAATCTGGCCCTCGCCACCCCAAAATTCTCAGAATTCCTCCCAGCTGTGATCCCCACACCGTTTTGGAGATGGTTGTGAGGAACCAAGGTCTTTTGAGGTGAAATTCTTTGAACTGAAACGAAAATATTTTAGTACCTGATAAATATCTGGACTTCCCCTCTGATCAGAAAATACCCCCGGGGATTTCAGCCTATCCTCCGTTCTTTTTTTGAGGGAATGAGTCACGATTTTGGACTGCTTCCACTCTGTAGGAAGGATAAAGACACAGCTCCTGAACGTGTGCAGAGCTGCCGGGAGGTTTGGGAGACCTCGGTTCATTTTCTGAGCTAAGGTGGAGTCGTGGCCAGCCCAAAACTGATAAAATAAACCCACCCTGGTGGAGTCTCACCAGCTCCTCGGTGATTCTGCCTGGCAATCAGACTCCAAGGAAAGAACTGGAGCTGCTGATAGCCCAGATGAAGGAAGGAGAGGCGTCAAAGAGCAGGGAAGGCCAAAATCCCCCATCCACAGCCACACACACATTTGGAATGCGCCTCAGCGGGGAGGCTCCCAAAATCATTGTTGGGAGAACAAAGGCGAGTTTGGGATGACAGACATTTCAAACAACAGAAAAGTTGGAGGAGAGCAATAAGAAAAACAATTGGAACGGGAAAGGATTAAGCGGTCAACAGAAAACAACAAAAGGAAAATTAACATCTTTTCAAAACTCACAAAGCGGCCTCAAAAGCAGGGGGAGAACAATGAAAACCCCAAATTATGCACAGTTTAACAGCAAAGCTCACAAAGGAACGAAGTGACTCCTGCAGAGAAAGGGTGTGGGGACATCTTATAAATTGACCGCATTCCAAAGGGGAATAAAAAAGCAATTCTCACACACACGGCCTGGGAGGCAGCCAGGCTCGCTCGGTGCCCGCCGTGAGTTTGGAAGGCCAAGTTCTGAAATGCAGCTCGAATCCCAAGGGTTCTGCAAAAGGGGGAAGCTGGAAAATGAAACAACGTCCACCGAGTCCGACCGGGATCGGGAGGAGCTGCCAAGGAGTGACACAGCACAACGTGATTTTCTGGATCTGTCACCTCAGCAAAGTTCAATAATTTGGGATGAAGGTTGGTGTGACAGGCACTGAACTCAGGTAAAATTCTCTCTCTCTTGTTCCTTCTGAAAGGTTCGGCTGATGTTATTGGGCTGTTTCCCAGGATGAGAGTTGGAGTTGGTAAATTACCCCGTCACTGGAAGGAATTTCCCTCTGGAGAGCTTTGCTATTCCCAGGATGTTAAAATTCAGCAGAAACCTGAAATTTGGGTTTTCCGTGTCATGGTTTTACCTTCTGCCATCAAAGTCCAAGTGAATTTCATTACAAATCTTAGGGAAAACACCCATCCTTAGGAGAGACCTCCTCAATTCCAGCAGCAAAGTGTTCACAGAATCCCAGGATCCCTGAGGCTGGAAAACAGATCCAACACCAGCGAGGCCAAGCTGTGCCCGATGGCCACCTTGTCCCCAGCCCAGAGCACTGAGTGCCACGGCCAGGCCTTCCTTGGACACCTCCAGGGATGGGCACTCCAAACCTCCCTGGGCAGCTCTTGCCAAGGCCTGAGCTCCCTTTCCAGGAGGAAATTGCTCCTGGTGTCCAACCTGAGCCTCCCCTGGCCCAGCCTGAGGCCGTTCCCTCTCCTCCTGTCCCTGTTCCCTGCGAGCAGAGCCCGACCCCCACCTGGCTCCACCTTGCCACACAATCCCTTTCCCATTTTTTCCCAAGCAACCCAGGAATCCGCTCAGGGAGTGACTCCCTCCCAACCTGCAGCGGGCTTGCAGAAGTCTCATTTCCCTCTCTCCTATCAACGCCCTCAGATAAGAGCTTTTAATGACACAACACCGTGAGGTTTTTTCCTTCAGCCCATGCTCCCTCCACACGTGGCACCAGCCACGCTCTCCCAACAGTTTTTCCATGATTTGTTTTCCCACAACCATCCGGAGTTGGCAAACATTATTTACAGCACACAATCCCGACTGCCTCCAAAGAAAGTCCTTATCTCCCACGGTCAACTTCCTTATATCCTCAAACATACACTTGTTCACTTCCTTACTGATTTCTCTTTGGGTGTCGATCCAAGGCTTTTTCCAAGGCTCCTCAGTTTCTCCAGAAGCCCAGAAACGCAGCCAGAGGTTTAAGTGGAGTTTGGGATAATGAGGCCCAGCATTGCTGGGAGTGTTTGCTTCCATTGCCCTACATATTTGTCTGTATTTGAATAAACACCTTTGAAAAGCTGCTCTTCTGGGCTTGCACAACTCCAATCCCTTTATTTTCACAACTCCCATTCCTTTATTTTCACAACACTCCCCTCAGGCCTGGGCAGACAATATTGTTCCCTTGTTAGGAAATTGGAGCGATGAAAGTGTCTGGGCAGAGCGGTGCCCAGCTGGAGAGGGGCAGGAATTGCTCCCTGTGGCACTTTATTGGCAGCAGCTCCTCCTGCGTCCCACAGGAGCCCCTGGGCCTGCAAATCCTCTGGGAAAGGCCAAATTTCCCAATTTCCCAAATGCTGGTGCTGCACCTGGACTGGGACAACCCCCGGGATCAATCCAGGCTGGGATGAGCAGATGGAGCAGTCCTGGGAGAGCTGGAGCTGCCCCAGTGGATCAGGAAAGGGATTGGGATGGTGCCCCTGTGCCCCTGTGCTCAGGTGAGACCCCACCTGCAGAGCTGCCCCAGCCCTGGGGCCCAGCACAGGGAGGACGTGGAGCTGCTGGAGAGAGCCCAGAGGAGGCAGCAGGATGAGCAGAGGGATGGAGCAGCTCTGCTGGGAGGAAAGGCTGCGAGAGCTGGGATTGTTCAGCCTGGAGAGGAGAAGCTCTGGGGTGAGCTCACTGTGGCCTTGCAGGGCCTGAAGGAGCCCACAGGAACCATGGAGAGAGACAATTTCCAAGGGCTGGAGGGACAGGAGCCAGGGAATGGCTTCCCAGTGCCAGAGGGCAGGGCTGGGTGGGATCTTGGGCAGGAATTGTTCCCTGGGAGGGTGGGGAGGCCCTGGCACAGGGTGCCCAGAGCAGCTGTGGCTGCCCCTGGATCCCTGGCAATGCCCAAGGCCCGGTTGGACATTGGAGCACCCTGGGACAGTGAGTGACATCCCCACCTATGGCAGAGGGCTAGAATTAGATGCCCTTTCCAGCCCTTTCCTTCCCAGGGCATTCCATGACTCCATTCCGTGATTCTCCCATGCTGACATTTCCCCAGCGCTGAAATTCCCTGGGATTTGCTCAGGGCCAGCAGGGAATCTGTGCACAGCTCACCTGGATGCCAACACAGTTTCTCCCCATCCGAGCCAACAAGTCTGGAGCACAAAGGGGGAAGAACGAGGTCCCTGTGCCATCCGACTGCCCCTGGAGCGAGGCCTGAACTGCACCAAACTCTGCAGCCAAATGCAGCAAAAATTGAGATTTGCACTCGAAGCGCAGCTGGTCCTGGCCCATGAAGTTCCCATGGAGTCACATCATCACAGACTGGGCAAAAATGGATTTAATTCCAAGTTTAAACCTCACGAGTGATTTAATAAAGGCCTCCCAGCCTGGTATTTGGTTTTCCAGCTGCAAGCATGACTGTGCACAAGTGTGTGGGATGAGAGGGCCACAATTCAGGTCGCAGACTTGATGGCATTTCTCTAACTCATTCCTCTCCCCCAGGATAAAAAAACCCTGCTATTTTCTAGATTTCAATTTTCTGGACACAAATGATATTAAAAAGTCATCTTGGCTGATGAGATTGAAGAGCAGGATTACGGCAAGATTGAAAAACTCCATCCTGTTGGAGAAAATCACTCGTTCCTCACCAGATTTGTGCTTGGCTGCTGCTCAGGGGATGATGATACCCACGTCAATACCCACGGTCCTGCACCCCCTGGTCCCACACAGGAGCCACAGGCACATCCTGGGGGAGATTCCAGCTCCATCCATTAGGGACTCGTGAAAGGAAACACTTCCCAAAGAAGTCCAGGACCAGCCTGGGGGATTTTCTGCCACGGGAACTCCTTGGGACAAAGAGCACAACCGTATTTTGTAAACACCAGGATGGATTTTCTGGACGTTCCTGGAGATAAGGAAGAGGGAAACACACACATTTTTTTTTTCCAGTCCTGTTGGGGCCTTCCATGAGAAGAGGCAGCTCCAAAAATCCAGCACTTGGTGATGTCTAAACGCACATCTCCAATAACCTACTTTAAAATTTCCACTGAGCCTGGCAGAGCCAGCCCAGGGCAGGATTCAGCCTCTGGAGAAGTCTGAGGTCAAGCGTGAATCAGAGGTAAAATGTTTACGGAGTTCAGGGACTGCAAATCCCAGAAGCAGCGGAGGAGAGTTCATGGAAACGCTGAATCTTGTGGGATTGTCTTTTTTAGGAGCTTGGTGCCCTCCTGGGCTCTAATGGCATGTGGAAAACTGCTTTAAAAGAAGATTTCTGCTGTAACCCAAAGCCCAGAGAGCCGAGGCTGGTGAAGGAGCTGTTATCAGCAATAGCATTGATAACGACCTGATAGCAAAGAGCTCTGAGCTGATAACAAACAGCGACAGAGGGACCAGGCTGAGGCAGCTCTGCTGCCAGACAAGGCCAGTTCCTTCTGTGCCCACACAGAGAAGAGAGGCTGAAAATGTGAAATTCCACAGAATCCCGGGATCCCTGAGGCTGGAAAAGCCCTCCCAGCCCATGGAGGCCAAGCTGTGCCCGATGGCCACCTTGTCCCCAGCCCAGAGCACTGAGTGCCACGGCCAGGCCTTCCTTGGACACCTCCAGGGATGGGCACTCCAAACCTCCCTGGGCAGCTCTTGCCAAGGCCTGAGCTCCCTTTCCAGGAGGAAATTGCTCCTGGTGTCCTTGGAAAAGGCCCTGGGGGTGCTGGTGACAGGGGCTGGACACGAGCCCAGGGGTGCCCAGGGGGACAAGAGGCCACTGGCACCTGGCCTGGATCAGGAATTGTGTGTCCAGCAGGAGCAGGGCAGGGATTGTCCCTCTGTGCCGGGCACTGAGAGGCCCCTCGAGGGCTGTGCCCAGTTCTGGCTCCTGCAGGAGAGCCCTGGAGGGGCTGGAGCGTGTCCAGGGCAGGGAACGGAGCTGGGGAAGGGGCTGGAGCCCCAGGAGCGGCTGAGGGAGCTGGGAAAGGGGCTCAGCCTGGAGCAAAGGAGGCTCAGGGGGGACCTTGTGGCTCTGCACAGTTTTCCACCATTCCCAGCCCCATCTGCATCATTCTCCTGCCACCAGGAACCCAGAGAGAACTTTGGGATCCAGCAAATTCCCATCATGAGGCAGCACAACCCCAATTTCAACCCTGGGAGCTGCAGATGCCCATCCCTGCCTGGAGAGCTTTTCCTGCCTCATATCCCTGCAGAATTTAGCCCAGACCACAGGGAAAAACCCAAACTCCTGAGCTCAAACCTTCCCAGTCCTTTCCAGTTCTTATCAAGACAGGTTCCCAGTTGCTGAGCACCAGCAAGGTAGTAATAATAATAATAATAACAATAATAATAACAACAACAAGAACAACAACAACGAACCAACAACTCAATAATAACTCGATAATTCAATAATAACTCAATAATAACTTGATAATTCAATAATAACTCAATAATAACTCAACAATGACTCGATAATACCTCAATAATAATAAAATAAGAATGATAATGATAATGATAATAACTACTATTCCCAGATAATCAGCTGTCAAATTGGGCAGGCTGGAATATGCAAGTCCACCTCCAAATCACTCTGAAAAGGGAAATCGGTGGGGCCTGAGCTGAGGGGCAGCCAAGGAGGGCAAGTTCCACATGGCTTCTACCACCTTAAAATGGGAATGAGAGGCACTTGGAAAAGGAGAACCCCTGGCTGGTGGAGCACACGGTGAGGAGAGCTCGGGAAAGGTCTTAAACCCCAAATTCTGGAAGCTCAGGAAGCTCCCAGTCCTCCTCCATTCATTCCCCCTCCCTGCCTGAGCCGGAGGCAGAGAGTTCCCGGCTCATTTCCTGGGATCAGGGGGTTGAAAGCCATCCAAGCTCCACTTGCCCACTGGACCCTGGCAGTTCCCACATGGAGTCTCCTCCTCAGCGAGGAAACCTCCCCAGCTCCGTGCCAGCGAGCGCAGTTTCTGGGAAAGCTGCCACCGCTTCTTCCAATCAATTGTTTTAAGATGCCACCACTTCTCCGGGGCTGGAAGTGCCACTCTTGGGGGACATCTGAAAAGAATTCCTTCCTTTTTAGGTCAAACATTGCCCTCCAGCACCGCGGAGCCCACATGACAGGAGGAACTGAAGGGAGAAGAGGCCTGCTCTGGAACCGAGATGCTCCCGGTGTGGTCCCGGCTGGAATGCCATTGAATATCCAAGGCACTGAGGTTTGGAGTGCAGAGGATGAGCCGGATCCAACCCCTCCTCGGGGGTAAGGGAGGGGAGCAGCAGTTTAGGTTTCAGCCTCAAGCGATACCTCCTTCATTTTGGGGGGAAAAAACCTCCTTCATTTTGGGGGGGGAAAAAAAACCCCAACTGCGAGAGGGGGATGTGAGGCTTGAGATTCCTCGGGAAAATTAAATAAAGGGGAAAATCCGGCAGCACAAGGCCCGAGCCGTGTGCTGGGGCACTTTATCAGCCCAGAAAGGAGCAATGAACACAGTCATTCGATTTTCCCCTCACTAAAGGCTCAGCTGGAAGCGAAACCTGAGCTCGTGACAGTTTTCTGACTGAATAACGGGAAAAATCCAGCCAAGAGGGAAGGTTGGGAATGCCTGGGATGCGAGGAGGAGCGGGCAGCACCTGGAGCAGCAGCAATTCCCTTTGGAACACCCAGCTGGGTAAGGAGGAAACAATCACGGCTTGTCTGCTCCACCTCTGCCTGCCCTGCCTCAATTAGAGCCCAGTTCAAGAAAATTGGGATGGATTGTGTCGGACAGAATAATAAGGAATTGGATCAAACTCACACTGGCACCTACGGAGGGTTGAGAAGGAAGAGCAGGAGCCAAAATCCCCACCTTGCCCTGCTGGGATCCCCAAATAATCCCCCAGGAGCAGGGCTGCCCTCGGCCTCAGAGCTCCCCAAATCCTTCACCCTGGAATCAGGGAAAACACGGACAACGTGCAGAGGTGGGAAAACACCTGAGGAGTTGCCTCCTTGTGGAGACACCTCACCCCAGGCACACTCACCAGGAGCAGGAATTAATCACCAGGAGGTTTTTGTTCCCAGCCAAAGAGGTTTTTTTCATGGAAGCACAAGTTTGCTGAGTCAGGCAAGGCCCAGAATTCCATGGAATGTCCTCCTGGTGCCTTCCAGCCACAACCTACAGCCCACGGCTGCTCCCAGCCGTGGCCATGAGCACAAGCAGGGCTTTAGTTAAGCCACTGCTGTAGGCAGGCCTAAAATTATAAAA
Source organism: Mohoua ochrocephala (assembly GCA_013398855.1). NCBI lineage: Eukaryota > Metazoa > Chordata > Aves > Passeriformes > Acanthizidae > Mohoua > Mohoua ochrocephala. The sequence goes on along the minus strand of VZTA01016070.1, from coordinate 2,753 downwards.
TCCTGGAATGGTTTGGGTTGGAATGGACCTTAAAGCTCATCCCAATCCAGGGGCAGGGACACCTCCCACTGTCCCAGGCTGCTCCAAGCCCCAATGGCCAACCTGGCCTTGGGCACTGCCAGGGATCCAGGGGCAGCCACAGCTGCTCTGGGCACCCTGTGCCAGGGCCTGCCCACCCTCCCAGGGAACAATTCCTGCCCAAGATCCCACCCAGCCCTGCCCTCTGGCACTGGGAAGCCATTCCCTGGCTCCTGTCCCTCCATGCCTTGTCCCCAGTCCCTCTCCAGCTCTCCTGGAGCCCCTTTAGGCCCTGCAAGGGGCTCTGAGCTCTCCCTGGAGCCTTCTCCTCTCCAGGTGAGCACCCCCAGCTCTCCCAGCCTGGCTCCAGAGGGGCTCCAGCCCTGGAGCAGCTCTGTGGCCTCCTCTGGACTCTCTCCAGCAGCTCCACACCTTTCCCATGGGGAAAATCAGGCAATTTCAATTTGATGTTAGAATTTGGGATTCCACATTTAGGCTGCCTTTGTCCACCTGCCACATTCTGGATTTGAGGCTGCAAAGGGTGAGCAGGAAGATGCCAGAAGTACCAGAATTTTCCAGCAAGGAATCCAGTCCTTCCCAAGACTCCTGCCTGCACTTCCCCAGTGACTGAGCACTGAGGAGGCCACAACTCAGGGAACTGTTCCCAGATAACCATCCCTGGGATTGCCAGGCTGGGATATGCAAATCCACCTCCAAAGGAATCTGTGCCCTCTGGAAAAGGGAACTTGGAAAGGTCTGAGCTGAGGGGCAGCCCAGGAGGGCAAATCCCAAACATCTTCTGCAACCTCAGAGTGAAAATCAAAGGCACTTGGATAAATCCTCATTTCCAGGGCCGGGTTGGATGGGACTTGGAGCCACCTGGGATAGTGGAAGGTGCCCCTTGCCCGTGGGAATGGGGTGAGCCTTAAAATCCCTTCCAACCCAAACCATTCCATGATTTTATAATTCTGGGATTCTGAGATTCCCTCTGAGGTGACTTCTCCCGGCTGCTGAGCTGCCTTCCCTACACCGACCCTACACCGGGAGGGCAGATAGGACCCTGAGGAAGGTTCTCCATCCGTGGAGAGGTGTCCCAGCCCTGCTCCATCTCCTGGAACACTCCAGGAGCCCCTTCCACCCCCTCACTCCAGCCAGGAAGCAGCTGGCAGTAATTGCTCCTCCTGCCTCGCGTCCGAGCCGAGGAGAGAACGAGGCCCAGGGAACAATAGAGCAGAAATGACACTTGTGGAACAAGGCTGCTGGAAAAGCTTCCATAATCAGCTCTGACAAAGGCATCCCGAAATGTCCGATCGCTCCGGGGGGAGGGAGGGAGGGAGCTGCACGAGGACTCTGTGCTCAGCCTCACAAACCAGGGAAATTAGGGAATGCCAACGGCACCTGGGGCCACCCCGAGTCATCACCGAGGGGAGTTCATTAGGAAAAGGCCTAAGGAGAGAGCAGATGGCTCCACGGGAGGCTCCAGGAGGGGATTTAGGCTGGCCCAGCAGGCAGTGGCGTGCTTGGAAAAGTGCTCCTGATGAAGGGAATGATAAATGACTGGGAGCAAGGGAGAAGAGGGAGATCAGAAGAGCCGAACTGGAGCTCGGAAAATAAATAGCCCCGAGTATTCAAACAGATCAGCTCGAGGTGTGGGCAGGAGTTGTCTCCGTTTGTGCCTCGGTTCAGGTCAGGAGAAGGGTTTGGAGCACTGGATGTGCTCTGCTCCCGGCTGGGAGCAAGGATGGGAATCCTGCCCAGCTCCAATCCCTGGGTGTCCCTGGCTGCAGGGAGGGCTCCGAGCAGGGCCCGGGCTCTGCTCCAGGGCCCAGCAATGGCCCCAGAGCCACGGGCAGGGACTGAGCCCAGCAATTCCCCCTGGGCAGGAGGCAGAACTTCTGCCCTGGGCAGGGCCCGAGCTGGAACAGAGCCCAGAGAGGGGCTGGGGTCTCCTCCCTGGGGCTATTCCAGAATCTCCACAACCCTGTGCCCTGTGCTCTGGGATGATCCCAGGTGACCACCGTGGGCCCTTCCAGCCTGACCCATCCCAGGATTCTGGGCCAGCAATTGTGGCTTAGTTCCCAGCCCAGCACTGAGTTTAAAGCACCTCACAGGCTCACCAGGCTGAGTGTGGGTGAAATGAAGTCAAGTCCTCATAGAAATAAATAAACTCATTAAACCCAGGCCCTGGTTCAATGCCTGGGAGGCTGCACAGTTCTGGGGTTTTTTTCAGGAAGCTGAACCAAGTCAAACCCCACTGGAGCTCGCAGTGGAACCAGTTTGAAAAAGAGAACAAGATGTTCCCAGAGCTTCACTCAAATGGAGTTTCTGTCCTACAAAAATCCTTCCCTGGGAGGGTGGGGAGGGGCTGGGATGGAATTCCCAGAGCAGCTGTGGCTGCCCCTGGATCCCTGGCAGTGCCCAAGGCCAGGTTGGACATTGGGGCTTGGAGCAGCCTGGGGACAGTGGGAGGTGTCCCTGCCCATGGCACTGGATGGGCTTTGAGGTCTCCTTGATGACAATTTTTGGGCTGAAAGAGCTGCGAACGCACAGCCCCAAAGACTGAGGAGGAGTTTTTCCCCTTGGAAATTTTAATCCGGTTTTTCCTGACTTCTTTTTCCTGCCTGCTGTTAACAGGAAAGAGCAAAAATGATAAAAAAAACCCCACCAAAATCAAGATAAAAAAGATAAACAAGATAAAAAATAAAACCAAAATCAAGTGTCCAAGGCCAGGTTGG
>VZTA01016062.1:0-14205 GCA_013398855.1 Mohoua ochrocephala | reverse complement strand
TGTGTCAGGGGAAGTTTAGATTGTCTATTAGGGAAAATCTCTTCACTGAAAGAGTTGTCAAGCATTGGCATAGGCTTCCCAGGGAAGCGATTTAGTCTCTATCCCTAAAGACACTTAAGAGACATGTACATGTGGTACTTAGAGACATGGTTTGGTGATGGACTTAGCAGTGCTAGGTCAACGTTCGAACTTGATGATCTTAGAGGTCTTTTTCAGTCTAAACAATTCTATGATTCTATCAACCTGTCAGGGCTAGAGGGAACAGCGGGGAACGCTGGAGGGGAAGCTGGAAAAAAACCTCACCCACTCCTAAGAAAATGAGATAACCTTCAAAAAGTTCTTAAGAAAATGTAGGGAATCTAGAAGATACAAATCAGAGCAGTTTTTGTGAAGACTAAAATATAAAAGTATCCTGCAAAGTATATTGTCTAATGAACGCTAAAGAAAAATCTTCCTGAGTTTCAGAAATGTATTCTCTTCAGTGTAACAGAATAATGTTTGAGTTGCATTAAATATGCACCTTGGTTTTTATTTATTAAATGGATCTGAAAGTCTAAGAAAGGGCATGCAAGAACATAGAATCATAGTACTGCTGTAAAAAAGATACACAAAAATCATTCTGAGATCAAACCGATACTTTCATGGGACCTTTCCTTGGCACAGGTAAAGGATAGCTTTTCCCACACAACTCCAGTGCTCCAACTGAGCACTTCAGTGCTGTTCTTGAGCCATAGTCATGGACTTCATAACAACTTTACACCTGGACAGCTTGCCCTCTTACCCCACCTTACTCTATTTTATCTTCTGTCTGATGGTCACCCCTGCTGTTACTTATTACTGTACTGATACCCTTGGGTCTGCTCTTTTTAAGAAACAGGTTTTCTTAATTAATGCATTTCTTGCTGTTCTATTTTTTTCACTTTTAATTTGTCCACGAACTTTAATTAAGCTCCTTCATCACGGCTCACAGGTTTGGCAAGCTTCATACGTATATATATATCTGCTCACCCAGCAAGATGACCCAAGTTTGCTAACTCTATAAAAATTCTATTACTTCCGTTGATGTCTTGCATAAGAGAGTTAACAACAATAAAAATGGGATAAATAGATTGATTTAGATTTATTGTTTATAGCATGGAAAGTTAATTATTTATCTTTTTTTTAAGCAAAAAAAATATGCTGTGTATAAACATAAACTAGATGAAACTAGATTGTGCATATTCAAATATTTATCACTTACTCTGAATCAAAAAGTCCAATACTTCTCTAAAAGTTAGTCAACAGAAGAGTGCACCCCTTCGCATGTACCTACTTCACCCTTCTTTGATATTTTTCCTTTTCTTATACTTATCCATAGTTAAATTTACTTACTTTTAAACAAAAAGTCTTTTAAGTGTGCCAGAAAGGTATTTTGATTAAAAAAACAAGTGAATCTGGTCGTATAAATCTACTCAGATTTTCCAGCTTCCTCAGGATTCAAATTTTACCTGTGGAACTATTTACTGTCTTATTAACAAATTTATCTGTGAACTGTAAACATGCACATTATTTTCTCATCTCATTTGCTTTAGATTATAGTGTAAAAAACTTCTTGAAGGTTCTTGGGAAATAGTCTCATTGTTGCTAATAATGTCAGATAGTCCTACACACTAAACTAGTCTATGTAGTCACCTGAGAGAGCTGCATGCTAGATTCTCTTCAAGCTAGCAATATTACTCATTTTCTTTTTTTCCTCTACCTCCCTAAGAGTTTATAAATGCTAAAAATGCAACCCAGATCTTGAGTAGAACAGACCAAACTTCTGGACATTTTGTCCCTGGTTGCTCAGTAAAAGCTTGTAGTGCCTTTACTCCCTGAGGGATGGGACTTCACTTGTTTTTCAGTAGAAACAAGAACAACTTGAAGGGTTATTCTGAGCCAAGAACACACAGCAGCTCAACTCAGATGGATTCCCTCTTGTCTTCTGAAGAAAATATGGCAGGCTGGATAGAAATGGCCCATGCTCGGTACCTGATTTATTAAATTCTAGCCGGTCCTTTTCAGGCACTCTGTGAACGACACCCACCCTTTTGGCCTGTTTTGTGAACCCTTACTAGATTGCCAGTCTGACTTGCCTCAGCAAGGCACACTAGAAATTAAAAGCCCCACTTCTGAGCTGTACATTGTGTTGTCTGGGTTATGTATTCCTTTTTCAGAGAAGGAGCTGAAATAAAACTTCCTTATTTCTTTGTCGTACATTTTTTAAAATCATGTAAATCCTTTGAAATGTACTTGATAACAGTGCAAGAAACCAATCATAAAGCTCTTGGTCTTTGAAATGTAGGACAAATGACCATGACCAGAATAAAAATGAGAAGGGGAAGAAATTTCAAATAACACAAGAATTTTTTCAAGTGCTAGGGAGGTTTTGTACTGATTTGGTTATATACTTTGGCATTTCTTGTTTTTCTAAATTATATTACTGAACTAAAATAAACAAACAGAAAAACCCAGGCCAGCAAAGGATAACTAGGAACTGGTAACTAGACTGTAAAATCACATCCTAATACATTCTCCCCCACAACAAGAACAAAACAACAGTAACAATAACTACCTGTGCAATTCCGTGTAAGCTTTAGATTTCCTTTCCACTATACTGAAATACTTGTAATTGTTGTGAGGAGAAATTCTAGTTACTTGCCTCAGAAAAGCTGAAATTACCACTCATCTTTCTTTCTTTCATTTACTTCTTTATAAATCATGAATTATTCCACTAAGGCTATTCTTTAGCAGTTAGCTGATGAGACTGAATACATACAGTAATGTACAGTGAGTGTTAATGAAAACTGAGTCAACCCATATTCCTTATAAGTATTCTAAAAAATCTGTTTTAATTATATTTAAGTATATGGTGTTACCTCCATGTAAGAAGTTTAGTATATCAGTTTGATCTTCAACTATAGTCTAAAAAATATTATAGACAGAATAAACAGAAAAGGCCACTCAGAGTTAGGGTACACTGGGATCAAAGTTTTTTAGATTTCAGAGTGTCTGGATCATAAATTCATGCTGCTGAAAGAATTAAGACAATCTCTTTGTCGCAGGACACTATCCAGGTCTTATGAAAGCCACTGAGAAACAGTGGCTTGCATCTTGAAAAGTTTACACTTTTAAGAATAGGTCTTGTAAACTTCTGGAGTTCAGCTTAGTCCTTGGTTGAATTAAAATCAAGAGAAAGAGAAATATTTTCTTGGCTAGGTAGAGAGCTATGTAGGTCAGGGTATTTGCATCAGCCTTACATTCTCATATTCATTACTAGTTTTCATGCATCACTGGTGAAGTATAAGAAAAATTCTCAAAATCTGCATACAATCTCTAAGACTGAAAACGTGCTGAGTTAATGATATTACTCACAGCTTAGAGTGACTTACAATTTTTGGAGGCTATGTAAGAGAAGTGTGGCATAACTCATTATGGCTTCCGGTACTAAGAAGTTATGAGGCACTCACACATATAAGATAAACACCATAAGTTACTGTAGTCTATATCATCTCTCCATTATAACTACAGACATAAAATAGCTCAAATTCAGCCCATACCCCCAAAGTTCCATCATAAAACTGAGTAGATCAGCATGTCTATTGATTCTGCTATTTTTGTTTGTTTGTTTGTTATCTCTGCTTTCCTTCTGTATTCTTTCAATAATTTTATTCTTATTTTTTATTTGCCTTATTTAATTTGTATTTGTTGTAAACAACTATTGAGACAAATTTTCACTACTGTTCATAGTAATCACATTAGACAGATTCTTGGACATCCTATTTCCATCAGAAAAATTTATTAATTCACTCCAAGGGCAAAGCAGCTAAAACAGATTAAAAACTCTACTCAAAGAGAGTAAGACCAAGCTTTTAAACTTAGCCCTGTGCTAGGATGAGCCCAGGGACATACAGAAGCAATTCTTTTTTTGCTTTCCCTTTGCTGTAGGGGGAAGTAATTTTACTGCTGCCTTCTATAATTCATGGCTTATCTTCCCCCTTGAGAATTGCCCTGTTTGGCATATTACAGACAGCAGAATTAAAGTTCCATACATGCCTTATGCATGTCCTTTCAATATCCCCTAGAATTACTCACCCCAAGTGAAAATATAACTTGCCACTCCATGTTCTTTTCCATGTTTTAAGGTTATTATGCTGGCACTGAAGGACAGAGGGTATATGGTTGTTCATTCATTCCTTAGTCTCATATATGGTCAGTCACAGTTTCACCTGTAACATAACAATTACAAGACAGAAAACAAATCATTACAATGTAATTCAGGATGATTTCACAACACATTAAACAGTAAAGATCCTAAACCAAATTCATAATAGAAGAACATTATTTGAAGGCAGAGATCGGAACATTTCAATTATGTTGAAATAAAATACTGTGAGGTAACTTCATGACAATTTTCTGTTACAGCACTGAAAGGGTTTTATAAAATATATTTTGTCAAGATAGATAGGAACACAAGTAGGTGCATGTGTACAGCAGTCTGGTTTATGAAAAAAAATTCTTCTAAAAATAATTGGGATGCAAAAACTCTGCATTCCGCTGTGCAGATAACAGCAAGAAAGATGCATCACAGTGTGCTGCTTAGGGCTGCAGATATTCACACGAGCTAAGATTCTGTCCATGCAGTTCTAAGGAGAGAAACATAAAGATACAGAAAATGGAAATACAATGCCTCCCTTTTCTCTGCATCTGTGTAAGCCTTAAGCATAATGTGTCCAAACACTCAGTTGGAAACATTTTAAGAATAGAGATGTAGCCATCAAGTGGGAGGAGGACAGACTCACTGAACGTTTCAGTCTCTCTATACAAGCTTTTTGTTCCAATGATTGGTTGTCATTCTGGGTCATTGCTGATAAAGATCCCACTAGAAGGGAGTAAAAGATTTACCCTAGATTAGGCAGTGTCTATGTCATTATGAATTCTGCTCTCAGATTCATGCAGGTGGCATGAAAGTTTATAGGCAGCACATACTGGTGTCTAAACAAAAGATCACATTTTTTTAGAATTTACCAGAATTTAAAAAGTAACATCATGTCATATAATGCACAATATATAGAGCATATTTTGGGGAAATGTTTACAATTTTCAAAAGATACTGAAATAGCTAATCTAATTGAAGCTGTGGTGCCTGCAAAATGTCAGTTCAAATATCATAAAAACATTACTGCTGACTTATCTGGAACAGGCTTGCTCTGTTTTTTACAGATTCATAATAAGCAGTAACATCGACTGTAATAGAACATGATACATATTTTAATACATACGTAAAACTCTCTTCTGATTTTTTTTTTTGTTCAAACAAGTCTTAAGAAACAGCGGTCTTTCTAGGCAAGCGGCCTGTTGGTGATTCATCAGTATCTCATTTTCTCTAAACTGAAAAACATATTACAACAGCAACAAACCTTTGGAGACTACAAAAGCTTAGATACCCATCACTGTCATCTGTGTCTTTGTCACCCTTGTATTGAGACTTGACTGTCACATCTTGTTCTGTTTTTGACTTTTAAGGCCCAGATCCATAAAGGAACTGGCTCTGTGTTTTGCATTTTGGGGTAAAAGAATTAAACGATAATAGAACTATGATAAGATTTGCAGATCAAGACCCAGGTTTCTGATCATTCTACCCTGATGTCCTCCTCACTAAGCTAGAAAGCTTGCTTGCTCTAACTCCTTGTGTTTGGCAGAATGAATATTGACGTCTTAGCTACATAGCTGGTAAAAGAAAAGTGGAGAATTTGGAGAAATGGAGACAGTTCCTTGCATTTAATTCAAATAATCTCTCCTTCTAGCCTGACAGTGCAGATTTCCAATTTGAACTTAAAACCACACTGATTAGGAAAAGATCTGTATTTGTTTGTCACTTCAGTTGAGTGATTTTAACACTACTGCGAAGCTAAAAGCTGGGGTATATAATTTCCATGGTGTGAATTTCTCTAAAATAGTTCGAGATATCTACAGATATCGAGATATCTTCTCTTCCCAGTACATCAACCTGTGCTTCTTTCTTTTTTTGCCAGCTCTCGCCATTCTTTTTACTTTCCTCAAGAACACATGACTGTATGCTCAAACATTTTAAAAATGTTGTTAAGTTTTAAAGACATTTTTGTCATGAGTATAATTCAAGCCACTTAAACACTATCAAGAGTCAGAAATAAGTACCAAGATCAGCTCATCTCTCACCACTTCTTAGAACTGCATTGAATTGCACCCAAGAGTATAATGGTCTAATTTGACGTTTGTACAAAGGCCGTGCTACCCACCAGTGACCTATACCCGAAGCTTCACAGATGGAATAGTCTGTGTACATCTCTGTAGTTTTATCATTCTCTCTGCGTGTCTATGCTAAGGGCAAGTAACAGAGACAAAAAGTAAAAGCTTCTTTACTGAAATGTTGGTAGATTCAGGTCAGTTTCAATAGGGACAGAGTCTCACAAGCACCTCTGCACACCTTTGACAAAACATTCCTGTCTGCTCTACGACCTACAAATAACTTCAGGAAGTGACTGGCAGTCATGGCCACTAGTCCTAAAAGTGTGTATGATCAAAAAGTAGAGGAATCTGTATTGTCAATGTGCAAGATTTCCATCAGGATTTGTGAGAAAATCTTAATGCCTTTTATAACCTCAAGAGAACCTATTTAGGTTTATGATGGAGATCATTGTAATATTTGAGGCTCATCGGTGCTCAGCTCTTGACAACTTACAGAGACTTTGTTCATCTTGGGGTTCTAAGATTGCACTTCAAGGGAGATTACCTTTTTTTTTTACATTCTCTGATATCAAATATAATAGCTACCAGGAGAAGTCAGGAAGTATGTGGGAGTAAAGCACTTTATTACTGACTTCTTGTCCATACAGAAATGACAGTAAAAAGAGAGGGGAAAATGGAGAAAAGGAGAGATGAAAAATTCAAAAGCACAATTATCTAAAGTATGTGTTTTGATTTGAAAATTATTTTAAAAGAAATGGGGAATTAATAGATATAATTTTTAATTTGACATAGGAATCTTTTTATAGGATATTTTCTTCAGCATGAAATTCTCAGAAACAAGTTCAAAGATTAAATTTATCTGATAAAGTCTAAATTATTGTGTTGAAATACATTGCCCTTTGAAAAATGGGCACTGTTTTAATAGTCTTACATGATTGTCTGAATAAAACAAACGACATAATGAGACAAAGTCTTAAGAGTAACACAATTTTATTACTGCCAGTTTCATTTGAAAAATCGTGTACATTCAGTTGCATTTCTGTTCCGTCAATATAAAATATGATCTAGTGATATCTGTCACCATTTACATGTATTCCTCAGACGCAGATAGCTTGCCAGCAAAAGTTCAGTTCCATATTTGATGAGCAGTGATTCCTTATAACTTCTCCAATAAGCAATATTCCTTAAAACTAAAATGGGCAATCCTAATAGAACTGTTGATATTCCTCTTATTAAGAATTTTTCTACAGTGATTGGTGTTGGTAATTTTTTCCTGAAATGAAATTCCCATGAAGCATGTGTGTCCATTCTGTGCATTTCAACCTTCAGGTAAACCTTCTAAGTAATACACAGACTTGGTATCGTTGTGGAGTAGGTGAGAACATCAGCTCAGGTGCTACTTTATTTCTCTTGCAGGAAAAAAAATACAGTCATTAGGATTTCTGTTCATTTTGTCATTCATTTCCTTAAAATTTGAAATCTAGTATTAAAATCAAAAAATAAGGGACATTAGTTTTCTGAAACTGGTCATTTTGCTCTTATGAATATGATTTTCATAGTTTCTCTCTAAAGGTAGGAGGAACACAACAGCTGTAGATTCAGATCTGAAGGTCTGGCACCATCTTTCAGGCTGCACTGTGGAAAACACACAGCCTTTTCCTTCGCCCCATATTCATGCAATTACTCTTCTCCTTTCATATTAAACTTCAAACCTATATTCCTTTTATACAGATACAAGTTACTGTTATGCTCCATCCACCCTCCACTAAGAGCGTTATATTTAGGCTCTTGTTACTGCTGTTACTGGAGATAATAGGATTACAGATGAAGGGATTGAGCTTTAGAAGCAGAAGAAGCCCTGTAGCACTGCATCAGGTTGCAGTAGGTGGGGGAGAAGTGGTGTGACTGTTCAGCTTGCCTGCACTAAATGAAGAACTTCTCCTTGTTGTTTTTAAAAAAAGAAAGTCAGCCACATGGGAGCTTATGACACATTCGGCTTTTCTTTGGACATTGTCGCTCTCACTGGTACTTGCTCCATCCAAGGGATTGTGCCTCCCACCCTATGTGCATCATTAATAAGTTTAACACGTTTGGCTCTTGTTAACGTGAGTTCCAAATCTTGTATTTGAAAATACTTTGTAATTTACTCTCCTTTCCTCCCTTTTAGTCATCCACTAGGAACTGTGTGACATTTCCTTCCTATTAATTGTGTTTGTGATATGTGCGTCAAAAGCTTTTCCAATTTGCAGTATTTGTATTTCTCTTTATTGTATTTTTGGAGTGGATGGTTTTGGCATGCGTAAGCTGTTTTCCCATATTTTCTCTATGTCTAAGGAGATCTGTCACTCTTCTACTCTGTAGCTTTACCTTCTCCCTTGTTTTCTAGGTACTTAAACCCCTGTTGTTACTTTCAGTACCCTGTCCCAAAGCAGCTGAGGTGATATCCTTTTCATTCCTTCCTCTGTCTCGAATTCTTTAAAGTTTTGAGGGAGGAAATAAACTGAATTGCTTCAACTTTATATATGAGTATTGATTCTCACTTCTTAATTTCATATTTTAAAACTTATTGGATATATCTGTTTATACTACCTTTATGCAACGAGACACTGCATAGAGGTACACATTCAAAAATGGTATCGGAATGCTGTTTTGATCCATCTCATCTCTTTAGGCCTTTGAATCTTTTAACATAAACTGAATTCTGGTTCAAGGTGGCTTCAGTTTCTGCAAAAGAAAGCAGATTTGTCCTGCCTCATCCAGAGGTATATGTCAGCATTAAACTTGCTGTTCTTGTTTTATTTTGAAGCCAAAATATTATGCTTAGTCAGTCTTCAGAAGTGAAGGATTCCTATATTTAGTACATCAGAAAAGGGTTACATTCTACTGAATTTGGCTAAAGCTCACAGACTGGCTGAATCTACGACACATCTAAAGAAAAATTATTCCTTTGCTTCCTCGAGAAGTTCTGAAAACAGATAAATCCCTTACCACAAGAAAAAAACCATCTAAACCAAAGTCTAGATTACCTGAATCCATTTTTGTCCCTGAGATTCATTTCTTTCACTTTTCTGTATTTATTTTAGTGTAGCATTATAAATAAAACAAGCAGCAAGTCAGTAGGAACTATAAGGCAGTCTGAAGAGGAACTAGTCAGATGACTCCCAACAAACTGTAGATCATGCCTGCTGAACCATAAATGTTGAAAGCAAATGTAAACAAAAATTGGAAGAAGGCACTAAACAATTTGGAGATGATAAAGTACCTAAACCTAATGGCAGATACAGCATGTGCCTGAATACAGCCCAATTATATTAAGAATGGTTTTGAAATGCTGCTTTTCATCATGTTTCTTCCATTCTTCAGCCTGTAGCGCTGACCAACATCAGCCACTATTAAAGAGTCTTCATGCATGTAAAATAATATGATTTCACAATGATTACATATTCACTCTACAGCTGGCTGAGTTTTTACATCTCCATTTGTCATTGACTATTGTGTCCAATTAAATGATTAGCTTTTAAAAACTGCTGCACATTATGAGAGTGAACTTGTGTTCCATTGCACTGAGTGATGCAGAAACAAACTCATTACAGCATGTAATTCACCCATATTAAATAACAAACAGATGGCTGCTGTAAATGAGAGCTGCTTTTTCTCTTCAAAAGTGCCAGGAAAAAGGTGTTTTTATTTATCTTTGTTTCCAGCTTCTTTCTGTTTTCTTGACAAGTGGGCAGCTGGTTGCTGAGGTTTTCAATTGGTGCAGAAGAATGAAAAGCCTGTTTCCATTAATTTCCCCATAAAATAAGTCTTTGAATCATTCCTGTTATAAATGCATGTGCAGTAGCAAGCTGCTGCTTGATTAATTCACTTATTATGAAGATTTCATCTTTTATAAGAGGGCCTGCAGGTAATTTATCTTGTTTAGTAAGATTAGAAAAATGTAATTATCTTGATACCTTTGGACCCCTCTCATTTTAATTGTGTTCCCATAAATTTCAAACATAAAGATGGGATTTTTTTTTGCGCAAATGTTCCAACATGTGGTAGAAAAATGTGTTGTAAGATCTGCATAAAAACTTATCAAGTAAAATGCATTTAGATTATACTATTAAGGGAACGCATACCAATAAAACCAGTATACATCTGCAGAAGCATATACAAATATCTGAATTACTGGTACGCCGGTCACAGGATTTTAACAGTTGGACTTGGATGAAGAATGTAAGGATTTAAGTTCTTTATTCTTCCTTTTTTTTTTTTTTTTTTTTAAATTGATAATGCATTTCACTGGGGAAATATAAAATCTGTTATATTTTCACGAACCAAATGAAAATTATGCTATTCTTCATATAAAACACCAATAGTAAAGAATAAAAAGGAAACATATGAGCTGACATGTATATGTAACATCAGCTCCTCTGTCTCCAGCATCCTTTAGATGTTTTCTCCCTCTCCTCTCTCTTACCTTCTCTTTGAGAGAAAATTTGAAACAAATCAAGATCCAGAAATCTTTCTCTTCAATGTATTATTTTTTGCCTTCTCGAGGCAATAATTGGCATAATTTGTTTGGTTTGGGTTCATTTATGTATCTCTTCGTATATTGAGCTTTTTTTCATTAATTTGTTTAATTTCAGTTTCTGTGGTTCCAGAAGAACTATTTTCTTTAATTTTTTTGCTTGATTTCTAGCAAACTCTTGATTCTTTTACCCATCCAAAAAAAACTGATTAAAAATTTGGCATGTGTTTCTTTTTAATATTAGTTTTAATTTAGAGTGGTTGTGGTAGTCAATTTGTATAAAATAGATTTATAGGAGCATGGGGCAATTGCACCATGGGTCACTCAGCTCAATCATGTGCCCTGGTTTGGACTGGGATAGAGTTCATTTTCTTCTCCTTCTTAGGAGCCTGTAAAGTGCTGAGCTTGGGACTCAGTAGAATGATGCCGATACCCTCCTGATGTTTCAGTGGTTGCTCAGTAATGCTTATTGAGTCAAGGACTTTTCCAGTTCCCCATGCTCTGTCAGGGAGCAAGTGCACAAGAATCTGGGAGGGACCATAGCCAGGACAGCTGACCTGAGCTGGCCAAAGGAATGTTTCATACCACAGGACAACAAGCCCAGTATATAAACTTGGAGGACTTGGCTCGGAGGCACCAATTGTGGCTCAGGGACAATCCTCAGGGGCTGAGTATTGGTCAGCAGGTAGTGAGCAGTTGTATTGTGCATCACTTGTTTCTCTTGGATTTAATCCTTTCTCTCTCTGCCCCCCCTTTTCATTGCAACTATCACTATTATTATTATATTTAATTTATCTTAATTGTTTTTTTTTTCCAGTTCTCCTTCCCATCCAACCTGGGGAGTGGGCAGGGGAAGAAATGAGAGAGCAAGTGGTGCTGTGGTACTTAGCTGCCAACAGCTCTATTAAAATTTGAGTGTCATAAGCCTTTTCACATTAAAATGAGACAAAAAATCTTCTCAATGTGTTCAGAGTTAAGTATTTTCAGACTCTGCATGTGTATCTTCTCAGCCCTTGAGGGTCCCTACAGCAGTCGTTTGAGTGCCAGTGAACTGAACATTGTAAGGGACATAGCTGTATATATCAAATACAGCAATGTGTAAGGAAAGAAATTTTACAGAGTGAAAGTTCAGGCAGTAAAGAGACTCATAAGAATATGCAAACTGTACAAGGTTGAAGCCATGAAACTGAGAAATGTGTACAGATGGCTGAAACATTTCAAGTCAGGTGAGACTAGCAATTGTGACAAACCATGATCTGGGAGACCTGTGTCAGCAGCAACACACATGAATGCTGAAAAGGCTGAGCAGCTCATTAGGGAAGATTGACGAATAACCCTTAATGACCTTGCTACCGCTTTAAGTTGCAGTTCTGCATCAGCACACTGAATCCTGCCGTGGTCTCTAGAATTTGTTCATGCCAGGTCATGTGAAAATTCATCCTGGGATATGCACAAACTTGTGACATTACTCTTCAAATCTAAACTGAATTGAAGAGATAAAATGATATGCCCAGCTATAACAGATTTTACATACTGCAAGAATATTTTTATTTTTAAGGAACTTTTTTTCTCAAAAATCATGTATGTCAATATATTTCATACTGCTTATATGAATAATATATAAGCATTCTGTTCCAATAGTTAAGGAGTCTAATTAAGGCAGAGATGTAATTTAGAGATATAGATATAGATATGGATATAGATATAGATCTATACACATATATATATATTTAATAATACAAAAGATAGCTGTATTCTGTAAAGAAATAAGCCCACTGAGAGTGTAAAGGGGTCTTATCAGTGTAATGGAGAAGATAGTTAAAACCTTCCATTTCTCCACATATTTTGCAGGTAAATTACCAACTCCGAGTGTGTGCTCTACACACTTTATCAAAACATAATTTAAACTGCTGTGGATTCTAGAAGCTTAAAAACTATATTTTAGTCTGTCTGATGTATATTTAATGGAATAGCTGGTTTCTGGTAGTGTGTGTTTACAGTACTTTCTAATTGACAATTACAGAAAGGATGAAGGTTTACTTACAATTAAAAGTGAATACGTTCTTTCTTATCTCTGGAGTTAGAAGATAAAAGCCAGTTGATGCAATTATTTAATAGAGGACAGATAAAAAGTCTGGTGTGTAGGATATATAAGATACTATGACAAACAAGAATTTTGTACTAACAAAAAACTAGAATGCAATTGGTCCTTAAAATAAAAAGCAGCATGCTGGATCACAGCAAGTCTTGATCTTCCACAATGTGTAGTATGTTCTTTGAGGCAAAATCTTAGCACCAAAAATTTACAGACCGTTCTCTCTGGAGGCCAAAACATTTATGTATCAAATCAACTTCACATGAAGAGGACCTGAGAATTCCAAGCAATATCTACCTCTGTCTTGCAATCATTGCAGCCCTGGGTGCAATCAGCCTTTAGAATAAGCTCGTGGCATAACTTCAGTTTTAATGATTTCTTTTGAAAGACCTAAACACAGATTTGATTCAGAGTAATACTGAGTAGCAAAGGTTGGATAGCTAAAGAAACATATTGTCAGAAGGAAAAAAGAAAGGCAATTGAATGGAATATTATGAGAAAGTGTGAATACAATTATTCTGTCCTGTTCTGAATGATGAGAGCGAGTATAGGCCTATATTTTCTAGTATTGCCTGGAGTTAAGCCTGAAAACATGAGTATGTTTAGGGTTTAGAGCTATATTTCATATGTTTAGAGCCTAATCCAAACTCAGCTTCACTTTCTGGAAATGCTACCATTTAGGTGACATTTCTATGACTTAGATCTGCATTATTTCAATAGATTGTGGAAGAAATGTGGAAAGTCAGCATTTCACAACTGAGAAGCTACTTTAGACATTGGTCTGTAATCACTAATAGTATGAAAAAAGTCCTTTCAAACTTTGCCCACAAAATGCTGCTTCAGTAATTCATTAACTTGTTTTAATGAAACAACATCTCATTGCTATTTGGGAAGAAACTAATCTCCTTTCCAAAGAGTTTGCATAATGTATTGAAAAAGAAGTGACTGCAGAATCTGCTGATCATACTTTTGAGGATTCCACATAGGCTGGGTAAACTTTTATCTAACAGTATTGAGAGAACTATATACACACAAAATTGCCTGCTCAGGCATTTATTACAGACTAAGAACAAAATATGTTTAGGTTGCAACTTGCACTCCTGTGTTGCCTACACTGAAACCTTAGGTTTAACCAAAGAAAATTAACACTTTCCCTATTCTCTCAATTGTCTCCTATCTTTATCCAGTACAGACATGTTGTATCAAATGTGGGGATTACTCAAAGCATATCATAATCATCTTTCATAGAGTCTGTCAGTTACAGGGAGTCAACTTGCCTGCGGAGAGATCTTGAGAAATTAAGAGGACTGGGCAATTACAGACCTTATGAAGTTTAACAGGGGAAAGT
>VZTA01016053.1:98096-121618 GCA_013398855.1 Mohoua ochrocephala | reverse complement strand
CAGCATAAAGTCAGCCCAGGACAAAAGGTTTGGTTATTTTTAATCTGACCTCAGATCTCTCATCTCTCCTTTATCAAAAGCTGTCAACACTTATGCACAGGGAACACAAATAACAGCTTCTTCCCTAAATCAGGCTGACCAATCTTTAGTTCACAATTCCACTTCTTTCCATGGCCAATTATTAATATTTCATTCTCACACAAGGGAACATTCTGATTATTACAGCTGAACCACTCCAGAGCCATAACCTGGCCTGTCCTAACCCAGCCCCTCAGATCTGTGTCTCAAAGACACCCAAGCTGCCCCTCCCAGTGTCATCACTTCCAAAACCACTGCTCATCTCCACCCCGGGGTGCCCACAAGCCTCACACTGTCCCTTAGGTGGGTGACAGTGCCACGTGCAGGTGCCAGATGCTGCTCCAGCCTGATCCTGCCCCACAGCTCAGCCCCCACCTGATGCTTCCTTGCCTGGCTCAGCAGCATTTCATTTTCCAGGGATTTGGGATAAAGCTCTGTGCCTTTTCCCAAACAGAATGCCAAACTCTCTGACCTATAGGGCCCTTTCTGACTTAAATTCTGTTATTCTCCTGCAGGTGTAAGGGTAAGATCTTTTTCAGTGATGCTTTTGTGGTGCTGCTGCCCCTCTGTGCCAGCCCTGGTGGGTCTGACACTGCCAGTGTCACTGCCCCTCACACCACACAAGGTCCTGGCGTGGTCTCTGCAGGCCTCACCCAATGTCCGGCATGATGGAATGGGGCCTTTCCCTTCATTTCTGGGGGTTCGAGTGGTTATTTCTTCCTGCTACCCAAATCCCTATATTAGGATTATTTAAGGATATTATTATTTTTATTATCATTATTATTATTATTATCATTATTATTATCACATCATCATCATAATTATTATTACTATTACTACTACTACTATTATTATTATTATTACTAGTACTATTATTATTATTATTATTTTAGGAATCCATCCATTCCTCCTTCTGACCCAAATCCACCTCATGGATTTTCTCATGCCAACATTTTCAGGTGTATCCAGAGACTTTAGGAACCACAGTCACACCAGCAAGCATAAATGTTCTTTTTCTCTCTCTTAATGAACTTGAAATTGATACAATCCTCTTTTCTTTGCTTTTTCTTTATTAATTAGATCCCAGAGTATGCACGAGAGTCTGACTGCACTTCTGTATGGCTCAATTTTTTATTGTGCTGCTAAAATCACACAGAAATAGCTTGGTTTTCAAGAAACTATGAGAACCTTGTGGGAAACGAATGCCCTTCTGTTGTTCCATAACAGAATAACTGGAATTTCAGTGATTTGAAATCTCTAGACGTGCCTGAAAATCTCATTCTGAATAACTCTGCATAGCTTTTTTTTAAATTTAAACTTTATTAATTATTCCATTTCTTCCAGCTTTGTAATTCATCCATTATTTTCTTCTGGTCATTAACCAGAATACAGAGGGGTTTCATACCCAGAAATGAGTTTTCCACTGGGATCGATTCTCCCAAATGCTGCTGAAAGGCACCACGGGTTTTCCAGCTCCCCAGTTTGGGGGATGCCACATGGGAAGAACTCCGGGTGTGTTTGGGCAGCCAATAATTCCCACTGAGCAAACGTTGCCAATGACAAATTTGTGGAAGTTATTGCACTTTTATAACTGTTCCATTGCATTGTTTTATCATTGCATTTTATTATCTCTCCTAACGCCTCTGCTTTCTACCTGCTCTCCAACGGAGATGGATGATGCACATCCACTACAGCAGCAAGAAGGGTTTTTTTCCCCCACAACCAATTTTCAGCTAATTTAATACACCCGATTTTCCATATTCTCACAAGACAGAGTGATATAATTCTTCTGAGCAAGGGAGGCAGCAGCACAGCACGAATAAACCCTCCACAGCTTCCCGAGGAGATAATACTGCACGGTGGCAGCTTTAACCTTTCCTTTTTCCCCTCATTTTCCTCCTGTCTGTCTATTTTTATCCAGCGATCTTATTTGAGAAACAAAATGAGGAAAGAACGTCGCTGTTCTTGGAAAGCCTCCAAGAGGCTGGGATGAGAGATGGGAGATAGGCAGCATCTCCCTCCAAAGAGCGTTTTGTGGCGACAGCCAAAGGTGTCCTCGCAGCAGTGTGAGGCAGAATGAGGTATCTGAGCATCATTTCCTTCACTCAGTGATCAGCTTTGCTCAGGACCACGTGAATGGGCAGAGTTTCTAATAAATGCAGTTAAAAAACAAACCCAAACAACTTTGTCAGCCTTGGCAAGGGCCGAGGTGTGGATGCGAGCACAACCCCGCAGTGCGAGTGATTCATCGGAGGAAACGCAGAGCCTCCGACGCCGAGGTGATTCATCCCCTGGGTGCTCGGGGTGTTTTGCACAACCTCAATTTACTGATTTTGCATTTCCATATCGAATGATCTCCACATGTGCTCCCGTGTTCATCTGTGACCAATCAGCTGCAGCTCACAGGGGGCTGGAGAACTCTGCATCCACTGGGGTCTCTCACTGAAGATAAAGGACCTTGGAAATCATCTCGTTCCAGGCTGGATGGAGCTCTGAGCAACCTGGGATAGTGGAAGGTGTCCCTGCCCATGGGATGGGATGATCTCTAAGGTCCCTTCCACCCCAAACCCCTCTGTGATTCCCTGATTCCATAAGAAGCCCGGCAGCGTCCTTGCTATCAATGACCCTCAATTAGGAGGATGGCAGGAATCACTCAGGGTAATGAAATAGATGTGATGGTTCATTTTCTCTCTTAGGTCTTGGATGAGGTTCTGGGAGTGAACCACATGGCTGTAAACATGGCTGATGGCTTTGACAAGAAATGGTCACAGGTCATGTAAGCCTAGGAACTTCTAAAGGCACCTACACTCTTCACTCTTCACCCCCCTGGATTTCAGTGGCAGCTGGGTACCCACACACCTCTCAAAAATTGGGCATTAATGTCTTTGGTAAAGGTTTCAGTTATCGCAACTTCAGTTAAGGGTGAATTTCCAGTGAACACATGGATGGGTGCTCAGCTCTCAGGCAGTTCATTTCCTCTCAGCCGAGGAGTAGAACAATAACTACGAACAAGGGGCTGGGATATTTTGTATTTTTTCTGACCGAGGCAGTCGCTTGCAATACCTACCAAGAAATAATTAGAGCTGCTGGTTTTGTGGTTCGCTTGTTTTGTGCCTCCCTGCCCTTTTATGCAAAGCTCTTCGCTGCAAAGGACGCAGCTCGTGCCGATGCAAATTCGGGGCAAGCACCTGCTATTTAACCTCTTGAACCAGAGCTGGGGAGAATTGATGCAACATTGGGCAGAAGACATGAAACAGTGAACTGTGCTCTGGGAACCGGCTCCATCAGGCAGGTGAGAGTGTGAAAGAGTTTGCAGGGTGGTGTTTTCAGGAATTAGCGACAGAGCATTGCACCAAAGCTATGTTTTGAAAGCACATCACCACCGCCAAGGCAGAATATACAGCCAGAGTACCTCAAAACATCCATTTTATGGGGGGTGCCCCATCCCTGGAATGTCCAAGGACAGGATGGACAGGGCTTGGAGCAGCCTGGGATAGCGGGAGGTGTCCCTGCCCACAGCAGGGGGTGGGACTGGATGATCTGTAAGGTCCCTTCCAACCCAAACCATTCAGGGATTCTTTGATTATGAGACCTTCCCAGCATGAGATCCCAGCATTTCCAGCTCATCCTGTGGGTTTGAAGTGCTGTGCTTGTGGGCTGACCAGATTTACCTCAGAAAGCACCAGGCCTGGTTTAATCTGGATTGCACTTGCTTGCCCAAATTTCTCCCGTTTTTCCTCACTGACATTTCCTCACGGATCTCTTTTCCTTTTGCAGCCGTCACCACCACCTGGTTGTTCTCAATAAGGTGAGCACAGGTGTTCTTCTGTTGGAAGAGCTGACCTGCAATCCAGGTGGGAGTGTCAAAGCCCAAGAGCTCGCTGAGAGCTGGGCCCTCCTCGTGACACCACACCTGATGTGACATCCTACAAACTACACCACCATCGCTCTCGGCAACATCATCTCCTCAGTGAGGGATGTACCTGCTCAGTCATGAGCAGGAGCTGCTGAACTGCCTGTTCTAGAGTCACTGCAAGACCTTGGGAATTTGGATTTTCCTGCATTTCAGAATTGTCACATTGTTGAGGAGGACTGGGGAGAAATTACTTTGGCAGGGGATCTCCACGTGCTGCTTCCCACTGAGCAGATTTGCTGCTCTGCACTTGCTGCCTTAAGGGGACTTTCACAGGCGAGACTTCGTAAATCTGTCCTTTGTAATCAAGATTAATTTCCACAACGAGAACCTCTGCTGCTCGTGGCCGTCCAGAAGTTTTGCATCCACCAAGAAGGACCTAACAGGTGAGGATCCACCTCATCCAGCCTGCCAGGCCTGACCAAGTGAGGGCATTTTCTCATCCCTTTGTCCCTGGCTCAAACAGGTTGTGCCTGTTCCCATGGTGATAAGGGATGCTCTGAAAAACACTGCTTTGCAAAGCTGTAGAAGCCTTTGTAGAGCTGTGCCCCAGTGATTTTATTAAAGATAGTGGTAATAATAGGAAAATGCCACAACTCTGCAATGTCAGGGGTGTAAAGAACAACTGGATTAAAACTGAAAATTTCTACCTTTTATCTGGGAGGCCATGAGCCCACGTCAGAGGAAACTGGAGAATTGCACTCAATAAATGCCTGGTTTTTCTGCTCAGATATTCTTCCCAAGGAACTTCTTGTTGCACTCCACTGAAGGCAAGGTGCTGAGCTGGATGGACCCTTGGTGAGGTCCCCGTTGCCCTCTCTGATGTCCTTGGATTATCAAATTGGGAATAGCTGACACAAATAATTCAGGAAGTTTTTTCCCGGTATATAAATTAACTGGCTTGCCTGGATGGGATTCAAAAGGGGACACACAGCCAGCTGTGAATCCTGTCAGAAACACTCAGGTGTCTTTTGACTTGGACTGACCAGAAATCCGGGAGTCATCCCACAGAAAATATGCAGGATCCTTTAACACTGGAATGGAGTAGGAATGTTTCCAGATAAACAAATCTCACCCGAGTTCTGTGCAAAGCCAGGGTGATAGTCGCAGGCCAGGACAGGATAGAAGTGAGCAGGAATTCCCTGAATGCAGATAAACCTGGGGTTACAGACACCCTCTGTCCCGGTGTGAGACAGAATTGGGAGGAGTGCTCTGGGAGGAACGTCTCCTCTGTAGAAGGCAGGGTACAGACACCCCTCCCCCACCAGGGTCGGGAAAAAATTCCTCAAAGGAAAGTGAAAGAAGGGAAAAAAAACCCCTATTTATTTACCAAACACACGGGAAAAGAATAATGCTAAATAATAAAACCTCTCGCTGTGGAGAGAAAACCTGGGAAGATTTGAGAGTCCTTTCCGTGGCTGTGGGCTCTCTCGCTCTCTCTCTCTCTCTCTCTCTCCTCTCCGGAGCTGGGTGGGCTCGGGCCCCTCCGGGCCGAGGGGTGCGGGCTCCCAGTGAGGCTCTGATGTTCTGGTGCTCTGAACAGTCCAGAAGAGAAGAAGAAAAAACCAAAGTCCCAGGGAAACAAAGGAGTTGAACTCTGCGGCTCTCTCTGCCGAGAAAAGGAGCCCAGGGCCGGGGAAAGCAGGAAGGTGCCTCTGCTCATCCCCTGTCCTTGAACACTAAAACTGTTTTGAAAAGTTCCTCTGGCTTTTTCTTTCTCTCACACCCAGTTTTAAAGACCCAGAAAGGCCCAGGAATCATGGCTGGGCACGGAGCGGTGATAGGGGATACACAGCATAAAGTCAGCCCAGGACACCCTCTGTGGGCACATCCCAACCTCTGCATTCAGCTACTTCTGTGTGACCGCTTTCTTTCAGCCTGGAACTTGCATCCTGCATCAGAAATGTATTTCTGACACATTTCTATGAAATTCTTCAATGAAAATCTCACCTAAATATCTCCAGACCTTCATAGACAAGAGTGGTTATAGAATTATAGAATTATAGAATATCTTGAGCTGGAAGGGACCCATAAGGATCAAGTCCAACTCCCTGCTCCTCCCAGCAGTGCCCAACATGAAATAACACAACCGAGAGGATCCTCCAGATGCTCCTTGACCCCTGGAGAGGGTTAATGCTGAGGGGAGCCTGTTCCAGTGATCAACCACCCTCTCAGGGAAGAGCCTTTCCCTAATGTCCAGTCTGAACTTCCCCCGATGCAGCTCCATTCCCTTTCCTCCTGTGCTGTCCTGGTCACCAGAGAGGAGATCAGCAGCTCCTGCCCTGCTGCCTGTTGTGAGGAAGGTGTGGACTGCCACGAGGTCCCCTCCTCAACCTTCTCTTCTCCAGCCTGAACGAACCAAGTGACCTCAGATGTTCCTCATGAGTCCTGCCTTGGTGCCTTCTCCACCTCCCCTCAGAGTCTGATGTCCTTCTCTGCTGAGGTGCCCAAAACCGCTCCCAGGACTCGAGGTGGGGCTGCACCAGTGCAGGGCAGAGCAGGTCCAACTCCTCCCACCCTCCCCTGGCTGGTGATGCTGTGCTTGGGGCACCCCAGGGCACAGTGGGGCTGCCCAAAGGTCACCTGTGGGCACAGAGCTCTGCAGGTTCCCTGTTGGGAAACAGGAGAGGTTTCAGCGCACAACAGGAAGGCAGAGCTCGGGGCGACTCCCTGAGCCCGACTGCAGCCGCACCGAGTATAAAATGAAAGAGAATTTGCATATCTGCCCATTTCACAGAGAGCCGGCGGCGGGGCGGGGGCCTGGGGCGGGGGATCTTGGTGCCTGTTCACCTTCTGACATCAGAAACCTCGGCTGCAGCGCACGGACCTCGGCGGAGAAATCCCTGAGCAAGAACATGAAGCTCCTTCCCCTGCTCACAGCTGCGTCCTGCCTCACGCCCCCGGGGCCCTCTTTCTCTGTACAGCAAGTGATGAAGTTTTTTTTCCAGATCACATGAGCCAGGATGAAGGGGGAAAATCCTGCCAGGAGCAGAGATGGGCTGCAACTTGA
This sequence comes from Mohoua ochrocephala, assembly GCA_013398855.1. Lineage (NCBI taxonomy): Eukaryota > Metazoa > Chordata > Aves > Passeriformes > Acanthizidae > Mohoua > Mohoua ochrocephala. The sequence goes on along the minus strand of VZTA01016053.1, from coordinate 114,617 downwards.
ACCCGATCGAGGGGAGACACAGAGCGGTGCCTTGAGAGCTATATAAGAATGTGCCAGGCACAGGAGCAAACACTTTCTCAGGTGAGGGACTCGCATGAATCAGCCATGAATGTGAATGAAGACACTGTTTCCAGGAGGCTTGGGGCCACTAACAAAGTGTGTTTGTATTTCATCATCGCCACGCTGGGTGTGTTACTCGTCTTTGCCTTGGCCACCATCATGGTCCTGGTCGTCCAGAGGACGGTAAGACATTGATTCATTGATTTTCTTTTCTTTTCTTTTTTCTTTTCTTTTCTTTTCTTTTCTTTTCTTTTCTTTTCTTTTCTTTTCTTTTCTTTTCTTTTCTTTTTTTTTCTTTTCTTTTTTTTTTTCTCTCTTCTCTTCTCTTCTCTTCTCTTCTCTTCTCTTCTCTTCTCTTCTCTTTTCTTCTCTTTTCTTTTTTTCTNTCCCTTTCCCCTTTCCCTCTCCCTCTCCCTTTCCCTCTCCCTTTCCCATCCTGTGGCCAGAAGAACAGTTCCCACCTCTGTTATAAATGCACACACATGAATTAGGGGAAAGATGAAACACAGAGAAAAGAACTTGAGAAAAAGAGGCCCTTTCTCCACGGACGGCATTTATTCTTGGCACGCAGTTCCTACTCTGTAGATGGAAAGAGGAAGCTCCCGATCCCAGGTGTCGAGCAGCCTCTGTCCCGCCTGGTTTGATGTGTGTCTCCTGTTGCTTCTTTGGAGAGCAACCACTGGTTGAGATGGTTGGGTCTGGTCTGGTCCTCTGAAATAGTGATGGACTCCGGCAGGGGACATGTCACAGCTCCGTGTGACACCCCGTGGTGCTGCCTGCTGCTGCGGTGAGGCAGAGCTGGCCTGAAGCGCCCAGAGCAGTGCTGGGGGCCAAGGAACTCCCTCCTGCCCCCTGTCCCCTCAGCCCTGCCTTGGGTGGGATTTTTAACGCACAACCAGAGCTGTAGAAAGGAAACGAGTGGCACAAGGTCACACAAAAACAACTTTTCCCTCTGCCTACAGGCATTTTTAACTCCTTAAAATAAAAGATTGCTCTTGAACGGAGCTGGGGTTGATGGGGAGCCAGTGACAGCCAGAGCAGAGATACAGATGGCTGGGAGGATAAAAAGTGAATTTCTGACCTTGTAGGGGCATTGCCATCAACTTTCCCAAGGTAAAATGCCAGGCTAGAAGTTTTATAGGCTTTGAAATCTTATTGCAAAAATCAAAGTGCTGAGGTACCTCCAGGACTGTTCATAGAAGGAAAGCTCCAGCATGGGGCTGCTGGCGGAACTGGCCATGGAAAACAAAATATGATCCTTCGACTCAATATTTTCTCTTGCTAAATTTACCCTGTGCAATTTGTGTGCCCGTGCATGCACATTAGCCAGAAATTAAACCAGGAGGGCTTGACTGATGCTCCTTCAAGAGAGGAATCATTTACCTGTAATCAGCGTTCTCCCGAAAGAGAAGCACTTTGAGGACAGTTAACATGAGACATGGGGCTTTTTAAGTGAGAAATAGTGGGATATCAAGGGAGATCTTTAAAATAACAGTCTGGGTAATTACAGACTTGCCACAGCTTTGCTGTATAATGAGGCTTTCATTTGTAGTTATTATGGAAGCGAGCATTAAATCACCTCTCCATCAGGATAAGGCAGTTACAGGAGTTGCCAGAGGAACAAGATTAGTGAAAGAGCCAAGGTTTTGACTTAAAAGAGTAATGACACCATTGCAGCTGCTTCGAAAACGAGCTCGGCTGAAGAAAATCCAAAGCTGAGGGGTGTGAGGAACAAATAAAATCAAGCAGCAATTTTACGCTCTGAGGAGAATTTGGCAGTGCAAACACAGACTCTGGTTTGCTCCCAGGGAGTTCAGAAGCAGAACAGCCATCTCCCATCTGTGACTGGTCCTGGATTCCCAGAGCAAAGAACAAGGGTTGGTTCTGTGGCACCGGTTCCGCAGGGAGCTCCAGGCTTGCTCCAAAAACACCTCAGCTCTTGGCTGCGCTGTCAGAGCAAGGCTGGGCACAGAATCTTTTGGGAATCACAGCTGTGGTTGGGCTGAGCATCTCCAGCACTGACTCCAGCAGCTGCCAGGACCTGAGGGGCTGGGGAACCCTTGGAGCCCTGTGGATACGGAGCTGCTGTAGGGATCAGAGCCTCACCAGCCGCCTTCATCATTTCCTTTCTAACCCTGACAAAAGGACCAGCATTTTGTGTGATCATCCCCTTGGGACGATCAGGTTTTCCCCCCAGGTGTTATCAGCTGGATTGTGTGAGTGGTCCCTGAGTCCAGGGGCAGCTCCACACCCTCCTTATGCTGAGCTGAGAGGGCAGCTTTTATTTCCTTCTGTTCAAGGGGTGTTTGAGGGCCACAGGGACAATGCAGGGCTTGGGCCCTTGGGTGCCCCAGCATTCAGAGGAGGCTCGTGGGGACAGGATCACACTGTCCCTGCCCCCATCACAGGCACAGGCTGCTTGTCTGCCTTTTGACGAATTCGTAATTGCCTAATTTAAGATGAAGGGAGACAGACTGGAAAAGGAAAATCAAACTCTGCAGAAACCAGGCACTTGCAACACCCACAACCTCCAAAGGAGGGAAACACGATGTGAAAGGCCGAATGAAAAAGGCAACTATGATTCAAAGCTGCTTCTCTGAATCCTACAGCACCTCTAATAGACATTATCACACCTCCCCACTTTCCAGCACCCCAAAGAATTTCCTTTACGCCTTGTTTTCAAGAAGGACAGCACAGCACGGTAGTGCCACACCTGGCAAGGGTCATTTTTGGAGCTAAATTCCGGTTTTTTTGGAACTATTTGCAGTGCTGAAGTCAGTTCATTTCTTCAGCTTTCATCCGCAGAACCACTTGGCTTCAGGCCATTGCCAATCTTTTACAAGCGACTTTATTTTCCTCTGGAATGAGAATAGTCCCTGTAAGGTGGCCTGGAGCCATCACTTTTCTTCTTAACACTGTTTATAAGTGTATTAAACCCTCCAACCTTCTGCCTGCTGCATTCAGTGGTGAATATATGTGTGTATACACCCCTCTGGAGATATTTGTGTGTATAGAGAGAGAGATGTGAAACCAGTGACAGGCAATGGGACAGGAAGGGCTGGAAAATGTCATTTTAAGGCACAGAGACCCTCAAATCTCACCCTGTACAGGAAGGTTCATCAGACACCTGGGCCTCCCATCAACAGATTCTGTGTGAATGTCCAGAGCCCGTGATCCAGGTTAGTCCATCCCTGCTCTGGATTTTAGAGACTTCATATATTGAACCTCTAAATTGTGTGAGAAAACCTTTTTATCACCAATGGGGGCAAATGCTAAAGGTCAGATCAGGTTTTTCTATTTGCTGGTCTGCTCTTCAAGGCTGTTAAAAACCTTTAGCAGTGGATTTGTGAATCACTCCTACAGCACCCAGCATGATCCTGCACTATTTATTGGGGTTTTATGGCTCTTTAAAAGTCATGTTGGCCACGGGTGCCCCAATCCGGGGCCTGTTGGCCCCCTCTGGTGGCAACCCTGACAGAAAGAAAAATAAAATAAAGTTTAAAAAAAAAAATTAAAACACTGAAAATTCCCCTAAAAGCAGATTTCCCACTCGTTGAGCACTACAGGAAACCACTGAGGCATTTTAGAGGGAAGCTGCACCGGCCCAGCTCTTGCTGTGGGTGTTCTGTGCAGTGACAGCCACCCGCTGTCTGGAGGTGCCTCTTCAATAGCTTTGGTCAGCACAGGAGAAGCTGATTTTCACCCAGGGCTGTTTCCTGCCGGGCTTGTTCTCAGATGAGCTGTGGGGGCAGTGCTCTGCTTCCTGGAGTTTTCATGTCCAGCTTCAACCTTTGCTTCTTGGCACCTCAGGAGGAAGAGCCCCCCCTTCCTTCCTCCCCAGCCAGAGTCGGGTCACAGAATAAATCCCAGGATCTCTGAGGTTGGAAAAGCTCTCCAAGGCCATCGAGTCCAACCTGTGACCGATCCCCACCTTGTCCCCAGCCCAGAGCACTGAGTGCCACCTCCAGGCCTTTGGCCACCTCCAGGGATGGGGACTCCAAACCTCCCTGGGCAGCCCCTGCCAAGGCCTGAGCACCCTTTCCATGGGGAAATTCCTGCTGCCATCAGGATGGTTTGAGGCTGAGCAGGAACACGGGAGAGCTTTGGGGCTCCTTTTTAAATTGAAGGACTTCCTTTGAGGCAGGGGACCAAAGAGCTCTTCCCCCCGGAGCTGCCACGTGGACACACTCTTGAGCCCAGGCCCATCTTGGGGCTGTGGTTTGGGGGAATTATCTTGGGCTTTCTAGAGGTAGATGAAGAGTTCATAGAATCCCAGCCTGGTTTGGGTTGGAAGGGACCTTAAAACTCATCCCATTCCACCCCTGCCATGGGCAGGGACACCTTCCACTGTCCCAATTTGCTCCAAGCCCCATCCGACCTGGCCTTGGGCACTGCCAGGGATCCAGGGGCAGCCGCAGCTTCTCTGGGCACCCTGTGCCAGGGCCTCACTGCCTTCACAGTGGTCAGAGGTGTCTGGTCGTGACACAGGAATTTAGAATGACCCTTTATTCTGTCTCAGCTTGAGAAAATTTCTTGTAAAACGATTAAGGGAAAGAAGAAATAAATCACTTTCACTGGCACCTGATTATCATTTTCTCTAATAAAGCAAACTCAAATTATTCTGCTTGCTGAGTAAAGACTGAGCTCCTTCATCATCAGCCCCCAGATCACTCCAGACAGGGTGAAATTCATTGTCTTCAATTCTTTCTGAGCTGGCACTGTAGAATTTAATCTGTTTGGGCTCCTCCTGTGCACCTCTTTGCATTCCAAATGACAGCATTACATGCGATATTCTTGCTGCTGGAAAAGAAAGAAATAATACCAGTAATATTTCAAAGGAAGCTCCAAAGGTTTATTTCAGTATCTACTCAATTGTCACTAAAATAAATTGCTTTGGTATGTGCTGGTTTGACTCGCTGGGAGCCTTCCCAGGTGAGAACACAATGCCTTTAGTCCATTTTAATTTTGTTTGTATGCCCTGAGTGCAGAGCTCTGAGCCGTCAGCAAGGCAAACACCTCCCTGGCTGCCTGGTTTCACTGAGTGTAATCTCACTGGGGGCAGAGCATCCTTCTTCTGTCACCTAAAATCCCTTAAATTCTCCACGGAGAGCAGGAACGTTCGGATATTGCATCGAGCAGCAACACTTCCCTGTGCCCTGAGCGTGTGAGAGGGGCAGCCCAGGGCAGGGGGCAAAGGAAGGGGCTGAGAGGTCCTGGCAGAGATTCCTGGGAGTGTTTTCAGCCCAAACCCTTCTCAGTTTTACATTCAGTGAGATCCAGGAGAGTTCCCAAGGGAGGATGTCAAGTCAGGGACAAAAAGCTTGGGAATATCTATTTTTACTAAATGACATCTCTGGGTTCCTGTTGTGCTGCTGCCCAGCACCTTCCTGCTCAGCTCGGGAACGTCACCTGGAGAAATATTGGCTCGACAGGTGACTCTGCCCTGCCTTGCGCAGGTGTGGGGAGAGAAAAGGAACAAATCACAGATCTCCAAATGCCCCGAGAATCAGAGAATCGTTTCAATTGGGAACGAGCCCAAAGGTCAGGGAGTCCAACCTGTCACTGCCCGCTCCACCCAGGAGCAGCTCTGCCACCTCTGCAGGACACAGCATTTGGCATCAGCCCAGAGGATAACATCTGGGAGCAGATGCGGCTCCACACTTCGGCATGGTTAAAAACGAGGCCACGTGAGGCCAAAATCTAATTTAAATTATTCCTAAACATTTAAGATTAGAACATCCATTATCACGAACAGACCCAACACAGCTTCCCTCACTGTCCAACCGCCCTCCTTCTCCCCACACTGCCCATTTATCCACTTCACACACAGAAACGAGGTGATCATGCTGTAACACCACTGTGGATGAAGCTGTTCCCCACCACAGGAGCGCCTCATTTCTCCCAGGAGATCTCAGATGTTCTGTTAAAGCTCATAGAGCTCCCCAAATTTCTCCTTCCTGGATGTCTTGGTGGGGCACTGAGCAGGCTCCCCAGGGAAGTGCTCAGGGCACTGAGTCTGACAGGGCTCCAGGAGCAGCTGGAAGAGGTTTTTAGTCCTGTGGTTTAATTTTAGGTAAGTGAGGAGCAGGGAGAAGGACTTAATGACCCTGATGGATCCCTTCCAATGTGCTAAGCTGGGCCTGGCCTGATTAGCCTGCAAAATTAGCCCAGGTAATTTGTACCCAGGTGAAAGGAGCTGGTTCAGCCCAGCCTGAGCAAAACCCATTCCCCGACACTGAAATCCCTGTGGGATCACCCAGTGTGAGAGTGAGGGGATGGGACACACAGCGAGGAACTCCCAGTGCTTTCCTCAGCTGTCGGAAGAACTTTTTGCTCCTTGAGGGCACTGCTGGACATTTATGAGCTGTCAGAGACTCAGGGTTGTGTGTTTGGGTGACAGAAAGGTGTCACCAGAGGAATCCTGCTGCATTTCACCCCTGGAGCTGGTTTTCTGGGAATTTCTCATGTCATGCTGATTGAGGACAATTTCCTGTGCCATTTTCACCCTTGGTTTTACATCTCAGCAAGAAGCAGGAGGAGAGGTGAGGCAGGACATCGCTCTCATGCTCACACCTCAGCTCCACAACTTCAATGCTCTTTCCTGGGCACGTGGCCCCCCAGGTTGTCCAGTCCCGCTCTGTCCTACTCTCTCCAAGCTTTGCAAGACACAGAGTGGGACTTTTAGGACTCGTCCTTCTGGAACAGCCCCAACAGAACCCACACAAATTCTTACTGCACTCAGAGAATCTGGCTGTGCCAGAAATGTTTTTAAAAAGGGAAACGTTTCAGATCCACTTTTAAAGAAGGATTGCACATGAAATGGATATTCCCTGTTCCCAGAGTAATCCATCTCTTCTCTTTCAGGCAGCCGATCCTGCCGTGGAGGGCATCAAAAAACCCATCAGGACAGGTAAGGCTCCTAAACAAGACATGCAATTTGTCACATCTGTAATGCAAATATTGCCCCGGGTCACAAATAAGCCGATTGTGCCCATCTTAACATTTCCCATAAAGACTCCTCTCAGTGAAGAGACAAAGTAGTGGGGAAAAAAAATGAAAATAAGAAAAAAGCTTTCAAATGACTCGGTACATCCAGGAGCCAGTGCACGGCTGAGGAAATAAATATTTCTGAATGTGCCCTGGGGGTGCCTGTTCAAAAGAGCTTTTTGCCAGGAGACGTGAACATCGCTCTGATTTTAAGGTCTTATTTTAAAAGCTGGCTCTGGCAAATGTGTATAAAGTCCTCGTCTTCACGAGGCTGGGGTGAAAACGTGTTCCACGTATTCCAAAACAACTCCTGGTTTGTGGGGAAAAGGGAGAAGGGAACGGGTGAGTCAAGAAGGGACAAGGGGAGAACAGCAGCAAAAGGCACAGAGCAAGGAATTAAAACAGGCAGAGTGCGAGCACAGGGAGCCTGAAATAGGAAAATCTAACAGAGACCATTTACCAAGATTCTGCTCTTCCTCAGCATAAATCAGGAGCACTGTTTGTGTCACTGACAGTGCCTCACACGGCCCTCAACACCAATATCTGACTCCTTGCAAATGCAAGTTCACACCCAGGCCCAGAGGGCAGGAGATGCCTCCCGCTATAGGTGGGGAAATGAAGCCCAGCGTTCATCTGGAAGTGGGGCAGAATGGGAGATTGGAGGAAACTGGGGTTGTTGAGCTGGAGCAGACTGAGGGCAGAGCTCCCCGGGGGCTGCAGCTCCTCCCGAGGGGCAGCTCCGATCTCTGCTCCCTGGGCCAGGGACAGCACCCAGGGAACGGCTGGAGCTGGGCCAGGGCAGGCTCAGGCTGGAGCTCAGGGAAAGGTTCTTCCCCCAGAGGGTGCTGGGCACTGCCCAGGCTCCCCAGGGAATGGGCACGGCCCCGAGGCTGCCAGAGCTCCAGGGGGGCTTGGACAGCGCTGCCAGGGGTGCCCAGGGTGGGGTTGTTGGGGTGTCTGGGCAGGGCCAGGAGCTGCACTGGGTGATCCTTGGGGATCCCCTCCAGCTCGGGATATTCTGTGACTCCAGGATTCTAAGCAAGAGGAGCCCAAGGTCCGGAGAGTCCCAATCCCACAATCACCTTTTCTGCAGCTGCGTTTTTGCACCATCTGGGCACCACTTACTCCATTTTGGGTAACTTTTGAATCTGTGACTCTCCCATACCGGGCTTGTCCCACAGCCCACAGTTCCCAAGGCAACCCCTGCATGTCACCGTGTCCTTCCTGAGAGCTTCACATCTTGCCTGAACATCGTTTCTTTTTCTGTTTTAAAATTCCTGTAACCTGGAGGAATTTTCTTATCCCCTCAGGCTCTCCCTAGGGCACCCCAAACCCACACACTGCTTCCTCTCTATCAACCTAAGCATGCCCTTAAATCTTCTTAAGCCTTTCTCAAGTCTTTTTGTGCTTCGTTTTGTATCTGAAGAGGCTCAGAAATGTGCAGGATCTGAAGGTGTGGAGCCTTGTGATCCACAGAGGAGGAGCCACAGAGGTTGTGTCTGTAGGTCAGCGCTGTACAAAGCAAAGCACAAAGGGTAGAGGCATTCCCAGGGCAGGGAGAGAGATGTCACTAGTCCAAAAGTCCATTTATATTCATATTGTTTATATTGTTTATATTTATATTTTCTATATATTTATATTTACATGTATAATTACATTTTTAATATATATTTATGGGGATCCCCTCCTTTACATTTATATTTGTATGAAAGAAAATCATATATATAGATACACACATATATTCCATATATAAACTCTATCTATAAACCATATATCGATATTTTTTATACACATATATATATATATATATGATTTTATTTCAGCTCAAGCAACCTTTGCCAATTGTTTTTTCCCCTCACCAGCAGCTGGCAGGTGCCAGGAAGGAGCAATGGGCTCTCTCCAGGAAGGGCCAGGATGCTGTTTCATCAGCCAGAACATTTTTGTCTTTGGGTCCATATCAATCCCAGGCATCCTCTTGCTCTGATTTTCCGAATTCTGCTGCTAAATCTGAGATGATGCCATTAGTGAAGGACCAAAGGGGGACTGGTAGTGAGACCCCGCATCAGGAAGAGCTGCTGAAAGCTGCTTTTAGTGGATTTAAATGCTCTCCCAGCCCATCCCTCACTGCCACCAGTCTCTATTGGAGGGTAAAAGAGCATTCAAGTGTGAGCAGATTGCCAGGGCCTTTTAGTTTCCTCTTAAAATGCATAAAACAGGGCTAATTAATGAATGAATGAATTAATATACCCGGTGGGTAATTTACCGAGGGCTCCTCACAGGGAGCTCTGTCAGCTGCTGCCTGCTGGCAACCAAGCAGGGACTTGTGGCAACTGCTGCAAGGTCCCAGTCAGAGACAGGAGCAGGAGAAACATTCAGGAAGGGGACTGTGGTGGGGCTGGAGTTGCTGTGGATTTAGATTTGGATCCGTGTGTGCCTCCCAGGCAGCCCAGATGGAAAATGGATGAGTTTGGTAGCCAGGAACCAGGGCTCTCATGCTGTTAAAATGGGCAAGGGAACGAAAACCAGCACTGCCCAGCTGGCAGCTGGGTGCTGAGCCGGGCTCCAGCCCTGTGCCAGTGCCAGCATCTCAGAGATGCTCCAGGGGGACACAGCCCCATCTCTGGAAGTGTCCAAGACCAGGCTGGACGGGACTTGGAGTAACCTGGGATAGTGGAAGGTGTCCCTGCCCATGGATGAGCTTTAAGGTCCCTCCCAGTCCAAACCATTCCATGATCCTGGTGATGCCTTGAGTGGGCACCTAAAGCACAGAGACCAGACAAGAATGAAGAGAATAAAAGGAGGTGTTTGTTTGAAGGCCCTTCCAAGGCTCACCCTGGGCAGTGCAGAGGCTCCACCCAAGATGGACCCTGGCTCACGGGTTCTTCCCACTTTGAGAAGTTGGGTTCATTTGCATCTCAGGGTTCATTCTCCAATGATCACCTCAGTTCAGGATGGAATCAGCCCAAGTTTGCCCCCCTTGAGAGGCTTTGAGTTGACCCATTTGGGGCCCGGTGTCCTTGGAGTGGAAGCCTGCAGAGGTTTGTTGTGTGTGAGCAGCAGGAGAGAACAGCAGCTCCCAGGGCACAGGAACCTTCAGAGTCACACACCAGGCAGGGCAGGGTTTGAGAAACAGAAAAGTTCAAACCTGAGGCATCACTGGGACACAACAATTCTGTGCTGGGACCAGCTGAGGTCACTCAGGCAGAGACTTCGCTGAGATGCCGATGGGCAGCAGCCCAGGTCCAGCCACAACACTGAATTAACGGTGTTTTATTAAAGCAGGAAAATGCAGTAATTTAATTGAAATCTCCAACGAGATTATGTTCTATTGTTAGCTAAGCACCAGTGGGCACTAAAGCAGATTTCTGGGAGGTTTCCAGCCCTGACTCAGCTGTCAGGCCCCAATGGATGGGCTGCAGGAACCCACAGGCTCAGGCTGAGAGCAATGCAATGTCAGCTCATTAAATGTTTGTGTGAAAAATGGGATCAGCCTCCTCAAATCCTCCGTGCCACTGTCGGAGCAGTACCCGAGCAACAGGGGAAGGAATTCAATCCATCACGAGCTAAGTGTTTGTGAAATGTTCTTTCTGTGGAAGCGTTTCTCTGCAGAGACTCATCCCCGTTTCACAAATAACAAATCGAGCGTCAGTGTGGATTGGAGGGGCATTGTTATGTTCATTTTTTAGAAGGGAAATGACCTCGCAGACAAATTGATGACCTGCAGACTCTGGAAAGGTGCAGCCCTCATCATCTCCTTGCTGGCCTCTCCGAGCCTCATTTCCCTGGGAATTGTGCAATCCTGGGCTGATGGCTTTTCTTGTTATATGAACTGCAAAGATTTAGTATCGAAATCTCTTCCCATTTACGAAAGGAAAAAAACCTCATACAAATGAACACACACACACATTCACATTATTTATAGGTGTTTTTCTCTGGACAGACCAGGAAAAGAAATCCACTCTCAGTTTCAATGGGAAATAAGTTCCCAAATAAAAATCTGACTCTGATAAATTAATATAATACAGGCGACAGTCACAAACTTGCTACTGCAGAGAAAACCACGCTGAAGCCAATGAGCCAAGAAGCCTTTTCAGATTTGCAGCAATATCTCACAGGGCAGTTCGGCCTTCTGCAACTAAATCTGATCTCTTCCAGCAAGGAATTATGCCAGCATTATGAGGAGAGGCTGAGGGAGCTGGGAAAGGGGCTCAGCCTGGAGAAAAGGAGGCTCAGGGGGGACCTTGTGGCTCTGCACAAGTCCCTGACAGGAGGGGGCAGCCGGAGGGGGTCGGGCTCTGCTGGCAGGGAACAGGGACAGGAGGAGAGGGAACAGCCTCAGGCTGGGCCAGGGGAGGCTCAGGTTGGGCATCAGCAGGAATTTCCTCATGGAAAGGGTGCTCAGGCCTTGGCAGGGGCTGCCCAGGGAGGTTTGGAGTCCCCATCCCTGGAGGTGTCCGAGGAAGGCCAAGGTGGCACTCAGCGCTCTGGGCTGGGGACAAGGTGGGGATCAGGCACAGCTTGGATTTGATGCTCTGGGAGGTCTTTTCCAACCTCAGCGATCCCGGGATGCTGTGGTGGCATTGCAGGGGTCAGACACCGGTCCCACGGCAGCGGGTTCCCCAGAAAAGGGTATTTCACACTTAGACCATGAAGGTTTTTCCCTTCTCAGCCTCAGCCCGGGGAGGTGTCTGTGTATATCAGTGTGCCCCTGCCTGGGGTCTGTGTGCCCTGGCAGGCCAGGGCAGAGCAGTTGGGTTTCTCGGTTTGAAAAATTTGGGCAAGCCTGGGCTTGCAAATGCTAGAAAGAGTGCAGAGGCCTCCCCCAGGCCGGCATCCGGGGGAAATGCACCGCACACATCCAGTGAGTCACGGCAGGGGCTGGTGGCTTAGGTCATCACAGATGAGGTGATGGGTATTGCTCAGAATGCCGAATGTTGGATCTTCCCTCTCTCAGTACTTAAAACACAAGCTAGAGATGAATATATATATATAAAAAAAATATGTGTAGTTGTATATATATATATATTTTTAAAAATATATATACACATTTATATACATATAAATAATATGTATATAAAAAATATAAATACAAAATAAATACAAATTTAAGTATAAATATAAATGTAAATATAAAATAAATATTAATATATAAATATAAATATATAAAAATATATATATTAAATATAGGTATACATATAAATATACGTATAAATACACACACACACACACACACACATACATATAAATATATATGAATAGCTCATGACATTATGTGCCCTATGCTACACTGACAAGCAGGCAGAGATTTGAAGAGTTTTGACCTAAAACTCCACAGGTTTTGCAGCACTCAGGTGTGCAGAGAGGAATTCAGAAGAGGTTCTTCCTATATTTGGTGCGGAAAAAAAGGGATATTTCTCTAATTTCTGGTTTTGGAGGGAGGTAAATTTGGCAGCTGAGTTCAGTCCCCTTCAGACCAGTGGCAGTCGTGGGGCTCTGGAGGACCAAAGGCTCTCAGTGTGTGTGTGACAGGCACAGGCACCAGCAGGGCCCAGAGCTGTCACTGAGCCCAGCTCTGTCCCGGAGCTCAGGAGGGGATGTCACCCAGCTGCCACTTGTCACAGCACCACAAGGCTGGGCCTTGGGGCTGCCTTTGGCAGTCCTTTGGCTGCCGTTTGCAGGGCGCTGAACCGGCAGGAGAGAGTTAAAATTAGCTACAGGCACTTCAGGGAGTGGCTGCTGAGAAATAAAATCAGGCAAATTCTGCTAACTCTGGCTTGCTGACAGAGAGGTGTGACCTCAGCTCACCTAATTCCATAAGCACTTATGGGTTACAGAGGAATCAAAAGCTCCCCAGTTTGTTACCTGCTTTTACTTCTTTACTTCATAAAAGAATTCAGGGTTTTTCCCTGCTCCTGTGTCTGCCCTAACCCTAACCCTAACCCTAATACTCAGCCCCCAGCCAGAGGTGATGCCATCCCCACGGCAGTGGAATGTCACTAGGGGATGGCTGGGACCAGGACAAGCCTCAGGAGCCCCACTCAAGGGGGTTTCCATGTCTGGGTAGCAGCACTTTCCACGCTGACAAAGCCACTTTCAGCTCGTGGTTTCAGTGCCCTTTGCTGGTGCTCCTGTCAGACCCATCTCAGAGGTGGGGAAACTGAGGCAGCCGGCAGAGAGAACTTTCCCCGGCACAGTCACATCCTCCTGGAGCTGTCTGGCAGCAGCCCGTGTGTCCTCGTGTCCCTGAGCCCTCAGCTCCCTCCTGGCTGGACAAGGTGCTGCTGTGCTTTGATGCTCTGAGAGAACCTCAGGGGTTCATTCTGCACCTCAGGAGGAGGTGCAGGAGCTGCAGGAAGCTGCAGCTTCTCTGAGTCCCATTTCCCAGTGCCATTTCCCAGTGTCATTTCCCAGTGTCATTTCCCAGTGCCATTTCCCAGTGCCATTTCCCAGTCCCATTTCCCAGGGCCATTTCCCAGTCCCATTTCCCAGTGCCATCTCCCAGGCTCATTTCCCAGTGCCATTTCCCAGTGCCATTTCCCAGTGCCATCTCCCAGTGCCATTTCCCAGTGCCATTTCCCAGTCCCTTTGGCTCAGTGGGGAAAAGCTGCATGAAGCTCCTGGAAACAGTCAGGCTCTTTTCCTCGGGGCTGCACCCCCTGGATGCCCATCCTGCGGTAAAAGGGGTCAAAAAGACAAAAATAAGTGATCTCCTGATATCTTCTTTAGGACTTCCCCTAAGAAGAGACCCCTCCCTTACCAGCAGCTTTCCTGGAAGCAGAAGATCTGCAGTGCCTGTGCCTCACAGCACACACTGAAACCGGTGTGGTCTCCTTGGTCCTTAACCCCAAACGCAGCTTTGTCTCTCCTCCTCCTCGCGGTATTTTTAAGCTCATCTAATCCCACTGATTGCAGAGGGATTACCTCTGATTTACACCGTGACTCGTGCAAAGCCAATTAGGTGATGTGAGCACATCCATCGATCAGTCCTGAAGCTCCGGTAATTTCAGCCTCTCTTGGCTTGAGCTGAAATGTTCCAGATAAAGGAATTAACTTGAGAAATAAAAGTAGAAAACAGTTATAAGCTGCCTCAGCAGAGTGAGGACCAGAGCTGTCTCTCTAAAACAATTTTTTTTCCATAATTTGCCTTCTGAGTAATGCAGCTGATGTCACCAAATAAATGGTTTAAACGCAGGCACGCCAAACTTGCTGACACCAATAAATGTTAAGTACAGCTCCGAAAATGCAAAGTGCAGCCGGGTCAGCAAGGGGAGATCTTTAGAGATGCCATGGACACCCTGAGCAGCTCAGGCCTGGCCAGGTCGGGGCAGCTCTGGGCTGTTTCTGGGCAGGCTCAGCGCTTGGCTGGCTTGGCAGGGCTTACAGGGCTGCAGCCTCCAAGGGCTGCTAGTGCAGCAGGGGATTTTCAGCTTTTTGGAGGGTAAAACCCCTAAAAGCCACTGAGTTTCTGTAAATAATCTCTCCCTTCCTGCAGGACACTGGGAGTGTGAGTGGGCTTGGGGTGCTGGTTGTGTTACCAGACTCTTGTTATCACCGTAACAGTTGAAATAAGGGCCAGAAGGGTTTTTGCCCATTCTGTGCTGTATCTCCACATCTCTGCAGTGCCTGTGCCCTCACAAAAATGCTATATTGACATGACTAACACCAGGAAAGCAGGCTTTGGTTTTTCTTCGGGGATTTCCAGAATGGTGAAGGGACTTTGGTACCCTACTTACTCATTCTTGGAGAGCAGTGAGCTCCTGCTCTCCACAAAAGTCTTTAAACTACTGAAATCAGAGAAATATTGCAATTTTTTCAAGATATCCACAGTTCCTGTCTCCAACGGAGAGTGCAAAGGGTGCAAAACACACCACACCAACCCCCTCCAGCCAGGGGCACTTGGATGTGGGATCAGCTTCTCCCTGATTTATCCATCCTCCTTATCAAGACTTCCTTAGAAATCAGGTCATGTAGATACAGCAAGAGTCTGGAGATTTGAATCTCTTATCATTACCCCCAGTTTCAGGAATCTTATGAAACTTAAGATCCTTATCCCACTCTGCATTTAAATAGAGTTCTTGTTAGAATCATGGAAGCACAGAATGTGCTGAGCTGGAAGGGACCCGCAGGACCAGGATCCAGTGCAGCCCCTGGCCCTGCCCAGACACCCCAACAACCCCACCCTGGGCACCCCTGGCAGCGCTGTCCAAGCCCCCCTGGAGCTCTGGCAGCCTCGGGGCCGTGCCCATTCCCTGGGGAGCCTGGGCAGTGCCCAGCACCTTCTGGGGGAAGAACCTTTCCCTGAGCTCCAGCCTGAGCCTGCCCTGGCCCAGCTCCAGCCGTTCCCTGGGTGCTGTCCCTGGCCCAGGGAGCAGAGATCGGAGCTGCAGCCCCCGGGGAGCTCTGCCCTCAGTCTGCTCCAGCTCAACAACCCCAGTGCCCTCAGCTGCTCCTCATGGGCCCTCCAGACCCTTCCCCATCCCCGTGTCCCTCCTTTGGACACTCCCTCACAGCTTTAGATCTTTCTTGTATTGTGACTCCCAAAACTGCCCCCAGGACTCGAGGCGAGGCCACACCAGCTCAGAGCAGAGTGGGACATGTGAGGATCATGACACACAACATCTGATGTCAAGTTTTAGTAGGACTTCGTTTTATGCATTAACTGGTCCTTCAGAGACCCTGGTAGGGTTGGGGATTCTGGTATCAGTTTTATAAATGGAGTCACAGGAAAACTTCAGAGTTTGTGTACCCTGGGTGATGGACTATAATTTGACGAGGCTTTACTGAAACTCCTTCCTGCCTTATTCTTGGTGTTCAGCTGTGGAATGAAACACAGAAAATTCCCAATTTGCCATCTGAGCTCCTGTGCACTTCCACAGCCACAGCAGGGCCAGGAGATGTAAAGAAGGAGAGCAAATGCAAGGAGAAATAACCATTCACTGTTCAAGCTGCAGCACTGTTTTCCTGAATCCGTATCTTGTCTGTGTGTCCATTCCCTGTGGGCTCAGGGGGCAGCACCGACTCTGGGCTATGGAGAATAAAGGAGGAATAGTCACGGAATCAGGGAATGAATCCCAGACTGGTTTGGGTTGGAAGGGACCTTAAAGACCATTGCATTCCAACTCTTTGCCATGGGCAGGGACATCCTCCACTATCCCAGGCTGCTCCAAGTCCCATTCAACCTGGCCTCGGACACTGCCAGGGATGATAGTCAGTGCCATTAACTGAACATCCAGTATGGTGAGAGGAGGAAAAACTTACACAGAGGAGATGGAAGGCAGGAATGTGGATGAAAAGGAGGTGAAATGCAAGGGGGAGAAGTGGGAAGCAGGGTCTGGGATGCAGGAACTGGATCACAGGGATGCGGTGCCGGGATGTGGGGATGGGATGCGGTGCCGGGATGCGGTGCCGGGATGCAGGGGATGGGACACCGGGATGGGACACCGGGATGGGGTGCCGGGATGGGGTGCCGGGATG
>VZTA01016053.1:36287-97246 GCA_013398855.1 Mohoua ochrocephala | reverse complement strand
CCAGGCTGTACGGGGCTTGGAGCAGCCTGGGACAGTGGAAGGTGTCCCTGCCCGTGGCAGGGGGTGGAATGGGATGAGCTTGAAGGTCCCTTCCAACCCAAACTACTCTGGGATTATATGAACAACCTAAAGTCCTGGTGAAATCCACATTTTAACGGTGAGGGAATGAAGCAACATTCCAAAAGCACCCAAAGAGCCATTTTCAGAAGTATGTCCCACTTAAATGTTTCAAAGCTTTCTGTAATTGCACCCCAAAAATAACTTGGTTAAATTAAGCTTACCTGCACATAATTTCTGTTTCATAGAATCCCAGAATCCCAGAATGTTTTGGGTTGGAAGGGACCTTAAAGCCCATCCAGTTCCATCCCTGCCATTGCAGGGACACCTCCCACTGTCCCAGGCTGCTCCAAGCCCCGTCCAACCTGGCCTTGGACACTGCCAGGGATCCAGGGGCAGCCCCAGCTTCTCTGGGCACCCTGTGCCAGGGCCTCAGCACCTTTGCTGTAATTCCTCCTTGTACCTATTCCAAACTCTTTTAATTTAAAACCATCACCTCTATTTTTAAGAAGCAGGGGAAGGAATTTAAATTTTCTTGGCTGAGAGCTGCAATCTGCCAGAGCTGTAGGTTGTTGTAGATTTACCAGCTGAGTGACACTGCTCTGAATTCCCTGGGCAGGTCAGATATTCTCAGCCAAGGAGTAAGAACCAGCTCCTACATGCTGGACGTGGGGTACCAAGTGCTGACTGCATTTTATAGTACCAAAAAAAAAAATTAAAATAAAATGCTCAGGATCAATGAGTTAATCTGTTGTTCTCTTCAGGGAACACCTTTGAAGACTATTTGAGAATGCTACAGAGCGTCCCAGACAAGGGAGCTGCTGCCTACATGAGAGGTCAGTGGGGAGCCCAGGGTGGGGGGAAGGAGTTGGGAAAGGGAGATTTCAGATCTGTCTGAAGAGCTGCTCGGGTCATTCACACTGGGTTTAGTGGCAAATAGCTTTTTTGTCCAAATGGGCATTTTATAGGAAAAAAATTCCTTAGCTCTCCTGGAATGGGGTTGGCAAACCCCGATCTGATCCTAGAAACTTTTTTTTAACTTGACAAAAATAAAAGGAATTAAAAGATTTACCTCCTGCCCACACACAGAGGAATGTACATCTCCACAAATTGTACCATCTCCATGAATATGGAAAATACATGAATGTACAGCCCCATGAATTCCCTTCAAATACCCAGTGGGGAAACAATGGAGATGAACATTCATGCGTTTCTCTGCCCTGGGTTCCCCGAGGGCTGAGTAAATCCTTGGAATTTTTAATACCCCACTCCCACGTGTGAGCTCCCAGCTGTCTGCCCAGGACAGTTTTCCTGGCGTTTCCTGCAGGAAACCCCTGAGCAGGTTTCTCCTGTCACCAGGAAGCGCTGCTGGAAGTCTCCTGGGGCTGAACCGAGGTCAGTGGAGCCGAGTTAACGCCCCTTTGCTTTCCCTCCCAGTGTCCAGCGCCGTGAACAGCTCCAAGCTGAGCCTGGTGGAGAAGGGGATCTGTGAGGCCGTGCAGTGCGGGAGCCCGGAGCTGGTGATCAGGGAACAAGGCCTCTACCTGATCTTTTGCCACTTGAACTTTCACTTTCCCAACTGCTCCAAGAGCCCCATCGACCTCAAGATCGAGCTCCTGGTGAACGACAGGGTGGACAGGCAGACGTTATCCACGCTGTGCGCCTCGGAAACGTGCCAGGAGAAGACTTTTAAGACCTTGCTGCAGCTCCACTTGACGCACCTGAGAGCGCAGGACCGAGTATCAGTAACACTGAACCATCCCGAATTCCTGAACGACGTTTCCCTTCCCAACGAAAACGTTCTCGGGGTCTTGAGGTACAGCGATTGAATGTGAGCAGCTCCCTGACTTCCCGCTGCTGCCCAGACTCTTCCTCCGAACACCAGTAGCCTGCTTTTACTAGGCACCACCGTGGTTTCAATTTCCCACCTTACCTCATCCCCAGGGTGAACGAGGAACTTCGTGAGCGTCCCAGAAAAAAACACTGCAAGAGCCACAGCTGCCAGGTTCCCTGGCTTGGTTCCGGGTGGGATTGTTGGACCATCCAGCACGTAACCCACAGACCCACCAAGGGTTCCTCGAAACAAACACAGATTAAAACACAGCCAGATCACGGAAAGAATCTACAGCATGGAGACTTTTAGGGTCCCACACCGCTGGCGCGGCGCCCGCGCTCAGGACATGGGGAAATCCGTTTAACTCTATTTTATGGAGCGGTGGTTTAACCTGGTCTTTCCAAAAAACCAACAGTCAAAGCTTGTAGTCGAGGCTTTGCTTTGCCACGGGCACACAACAACAACTCTGGAGTAGCAATGATGAAATTATTGACTCTCAGGGTGGTAGCTGAAACTCTGGGGCAGGACATAGGAGATGTGGGATTTACAGGAGATTTCTGTGCTGCGTTCTGCTATGGACTTTATGCCATTTCCTTCAAGTGTCTCCCTTGTCACTATTTATCCATCTTTTCTATTTAAATATAAAGCTCTTCGGGACGGAGACTTTGTCTAAGCAGAGTGCTCAGCCTCTGTTCTTCCCTGGGCTTCCCAGACCTTTTCATATTAAATATCAAACCGGCGATTTTGCGAATGGGGCAAACAGCAAAGTTCATTAGGGTGCACCTTCCTCGAGTGCTGCCCTGCTGGTTTGGCAGTCCCTGTGTGACACAGACCACGCTGGGCTGGGAATCCTCCTCCCACACCAGCACTTGCTGGAAAGCCAGGACTCCAGACTTCCCCCAAGTCCAGACTTTCCCAAAGAGGGTTTCGAATCGGTCCTCAGCTGACAGCTGTGATGTTTGGGCAGGCCAGAGGATGGGTGATTCGCTTCCTGGAATGTTTAGAGAGTGCAGGATAAAAGAGGAATCTCAGGCCCTCTTATTCCATGAATTGCAGTAACCCAGGCATTTATTTGCAATTTCATTCTTACAGTGCGGGGAGGGAAGGGAACGAGATGTTCCCAAAGCTGGTGGCAGTTCAGTCCTTCCCCTTTTCCCTTCATCTCTGGCATCCCAGCAAGGCCTATTCTCACCATTATTGGAGTTTTTCCCCTTGCACAACTGACATTTTTCTATGACTGGAGCTTGGCAAACTCTCCACAGCAAACATTTAGTCATAGATTGAGTTTCTGGCTGCAAAAACCCGGTGGTTTATCATCCAAGCTCCGTGGATGCTGGGGACTGATGTAGCTCCAAATATTCCTCAGAGCAGTAATTTGTTTCTTGTTTTACATCACCAGAAACTGATGGTGCATATCAATGAGGTTTTGTCTCGTCGACCAGGTGACTTCAAAATACACCAGACACTTTCCAAAGGTCAGGAGGAACTGATGTGATTCACTGCTAGAGATACCCACTTTCTGTTTTGATAAACATCGATGCAAACAAAAATTCCTTCTGCTGTTAATGACTCAGCGGGAAAAAAAAAAAAAGAAAAGAAAACTAAATCAAAAAGAAAAAAAAACCAAAACACATGGATTTAGTTGTCTTTTCTTTCTTTTTCCCCTTAGTGAAGAGAAATTTATTACTATAAGAGTCAGCTGACCCTGCCTATGACTTTGTAACCTCCACTGGGATCTGCTCACCCCTCTGGGCCCTATAAATCTCTCATGTCTCTGATTAGGGTTTTTAACTTCTATTTGCCTCCACTTTGATACACACAACCAACTTCCAGAGAAGCTAAAGCAAGCCTGGCAGTGGGGGATCGCAGCTCCTGAATATAGAAGCAGACAGGGAATGAAAATATGCATCTCCTCACACATCCCACCACTCCTCCTCTCCCTCCAGGCTTTGAATTGAAAGAGAAAGGGCATTCTTTAAAAAATAAAGCAGCTCTGCCTGCACAGGGTGATTTTTATTCCATTATTTTGCCAGACGGAGAAAATCCTGACAAAGCAGTGCTAAGCTGCTCAGCCCCAGGCTTTTTAATACCTCTGGGTACAGAAATCTGGCCTCTACCCCATTGCCTCTGAGGAGTTAGAATAAATTATAGCCAGAAAGAGAGCCCGTTAATAGTGGACAATTTCCCCATCAGTTATAAAAATGTTAAATGGAGCAAGGCCCCGAGCCAGGCAGGCTCCAAGTCTCTTCATTCCTTCATCCCTTTTCATTCTTTTTTTTTTTCCTCCTCCCAAGTTTTTTGAAGTTGGTCATTTTGACAACAATCCTGTATTTAAAAAAAAGATCCAGGCTGGTCTTTCCCACCAGGATGTGTCTCTGCAGCAGCATCAGGGGCAATTCCCTGTGGGGAACAGCCCTGTTTGCAGCAGGAGGGTCCTGGCTCTGCCCAGGAGCATCTTCTGAAGAACCACACCTCGCTCTGGTTCCTCACCACAGGGCCCAGCCCAAGGGAAAGGCGGCATCCTAAATGCACTGAAGTCATGGAGAAATTGTGAAAATTCCTCCCCTGGTCCTCAGATGGGGAAAATGAGGGGTTTTCTGTGCCTGGGTGTGATTTCCAGCTCCACCAGACACGGGGAGCAGCAGCAATCCCAGAGCTCTGCTCTGTAAAAGGGTTTGGACCCTTCCCAGACACTGATAAAGCTGCACTCTTAATCTGATATCTGCTGGGCCACAGGGCATCTATAGGATTTATCCCTAATCTTGGTTGGTAGGGAAAAAAAAGGCCTATTATTGGCTTAGTTCTGACTGTTGTTAATTGCTGTAGAAATTTTTAACAGGGACTTCAATAGCAGTCAAGCTGATGTAACACATTTCCATCCCAGCTCACCCGGGGGCAGCAACCCAAAATCTGATCAGGTTTGATATCAGAGATCACAGAGCTGGATCTGAGCTGTGAACACTTTGAAACCACGAGTGCAATCAGATTTCACAAGGCACGGTGACACCTCCCATGAAATTGGCCCGAACCCAAACTCCTCAAAGCTCAGCTCTGAAAATTAGGCCACGGCTTATCTGACACAGATTCATTGTTCACAGAGGGACTTTCACATTCACTTCTGGTTTTGTTTCTTTTTTTTTCTTCAGCACGAGGAGAAAACATCCCAGTCTCTTAGAGAGAAATCCCTTCCTGTGCCAAGGGCCAGCCAGGGGCTCTTGGCAACCCAAAAATGCACAGGGGTCCCTATTTAAAGATCCCACTCGGATCAATGGGGCACTGACCTTCTATGCAGCAACTGCCTGACTCTGCACCGGCTCTGAGCCATCCAGATTCCTTGGGAGAACAAGCAGCAGTCTGCAAAATCCTTGGCTTATTGCTCAGGCTCCCAAATTAATATTAATATGATTATTATTACTATGATTCATAATGTTACTAGATAGAAAACTTCCAAGCAGCTCCACTGTTTCCAGCACCCTATCCTGAAGATGACATAAGAAAGGGACTACTCGACACAAATAACCAACCTAAAAAGCAAAATAAATAAGAAACTTTTCTTTTCGGGACCTTAGAACAGGTCTTTAAAAAGCGGAAGTGATACAACTCGTGTTTGGTGCAAACAGCAAGAGAAAACCTCAGAGCAAAAGCAGCTTCTGGAGGGAGAGTGACTGAAACAAATGCAGATTCTGATGAGCAACACTTGAGGCAGCAGGAGCTGCACGTAGTGACCTCAAAACCTCCTCCAGCCTCGGCTTTTAGTGGTTTTAATCGGCTCCGTTTCAAGGAACGTGAGGATACAGGGTCTTGGGAAAACGTTTTGGAAGAGCACGTTCTGCAGTCAGACCTGGAACCCGCCACCCCCAGCCCCCATGGTTTAAACTCCCAGTTTCTCTTTTCACTGCTGATCCCAGGAGCTTGAAAGTTTGGGATGGAGGAGGGTGGAGGCCCAAGAAGGACAGCGTGGCACCGTCTGAAATTCAGGCTCACCGAGAAATTCAGGTGCTTCCAAGGAGAGGGAAGGTTGTGAGACCCCGGAGCTGGACATTTCCACGGGGGCAGAGCCTTCTCCATTCCCTGGGACGGCAGCAGCCTCCCCGCTCTGTTGCAAGTCAGGGATGCCGCACACCAGGAGCGAAGCCATCAGTTTTCCCTGAACTGCCATATCCTGCAGTCCTGACATTCCATTTCCCTTCATGTCAACAGCTTCTAAATTTAGGTTCCCTAATTCCTTCTTAGAGCCAATGTGAAACAGGAAGCTCCAGGTGAGTCAGAGCACCCGAAATAGCTGCCTAGAAAAGCCAGGCTCAGCTGCTGAGTGAGTCTTTACTCGGTCCAGCCACCTCAGACTCATTCAGTTCCAGCCTCATTCAGTTCCAGATAAAGAAAAGGTTATTTAATGTGTGGGTTGATAATTTATGGCCACTTTCCAGGGATAATGCATGGACTGAGGCCTCCAAGCAGGACACATTTGTGAGGTAAAACACAATGACAGCTGAGCAAGGTGGAAGATTTACGGACACAAAAGAATACGATTTGCCAGTTTAGGTCATTTTTATTCCATTTATTCCTTGGGCTAGTCCAGACCTGACAGAGGGAGAGCCACATTTTGGAATTAAGTCCCAATTCAGTACTGGAAGCCACTTTTCAAGCCACTTTTCTCACATAAAAGTGTGTGGTAAATATTTGACAATTTTGTCATTCCTTCAGTTTGTATATTTTTAATTTCCTTGGGTTTTTATCATTCTGCTTCTTCCTCTCTTTGCTTCTGTTTCTATGTCTCTGTTTTTTTATGAAAGTGGATGGAAAAGGAAATCAAACATAAGGTGAAGGGGGAAAAGGAAGTAAAGCGGAGTGTGAAGAACTGGGGAAAAATACCCAATGCTGTTTGAACAATTAAATGAGCTCTAAGAAGCTCTGGCTCCAAGGATGTGAGGGAATGTGGCTCCAAGGCCAGGTTGGACGGGGCTTGGAGCAACCTGGGATAGTGGGAGGTGTCCCTGCCCATGGAATGAGGGGAAGGAGATGAGCTTTAAGGTCCCTTCCAACCCAAAGCAGCCTGGGATCCTTTGATGCCAATATTCACACCAATCACCATCTGAAATCAGCAATTTCTACATCCTACGCTTTCGAGGAAGAAGTTTAATGGTGAAAAATGCTAATTATATGCAATTTTAAAATACTTTCTGTGAATGTAACTCCAGGGGCTTCAACCAAGGTCCTCAAGCTTGACGGGGGTGGAAGAGCAGCATTTTTGCCTCTGGCAGGCAGAATTATGAGCAGTATTGCAGAGCCTTTATATTTAAAGGGTGTTTTTTTCATGTTTAAACCTGACTGTGTTGTGAGTGTTCACGGGGGGCTTTAGCAATGACATCTACGAAAAGTCACAGTAATTCTATCATTTAAGTGAAATTGTGTCATGTTAATTATTGCAGTTTAAATACTGGGGGCACAGGTGTTTTCCTGGATAAACACACCTGGCTCAGAGCACGGTGGTGAGAGTGCCTTTAATGATCTTCAGACAAATCTCAGGGCAGCTTTCAGGGTAGAGACGGGCACAGGCTGATCCTGCAGCCCGAGAATTACATCAGTGTATTCCTTTTGGGAAAGGAATTCCTGATGCTGGACCACAGAGCCCTTTGGACAACCTGCTTGGGCCGAGGGCTGCAGGGGGGATCTGCCCTTCTCCCATAAAGCTGTGAGGGAATCACACAATCTCAGAAGTGTTTGGGTTGGAAGGGACCTTAAACATCATCTCATTCCACCCCATTCCATGGGCAGGGACACCTCCCACTATCCCAGGTTGCTCCAAACCCTGTCCAACCTGGCCTTGGAGCCACACTCCCTCACATCCTTGGAGCCAGAGCTTCTCATATCCTTGGAGCCAGAGCTTCTCAGAGCTCATTGACTATTCAAACAGGTGGGGGTTTTTTTCCCCAATTCTCCACACTTTGCTTTCTTTCCTTTTTCTCCCTTTCCCTTATGTTTGATTTCCTTTTCCCATCCACTTTTATGCAAAAATAGAGATGGAAAAACAGAAACACCTTCCACTGTCCCAGGTTGCTCCAAACCCCATCCAACCCGGCCTTGAATATTCCGGGGATGGGGCAGCCACAGCTGCTCTGGGCACCCTGTGCCAGGGCCTCACTGCCTTCACAGGGAACAATTCCTTCCCAATATCCCTCCTAAATTTCCCCTCTGCCAGCTTAAGGACATTCCCCTCTGTCCTGTCACTACATGCTCAGGTTGGACTCGATGATCTCAGAGGTCTTTTCCACCTAATTGGTTCTGTCATTCCCTGTGGCTCTCTGATTCATCTCAGAGCTGCTCAGACCTTCACGGGATCTCCCGGTGTTTGGCAGGTTTTTGGTTTTCTCCCACGAGGGTAAAATGTCTGTAGGAAGATTTAATGATTCAAACAGCTTAGCTGAGTGCTTGTCCAGCCCTTGGAATGCAGCCCTGAAAAGGGCTCATACTT
This sequence comes from Mohoua ochrocephala, assembly GCA_013398855.1. Taxonomy (NCBI): domain Eukaryota; kingdom Metazoa; phylum Chordata; class Aves; order Passeriformes; family Acanthizidae; genus Mohoua; species Mohoua ochrocephala. The sequence goes on along the minus strand of VZTA01016053.1, from coordinate 88,883 downwards.
TTGCTCTGACGCAGAGGAACACTTCAGTGCAGGCCTCGCTCCCAGCAGGTGTTCAATAGCAACCAAGAGGCTCTGAAAAGACACAGCCACTTAAACTCTGGAGTGGTTTTAAGCAGGAACAGTCCCAGTGCAGGAGCTCGGGTGCTGCAGTAGCCCAGGGTCACGGCGCTGTATCAACATTTGAGTAAGATACCTTTGTTTAATGCCAGGGGTTTTAATGAGTCACTTGATCTTTCCCTTCAGCATTGATCATGGAATCGCTGAATGGTTTGGGTTGGAAAAGACCTTAAAGGTCACCTCATTCCACTGCATTCCATGGGCAGGGACACCTTCCACCATCCCAGGCAGCTCCAACCTGGCCTTGGACACTCCCAGGGATGGGGCAGCCACAGCTCCTCCGGGCACCCTGTGCTGATCCCTCACTACAAAACACACTGAGGTGTTTTAAGGTCCAAATAACTTCAATTTAAAGGGTGTAAAACTCACTAAGCAACAAGGACTTCAGCATACATTTTGTTTAGGTGTTACATAAATTTACTCAAAGGATAACAGGACAAGGGTAAAAAAAATTCTTAAGCTGACTTTTTTTGAAAAAAATTAAATAAAACTGAAAAGAAAACTACAGTAACTATGAAGAAGAAAACACAACAGACCTGACTCATTCTACAAGTCCTCTTATGTTAAATTCCATGAAGATTAGACAAAGTAACTTCCTTCTTGTAAAAGAGAAATTAGAAAATCACTTTATTAATTATCTGCCCCAGGAGGTACATGCCATGCGCGATTCTAAGTATTTTTTTGTTTTGTTTTTAATTTCCAGGCAGAGATTTGCTTTCACGAAGGAAGGATGTGATTTATGGAAGCAGATTCATTGGGGTGTTGCTGTCAAGGGTGCACCTCAGCAGCAGCACCGAAGGCTGAGCCTTTCAGAAGGGAAGTGAGGCTGGTTCAGGCGCTGCAGGGGAAAGCAAAACCCGCTGGTCTCGAGCCAAAACCAGGAGCGTCCAGCAGGGAAAGGGCAAAGCCTGTCCCATGCCCCATCCCACCCCGCCAGGAGATCCCCTGGAGTCTGACACGGCTCTTCTGGCCACGCTGTATCAAGAGAGATCACAGTAAAATCTCACCGCTCCAACCTCCTGAGGTGCAATAAGCACAGACTAATCATTTATTCAGCAATGTGAAGGGGAAACCACTCCTCTGGCTTGTTTCCAATTAATGACCTTTCGGTCAGGGTGAGCCACCCCTGCTTGGCTTTCCTCACCGTGTCCCCCAAACAGAAGTGACTCACGGCCCTCACTCGAGGTGACATAGCTGATCTTGTTCAGTTTTGCAAGTCTTCCCTCCTCTTGCATCCACAGAAACAAGGGAAAATGCGTAAATCCAGGGATCTGTAACCAAACCACTTAGAGAGGAAGCTCGAGGATGAAGCACAGTGAAACTCAGGGTGAAAAGCAGCCAAGTCACAGAGTCCCCTGCGTAACTGGGAGAGAACTCAGCTCATCTGGTTTCATACCCCTTAAAGGGTTCCTAGAAACTTTCTATTTTTACCATTCTTCCCAAATCCTATCAAGTGGGCCAAATGAGTGAGTTGAACAGCAGCCACTGCCACACATAATCCAAGAAAGAAAAATCCACTCCCATCCATTAGCAGGAATCCCAGCTTCTAACAGGAAGGAAGCTTTTCTCTGATGATTTTTAGAAGTTTATAGGCTGCAGTTGGTTTACATTCCAGGATTCTAAAATAGCCTGAGCCTGCTCAGACCAAACAACCTGATTTATCCCCTTTTTAATGGGGACCTGCAGTACTGAATATAGAAACTCATATCATTCCTGATTTTTTTTTTTTTTTTTCAGAAAGATCAGTGTCCAAAGGGAAGAAAGAGATTTGTTTCTCCACTCTGCATTAGCAACTGCCCACCAGAGAATGAAAATGAAAAGTTTATGTTAAAGACTAAAGGGAATATCACAGAAAGAAACTGAAACAACATTTTTTTTGTTTGTTTTTCCCAAAGCTTGCAGCGCTCAGCCCCACGAGGAAAACCAACGTCCCAGAAAGTGCAAGCCACAAATTTTTGCACCAAGACACGATTTTTTCTCACTTTTTCTGGAAAGTACCAGTTTCACTGGAGCTTGTATCAACAGGGGTTGTTAAGAGCACGGTTGGAATTTCTGATCAAAACCACAGAAAGACCAAGGCATTAACATAAAATATCCAGGGGATCTGGCTCTTCCCAGGGGCAGGAGGGGCTGCGAAGCTTTTTTCCAGGTCCCTGGGCTGAGCAGGCCTCATTGCCACCACAGCACATCTCTGCTCAGATTCCTGATAATCCATACAGGGATGTGACTGTGGTTAAGAACATCCTGGTGGGGTTGTCCCTCTCCTTGGCTGCAGCGTTGGTGCTTCCTTGATGATGACAGATTTTTAACAAATCCCAAAAATGCTAAGGAAGAACCTCAGTGGTGAAAACTGAATCTGGGAGCTCCTGCTGGGCATGGTCCGGTAAAATTCCTCTGCTGGAAGGGTTGGTGGTCCAAAAATCCCTGATTTCCCCCAAGGGAACCAGAATGCCTTATCTCTGTATCAGAGGCCTCATAAATTAGTTTCAGTTCTTTGTTTTGGGGGCTTGAGAGAAAAGCTCTGGGGAGAGTCCCTGAAGAGCTGCAAATAGTTGCCACACACAGGAGGAATTTTCATAGAATCATAGGATATCCTGAGCCACCAGGATCACCCAGTGCAGCCCCTGGCCCAGCACAGACACCCCAACAACCCCACCCTGGGCACCCCTGGCAGCGCTGTCCAAGCCCCCCTGGAGCTCTGGCAGCCTCGGGGCCGTGCCCATTCCCTGGGGAGCCTGGGCAGTGCCCAGCACCCTCTGGGGGAAGAACCTTTCCCTGATATCAACCTAAACCTCCCCAGACTCAGAATTTACAATCCATCGTTGTTGGAGTCCTCTGGAAAAGCCCGTCACTCCCCAGAGGAGGTTGTGCCATCCTTCCAATGTTGTTCCAAACACGCCCTCAGAGCTGCACCTGGAACAGCACAGGGCAGCCAAGAGCGCTCACCCTCCCTCAAACACTGATTTTCCAGCTCTGCCTCGCTGCCTTGTTGCCATCAGGCTCTTACTCCTCCCTTAAAAACAAAGGAATCCCTGGAAAACATGTGCTAGGCCTTTTCTTTGGTATCTTCTTTCACCACGGAGGAAAGCAGGAAGTGCAAGGTGCTGGCCAGTGCTTCCTCTTTCCATTCCCTCGAGTCCTTCTCTCTCCTACGTTGATTTTTGTGTTCCAGCTGCACTCTGTGACCTTCCCTCCGGCACCTTGGGGAGGGTCACGTCACTGGGAAGTGTCTTGAAAACACAGCCAGACACAAACTCTGTAGTGGAAGGGCACTGGGACACCACTGCCCGCTTCCTCTTCTCACAAGAAACTCTTGTGGGAGTTAGAGAAAGAAGAAAACTGTTTTGCAAGTTGAAGAGAACGATCTGTCACCTTGCCAGCACTCAGAGTGGATTTTGCCTGGGGTTTTCCAAGGAGTCTGAAAGAGTGAATGTACAGCTTGCTTAGAAACACCCTGAGATTTGGACAGCAGCTACTTGACATTACGGCATTCCTGATCATTCCCAGCTCTGCCACAGGCCTGGGATGGCTATGCCCGCACCAGCTTGAGGGCAGAGTTTGTCTCAGGCATGGTGCTGGCATGGGGCAGCCACACCTTTCCCTGATATCGGGGTTGGGTGTGACAAATCCCACGCCAGGCGTGAGGCTGGGACCATCCAGGGATGACCCCAGGAGCAGTGATGATGCTCCAGGGCAGACAGAGAGGCCGGCCAGGCTCACCTGCAGCCAGGTGTTCTCCTGGCCCATGCTGAGGGTCACTTTTCCCTCACACTCCTTATCAACCTCCCACCGTGTCCTGCTGCCTGTTCCTGGCTGTCCCACTCCCTGCACGGACAGCAAGGGACAACAAAGGGACGGTAAAGCTGGGCTCAGGATCCTCTGCAAGCCCTGGCAAGACTCTGAGCTGTCTTCATTTCGAGCTCTGCTGGAGGTTATCCCTGCTCTCACCACCCTCCAAAAGCACTCGCACAAAATGAGCTGCGATCCGAGAAAATATCTGCCCACATCCTACCTGAGGTTTGTTTCCTGATCCACAAGAAAACTCACCTAAAACACACCAAACTCCAGCTCTCCACCACAAATGGATGCTCAGAAGCACGGGATGAACATTCTCAGAGAAACTGGAAACAATGGCAAGTGCATTTGTGGGAAGCACAGAAGGCTTTCCAAGACGAGCTGTCGCTCTTGCACATGTATGAACCACCCCTATGGGATACAGCCCCTGGGACTAAAGGGATCCAAGGCAGTTCTCCCGGTGCTCCTGAGCAGGATCCAAACGCCATGGAAGCACAATCAATTCGGCATGGAAGCTTAGACTCAAACTAGTTTGGAGGCATTTCAACTGTACATCACATGTTGGATTATGTCCTTCAACCACAAACAGATGTCTTCCAAAAAAGAAGTTTAATTCTGCTACTGTCTTCAGTTCTCAGACTGAAAGTGAAATTTCAGTGCATTCCTCTGTTCAAAATGTTGCTCTTTAGTCATGATTTCTGATTTTCAGAATATTTCAGTTTACTTGAAATAATGTAATCTTGACATGTGGGGTATTAGAGCTCAGGGCTCATTATGTTGAGATAGAAGGAATGGTCAAAAAAAATCCAACCTTATGGTGGAAAATAATTGTCTCATATAATGGAGAGTCAAATCCTTTTCTAATTATTTTCTAGCGAAGATTAAGAAAAATTAATCACAGGTCATAAGCAATCATCAACTCTCCTCAGCTTCCCTCGGAAGTGCTGGATGCCCTACACCTTGGAAATGATACTTAGGCGTTTATTCATGTGCATTACTCTCATTACTTTCATTTTTAGGATGAAAACGGACAAGTTCCCCTCCCTTCACTGCTCCCGGATATCAAGCACAGTTGCTCAGAGGAACCATTCTGAGTTCCACGCTCCCTCAGCCTCCCCGAGCTGTGTCCCGGGATGGAGCTGCCACATTCCCTGTGGATCCATCCCAATGCAGGCCCCCCATCCAGTCTGGGAGAGCAGCATTCCCAGCCCATTCTCGGCTGAGACACGAACCCAGCACATTTTGTTTGGGGCAAGGCACTCATGAGGTCATACAGCCTGATTTTCACAACAGCCAGGCCTGGACATCCCATGGCCACGGTGAGTCAGGGAAAACCCCTGGAACTGTACCTGTCCCTTCCCTCTTTCCCTGTCACCACCCAGAGAATTTCTTAGGGACCTCTGGCACTTCTCCTACTGCTGTTGTGGCTCAAGGAAAGAGCTTTTAGCACTGTGCCCCCTTTCCCAGCCAGCGGGAGCAGAGTGACAAATAGAGGTGCAAGGTTAAGAGGCAAATCTTTATCTCACCAAAGAGATCCTGCAGGTTTCCAAATAAACTAATGAAAACCCCAGGCTCTGATTCATCCAGCAACTCATTTCGGTGGGGAATGGGAGGAAATCACTCAAGGCAGAGCAAAGGGCAGTGATTTTACAGATGTCTTATCAAGCATTGAGGCAGTCAGCACCTATCACAATGCAACAGAGAGGCTTTGGTGGCAACTTGCTCAGCATGCAGGAGAGACCACTGCGAATCTGTCCAGAATCTTGGATCATCTCAGTGATGGAAAGAGGCCTGTGACCAAGCCTTGTGCAAGCGGAAGCTGTGGTTGAGCACAGGCAGTGCAAAACCATGTGGTAACGTGTGATGTTACCAGGTACTCTCCGGCTAAAAGCAAAAGTGACCTGAGAATGAGTCTCACAGACAGGAGCCAGCAAGTGCTGCTCAGCCTGATAAGTTCACCCCTAGACTTTATCCTGGGACAGAACAGGCAGAGATCCCATCTTTGCCACCTTCTCCTGAAACTGCGCAAGGAGCTCAATTAAGGGGAGGGGAGGAGAGCGAGAAGCGCCAGGGCGAAAACCACAAGCCCAGGAGCCAAACCAATTTGCCTTCTGTTTTCCATGCTCCCCTTTCATGCCTGGCCTCCTGCTGAGGATCAAACAAAACAACTTACATAACCTCCCGAGAGCACAGTGACGTCCTCACGGGGCCGGTCCCGCTCATCCCCGTCTCACATGTGTTCAGACATGCCCGTGAGGTACAGCATCCAGCTTCTGCTCCTTCCACCACAGCCACAGTGCCCTGAAACAGCCTCTCCCCTACTTAAAGACATTTAAATTTTAAATAGAGATTAATTTCACTTTAATCAAAGGCACGATAACCAGCAGCCCATCGGTCACTGTTTTACGTTGTTATTTTCATTAACGTCAGCACAAGGCCTCAAGGTCCTAGTACATTTCCCATCCTAATTTCTTTCTTTCGTGCCTAACTCTGCACTGTGCACGTTAAGGAGCCCTGCACACGCTCTCTGCTGCTCTTGGCCTTTTCTGAAACCCTTCTGAAACACACAGATGTGGGGTTCTTTAATCAGGAAGATGACATGTGGCCAGGCCCCACCAGACATTGCAAAATCAGTGGGATCTTGCCAGGGAATGACTCCAGGACTTGGGCCAATCCAGTAAACAATTAGCCTGCTTTTGGCAGGAAGGGAAGACTGGTTTTGGGGAGAAAAACTTTTAGAAAAGAAAAGCTGAACAGAGTTAAACAAATTACTCGTCACAGGCCTTGGGCGTAGATTCATCCCAAGCAGGGCTTGAGATGTTCTCCCACTGCACCCACTGAAAAGGAGAGGGGCAAAAACCAAAGGATATTTCAGGTCTGGAGACTTGGTTTTTCTGCTTTGCCTGACCCCAGTGGCCTTGCTGAGCTTCCAAAAACTGGTCAGCCTTTTCCAGGCTTCCTTTCCTGTTGACTTGTGGGCAACCGCAGACCTGGAAGCGCTGTGGGCAGGACTGGGCTTCTCCTGCCCTGGAAAACGTCCCTCTCCTACAGCTCCTCTGTGCTGTCCATGACAACCCATTCCCACATCTTTCCTGGGATTCCTCCAGGTCCTCACTCTCGTTCCTGGGCTGCTGCCAGCCCTGTGTGGCACGTAGGCTCCCATGGCAGGAAGTCCAGTGGCCATCACAGAGCCAGGCGAGGCCTCCTGCCCTCCTGGACCTGCCTGTCCTCAGGGCAGGCTGGTTGTGCTCTACGTCTGCTCAGCATCCATCAGGAGAACATCTCCCCTGACCTGAAAGAGGCCAAAAGGAGGGCGAGGTCCCCCCTGCCTTGTCAGCAGCTCTGTCCCACACACACCCCCAGGGGCAGAGAAACCTCAGCTGGGCCCTGGCTGTGCCCTGGGCATGTTCCCTGCCAGGGAAGGTCTGCCAGCAGCTGTGCACGCAGGGCTCCACAAACCCCTGGCCCTGCTGACTCACAGCAGTTGCTTTACTCTTCCTTCTGCTTTTTCCACCTCTGCTTGTGGTCATCGTCTGACAATTAGAAAAATAAAACGATGACGTACACAGAAATCCACAGCACTGCCTGCTCTGCTGGCCAGGGTTGCCTCATCCTAATCCCTGTCCCCTCTCAGGGGCACGTGGCCATCTCTCCCCTTGCAGGGAGCAATTGTTATCTCCAAAGGCATCCAAACATTTCCCCAGAAAAATCTCAGAAAAAGTGACTTCTCTGCTATGAAAACTTTCATGCAGCGATAACTGGACCCATCCCAAGCCAGAGCTATGTGTTGGAAAATGCTTTGCTGGTCACTTCTCCCAGTCAAGCAAAGGTGGAGGAAGTTAGCTCAGGAAATAGTAGGAATTTGGCTGCATAACCAAGGATTGTTTCTTTGCACAACATCTGAGACATGAGAAACTTGACACTAAATGGTGCTATTTAAATGATTATTAATAACATTATAAGGTTAATTAATCAGAGTCCATGGCTGAAAGAGTTGCATGTGTACATAAATATGTCTTTTGGCTGGACCAGATTTTGGGGATCTGTAGCCCACCCTCCTGCTCAAAGCAAGACTGTCACTGGCACAAGATCAGTTTGGTTGTGGCTTTCTCTGGCCAAGTCCTGACATCTCTCCGGGGAAGGGTTTTGGACACCTCTCTGAGGGCCTGTTCCTGAGCTCTATCACCCTCTGAGTGAAAAAGGTGATCCTAAACTCCATCATCAAGTTCCTAAAGGCATTTGGTGGCTGTGAATCACCCCTGGGTGCATTACCTGGCACTGCCAGGATTTTTTGGCTCCCTTTTGCCAAAAACCCCAGCCCAGCTTCCTCAACATCTCCCAGGTTGTGCTGGTCAGGACCCTGAGCATCTCCATAGTCCCTGTGGGAAGTGGGGAGGCAGGTGCTGATCTCTGCTCTCTGGGATGGGACGTGTGGGAATGGCTCAAAGCTGCATCAGGGCCGGTTTAGACTCCACGCTGGGAATAATTTCTTAACAGAGAGTGTGGACCAGAATTCCTGGAGAGGAATGGCCTGGCCATGTGTGAGAGGCTTTTGGACAATGCCCTTAAGAATTTGCTTTAACATTTAGTCAGCCCTAAAGGGGTCTGGCAGTTGGACAAGATGATCCTTGTAGGTTTTTCCCAACTGAGATTATTCTATTCTATTCCAGTCTAGTCTAGTCTATTCCATTCCATTCCATTCCATTCCATTCCATCCCAGTCTCCTGATCCAGAAAAGGACATTACATTCCCCACACAGTCTCACTCTCACCAAGTGGAGAGGTCTAACCATGCCTCTTGGTTTTCTGGCCTCTCTCCTCCTGACTTTTAACAAGATAAAAAGAAACCACCTGGTTTTGTCATCAATTTGGTGCAACGAGGCCTGCATCAAATCTTTACCAAAAGCTGTAGAACTCCTTCCACTGATTTCCTTGGATTGGGAACAAACCCGACAGCACTGCCAGCTGCCCACAGAGCACAAGCTGGAATTTCTCTTCCCTGGATTTCGGTGTTTTCCCCTCCCTGGGCCAAATGAGTAGTGTCACCCCGCTGTAATTATGATGTCTCTCACTGCATTCCTTTTGAGCACCAGTACTTGGGGAAAAAAAAAAAAAAAAACAACTTTATTTTCAATCCCTTTTTTTCCTCTGGCAGCTCCAGGTTTCCCTGGAGCTGTCCCACCCCTGTCATTCCTCGGTGTCTCGCTTGTCAAGGAGCCGCAGAGCAGTTTCTCCGCGCGGGCGTGGCCTTCTCAGCCACCTCCAGACGCGGTGGAGGAGAGGACACACTTGGCAGAGGGTGCGTTGAGGCAAGAGATGGGATTTTCAGCCCGTGTGGTCACACACGTGGGATTCCAGGATTTTACTCCTTTTGGTTTTTTTCTTCCATCTGCATCTTTATGTAAATCACATCCAGAGATGGAAGCAGGTATTTCTCACTGGAAATTATAATAATAGTGCAAGAATATCAAGCTTGGTCCTATTTCTGGAACTGTCCTCTCATCCTTGGGAATTTTTCCATCATGGTTGAAGACCTTCCTGAATTAAAAAGAGCTGCTCTGCTCGACTAGCAAAGTAAGAAAAGTGAATCTCGTCTTTCAACCAAAACAGAAATTAAAATTGAAATTTTTCTTAAACATTTTCCAACTTAATCAATCCTCTGATCCGTGTCAATCATGGACCATAGCCTCACCAGGAGCCACATGGAGTCCTTGCATGCTGTGCTCATCAGCTTTGTTCCCAGAACATTCTCCTCAGGAAATGTGCAATGGGTGGCTGTCACAAAGTGTCCTTCCTGTAAAGTGCTCAGAGTGACCACAGGAAGGTTTGTGATGCACGAAAATTTCTGATTCACGATCGCCCACCTCTCACACGGTGCTGGATGGTGGGGGGAAGAGAGCTGGTGGGAACTCGTGTGGAGGAGATGTGATGCTGCCATGAAGCACCACAACAAAGCCCCAGATGGTCTCCAAGCTGGAGTGACCAGATGGGGCTCGTTTCAACACGAGTGATCTCGAAAATCCTGGGCTCCCTTAGGAGCTGCCAGCTGGGAAAGAAGGGAGACAACAGCACACAGGAGCAGGAAAGGACGGTTTGTTCTCTTAGTCATGGAGTCATAGGAAGGCTTGGATTGGAAAGGACCTTAAAGATCCTCAGGTTCCACTCCCAGGTTGCTCCAAACCCCGTCCAACCTGGCCTTGGACACTGCCAGGGATCCAGGGGCAGCCACAGCTTCTCTGGGCACCCTGTGCCAGGGCCTCCCCACCCTCACAGGGGAGAATTTCTTTGTAATCTCCAATCTAAACCCACTCTCTTTCATTTTGAAGCCATTCCCCCTCGTCCTGGCACTCCCGGCCCTTGGAAATTGTCTCTCTCCATATTTCCTGTCAGCCCCTTCAGGCACTGCAAGGCCACAGTGAGGTCACCCCTGGTCTCTTCTCCAGGCTGAACAATCCCAGCTCTCCCAGCCTTTCCTCCCAGCAGAGCTGCTCCATCCCTCTGATCCCCCTGGTGCCCCCTCTGGGCTCTCTCCAGCAGCTCCAGGTCCTTCCTGTGCTGGGCCCCAGGGCTGGGGCAGCTCTGCAGGTGGGGTCTCACCTGAGCAGGGCACTGGAGGACCAGTGACCAAACAACACCAGTCGGTCCCAGCAGACACAAGGGACAGCTTCGTGTGGCTCTGAGGGCAGAGCTGGGCTCAGGAGCTCGGCCCCAGCTCCTCTGGCTGCAGCTCAGGCTGGAGGAGCCTTCAAGCTCTTGTAGCTTGTCAAGGAGAGCTCGACATGGTACGGGGGGAAGTATCCAAAGGTAAAACAACCCATCAACCCAGCTGTGTGAAACCTAAGGTGTGTCAGGCCTAGGCCTGACCTCAGACCCAAATTCTGGTACTTCTGCATTTAGTCACTCCCAGGCTTCTCCAAAAGAAGTGAGGAAGGCCAGCTGAGAAGTGATGAAGGTCAGAGGTTTGGGTGTTCACTGGGGTCTAGCCCAGCTCCCTCTGGTAACCCCAAACAACATTTGGAACATGAGCTACTAACAGGAACTATGACAAATCTGGACTGAGATCCTTGGGCTGGCATCACAGCAATGTACACATGACTGTGCCATTGGGTTCATCTCACAGACACTCTGCTGATTGCACCATTTTATCATGAAATGGCCCAAAATTCTGCTTCTACTTTTAGCACATCCTTTTTCTAAATGAACAGATAGATAAAGAAAGACTCTGCAGAAGGACATATTGCAACAATTGTTTCTGACCAGGGAAATCAGGACATAGGAGACAACTCTGGAAATGCGCTTGCCCATTTTCTGTGAAAATACTGTTTATATTACTAAAAAATCTCTCTTTTCTCATTGGAGCTGTCTCATGGCGGGACAGCCACAGGTCTGATCTCGTCACTGCTAAACAGAGATGATACTTGACATCTCCTTTCTGTGGGCCATGTTCAGAGGTTTCGCTTTGTTTTCTTCCAGTACAGAATTAAAAGCTGAAAACTATCCCCTCAATATAATTCCTTAATTTTTCTAATATTCAACTTCAGTAGAGTCAAGATGGTTTTGTTTTTTTATTTTTACCAAAACAGAGCAAAACTGGATTATTTTGAAATTCAGTCAAACTAAGTTGAAACAGAAGAATCAAATATCATTGAAATGAAAACTGTGGATGTTTATTCTTGACAAAAACAGCATCATTCCTCCAACTTTTCAGTTCTTTCAAGCAAAATTTCTGCCCAGAGGGAAAATGTTTTGATCAGAAAGATTCTGTTTAGATCTGACATGGCTCAATGTGAGATCTGACACGGCTCACTTCACTTTCAATGTGAAGTGCCAAGGGTTGGAGGCACCTGGGGATTGAGGCTTTTGCATCTCACCCTCTTTGCACAGAAACTTCTGCTGGTTCTCTTCTTCCCAGCCATTATTTTCAACAGCAGAACTTTTGTGTTATGCAACCCGGGAAGATTTTAGAAGTGTTTTTGTAGTGGATCTGCAATCCTAAACAGCAGAGATTAATCTAAACAACACTGATATTACAGCTGAAAATATTATTAGCATTTAAAATGTTTGCCATTGAAGGAATTTATAATAATAACGACAATAGCAATACTAGCAATAATATTAATAGTAGTAATAATAGTATTAACAAAATCTGATGAAATCAAGTGCTTCACAAAGGTTGGACTCAATGATGTTGGAGGTCTATTCCAACCTTAATGATTATGGGAAATAAGAAACCCAGAACCCCAGCCTGTGTTTTCCTATTATAAATTCAAAGCCCAGAGAAGAAGAGCAACTGGCCAGTGCAGAATACACGATTTTAAGCTTTTCTTTAGGCTTGTTTTTAAGCTGTTGATCAGTTCTCTGTTCTTTTCCTTCTCTCAAGGACATTTCATGTAGTAGTTCACAAAGAAGCCCTGTAATCATCTTTTAGCCACACACTCCATGTGTTTGTGCCTTCTGCTGCCTGCATTCTCCACACCTCGAGTAATCCTCACTGGATTTTCCTGGATCTCCTTCAACTGGACATGCTGCTACAGAGGTACCAGAGACAGACACACTTTCAAACTGAAATAGAGGAAATTTAGGTTCGATATGTGGAAGAAATCCTTCCCTGTCAGGGTGGGGAGGCCCTGGCACAGGGTGCCCAGAGAAGCTGTGGCTGCCCCTGGATCCCTGCAAGTGTCCAAGGCCAGGCTGGACAGGACTTGGAGCAGCCTGGGACAGTGGGAGGTGTCCCTGCCCATGGCAGGGGGTGGGATGAGATGAGATTTAAGGTCCCTTCCAACCCAAACCAGTCTGTGATCCTGTGACAGCTTTTTGTGTTATCCCTGACTGTCTCTTCCATGGAATGACAATAAAAATCCCTGGATACCAAGCACTCCAAAGCCCCGGAGCACACAGAGCTCCTCAGCCATGTGTGAAAGCCTTTCCCAAAGACAATGATCCCGTAAATGACCACGGCCCAGCATGGAGGGGGACCGGACACCCCAAAAGCACAAGGCAGCTCTGGTCTGGCTGGGGACCCAGGGTCACCCCCAGATGGGAGGGCTGTGCTGGGCTCCCAGAGTGGCTGCACAGCCGTCCCCTGGCACCTGAGCCAGTGGTGGCACCTGGCACGAAACCACGGGCCCTGCGTGCCAGGGATTGTGCAAGGGGTGCTGGTGATTTCCAGGAGCCGGGTGACTTCCCTGCCGGGAGAGCGGCCCCACAATGAGAACTACTCACCTTGTTTGTGTTTGCTGCCCGCTGGCAGCAGCCAGGCACGGCTGGATCCGTGACTGAGGGATGGCATGGGTTGCTTGGCACCCACAGGAAGGGTTCTGCAGGGTGGGGACGTGCAGTGAGTGGAGGCAGAGCAGAGGTGCTGCAAGACCAGTGTGAGAAAGGCATGGAGGAAAATAAAAAAAGAATCCAGACCTAGATAAAAGAGAAGCCTTTCCACCTGACTCCCTAGTTTTTCTCTTCCAATAATTTCCATTAAACACAATATTACTCTCCTTGCACTGATATCACATGACCCCAAATGCCCTTCCATTACTCATTCCAAACACCAGTCCCAGATGATTCAGCGAGGGAGATTTTGCCCTTGAATGCCCAAGACTTGAGGAAGCACCTTCAAAATCCAGAAGTGGATATCCCAGCGAGATATCCCACTGAGAATTTGGGATTGAAGGCTGGAAGAATATTCATCATTGTACAAATATGTCACTGGAATGACCCAGAGAACAAGGCGGGAGAGGAACTTGGGAAGATGGGGGAAATTGTGTCTCAACAAATTGATGGAAAAATAAACCAGAGGAGTCTCTAAATGAGGTAAGGAGGCAGGAACGGCTTCATGATCTGAGCTCCTTCTTTGCCTCCCGTCAGGTGGGGAAGGCCGCTCTGCTGGGGGCTCAGTGGAACAGGATAAAGGAAGCACAGGGGCATCTTTCATCCAGCATCTGCTCCAAATGAACACGCAAGGATGATTCATTTGTCTTTATTTATCAAGACTGGTCTGCCAAAAGCTGTAGAAGTCACTGTGATGATCCTCCTGTGGTTTTCTACAGCTTCATTTTCTCGAGACCATTGCTCATTCAAGGAAATGAGATTATTTAGGATGTTTTCCCCACTTGCTATACTTCACAATTTCAGATAATAGGCAAAATTTCTGGGAATGGCATGGCAGCCTGCATGGCATTTCTGCAAATGGAAGACTTTTATTACACACTACAGACAGATGTTAAAGCTTTCCACAACAACTCATCTTCCAGCAATGGAAGAGGAGAGCTTAATCAATACTAATTACAAAGAAACAGGCATTAGTCCTTCAGCTCCAGCTGATACCATCTTGTACCTGACAAAGAGATGAGAACACAGGGCAAAATCATTCTGCAGACGTAGAAATCATGTTACTCTTGCTTGATCCGCCTACGACAGCAGAAGGGAGGGAGGCGGGGTGTGATTTGTGTCCCTTCTCTCATTGTTCAGTGAGTCTTACACCACAGAGCCTTTCCCAGTACTCCAAGCTGACCCCCTAATCTGTGTTGCTCAGACTCCCCGGGCATTTCTGAATGTCCTGATCCTCATTCTTCACCTGGGCACTAGTGAGACTTAAAGACAGAAAAGAAGTGGATGAGGAAAAGAGGCTAAAACCCTTCTGCATTTTGTTTCATCCACCATGGCAGCATTCCAGCGCTGCCCTCCAACCTCCCCTGTCCCTGTCCCCTTCCCACCCGTGGAGCTGGGTGTAACAGGGAATCGATTGTCATTGGGAAGTCCCTCTGCTCTGAGAAGCAGGACAGGTTTGGGGCTGGAGTGGCTCTGTAAGGCCACATCACTGCTGTCATAGGGCCAGAACTGAATGTATTGGGGTGTGAGCTACAGGACAGTTTACAGGGGAAATTAGACAAGGAACATCAACTATTTCTGTCGTGTTATTTCCCCAGGACATCCTCAGGATATCTGGTCTAATAGAATTATTATCTCCCCCAGCCTACATTCTCACCTTCCTTCTGTTTTCAGATTACCAAAACCAGCTTTTTATTGATCAGTGTAAAACCAGGAGTCATTTGCCTTAAATAATTGAACGGGGGAGAGTACCAGGGAACGACCCTTCTTCACGAGAGACCCGCAGTTACCCACCACATTCCTGCATTCTCTACGCTAAAAGATTCAAAAAGATAAAAAAATTCTTCCAACCGTCAATGGCAGTATGTTCATTTACAGGGTTCAAATCCCTCCAGATCAGCTGATAGAACATTCCGGAGGCAGAACATTTTGCCAAGCATTGTGTCCTGACAGCTGTGTGTAAGTAACAATTAGTTTAAGTGGCAGTACGAAAACAAGCTGATGTTTAACCTGGGAAATGACAAGCACTTGCAGATAAAACCTGGAGGTATCGTTAGGTACAGGATTAGGAATAATTCTGTGATACAGCACAGACTGTGCCATTAAGCTGAGCATCTGTCTCTCAGCATTTTCCCCATATAACACCTTCCGCATCACCGTCCTTTTCTTTCGCCATACCAGAGAGGCTGCAGGTGGGAAAAAATACGAAGCTTTTAGAGGATTTTGGTTTTCAAATAATTCTTGGATCCCTGTTAAAAAAATAAAGAAGAAAATCAGTTTTACTGCTTGATTTCTGTAGAGGTTAACCTATAACCTCTCCTGCCTACTACAGCCCGGAGTTCAGCTCCACAAAAGTCATGAGCTTTAATTAGCTGCAATCAGCCTTATCGGGTAGTCAAAAACTCATCTGGATGGAGGCAGAGTCACATCCTGTGTCAAGAGATCCTTCCACGGGCCGCTGCTGTACTCTAGCAAGTCCATTATTTCACCCACCGGAAATCTCGGCTTCGACGCTCGGTGCAAAACATTTCTGCTCTTCCCCAGAGGTCCCTGACTCACTGGCTTTGCCCAAACACCAGGGCTGGGAGGTGAGGGCTGTTACGCCACTCTTCCAGGTTCGTGGACACACTGGAGGAGATGATGTCTCTGTTTCCTCATTTGCATGTTTCCTCATCCCGGCAAATCCTGGAGTACTCGGGATGCAGCCATCCCTGCTCCTCCTCCTGTTGTGTCCTGCATTGTGGTCACGGATTGAGCGAGGGCTCACCCACAAACCCACTGCGTAATGCACGGGGCCGGCTCCTCATCCCACAGGTGAGATCGTGCCAGGAGATCCCACAGAAAGAGATGAGGGAGCACAGCCCTGTTGAAAAGTTTCAGGAATTGACTAATTAACTTCCTCAGCATGTGAGAAAGGCCCAATGAAGAAGCAGCAAACCCCCGACCTCAGAAGGCAGCCAGGAGGATGAGCCTGCACAGACTCCTCCCCGGATCCTGCATCCCAGGCTGGGCTGTCCCAACAAGTCTCTGTCCTCCCCCACTCAGGATGTCACTGCCCCCATGGAGCTGACAGAGCAATAACGCCTGTCAGGATTGCCTCACGGGCCACACCCGGCAGCACCCGAGCAGCACCTGCCAGCTCCTCTCAGCACCATCCCCAGGCGGCTTCAGAGCTGCTACTCCATCCTAAACCCCACTGACTTTTACCGAAACACGGTGGTCTCACAGCAGGCTTCACCCAGGTGCATTGTAGCTGCTGCGAGCACCTTTTGTGGTGTTCCATTTTCCCACCTCAGCCCCTCTAAGCATAAAACCAGTTACAAACCTCCACCAGGTCCTTCTGCCCAGGCTGGCCGTGACATTTGGCCATCGTTTCTTCCCCAAATCTGCTCTTCCCGCACTGCCCTCTCACCCACCCACAAAGCCAGATGTGTTCCTAGCTCAAGCCTGTCTCCTGCCCACCTTGCCCACGCTCCTGCAGGGATGGGAACCTCACTGAGCACCTCATGGCAGCAGCTGGGTCATGCAGCCCCTCTACACAACGACCTGGGGGTCAAGCACTTCCCCAGAGAGATCCCATCTTATTGCTGCTCATTTTTGTGGTCTGCACTGATGTTTGGTGCAGTTATTTTCTCCCTCGTCAGTATTTGGGGGTTGAACCCTCTGCAAGTGCAGCTCTCTGTTGTCCCAGGTCGGTATTAGGCAGTGTAAGATGAAGGCGCATTCTTATATATTCACTTGATTAACTCTTCCAACCAATGCCAGCTCTTCGAACAGTTCCAATTATGAGTCCCAAATCAAAATCTTACATCAAATGATGAATTCCAAACCAATTCCTTTGGAAGACATAAATGCAAACACATTTTGTCCTGGTAGGAGACAAAACTGTCCAGGTAGGAGACTTCCCTCCTCACAAATGTCACCTCAAATAACCAGGAGGAGCTTCCCAGCTTTCCTCCTGTCCAAATGGTGCATCTCAGGAACGCACTGCTTTTTCCTTTGGGGAAGCTACAGTTTTCTTCAACTGTTTCTGGGCATCAGCTCAAGAAAAGTTGGCCTGATCTGCCCAGGAAAAGCAGATGTCAGGAACTGTTCCTATAACAGCTTCATTTCATAAAATCATAGACTTGTTTTGGTTGGAAGGGATCTCAGAGCTCATCCAGTTTCACCCCTTGCCATGGGCAAGGACACCTCCCACTATCCCAGGGTGCTCCGAGTCCATCCAGCCTGGCCTTGGACACTTCCAGGGGCAGTCACAGCTCCCCTGGACAATAATTTCCCAAATGTTGAGAGGCCTGGGGAGATAATTTTGACCCAGCACTTCACAGGGAAAAGCCACGCAGACAAGATAAATGCTGCCTGGAGCTAACGTGATTCTTCTGTACTTCTGTAAAACTCAGAGGATTCTGCACTTCTGTGCAGCTTCCACAGGTGTTTTTAGCATCCCTGAACCTGCTCAGCATTAAAAACCACAAAGCTTGAGGGAAGTGAAGGCTGGAGCCTGTCCCTCTTCGTTCACACTTGTGTCACTTCTGCATTCAAAGCCACGACAACACATTTTGTGCAAGATGACAAAAATTTCCTCTGCCCCTTTGTAATTTCCGTGCCCTCACCTCTCATCCCAGCAGGCCGTGGTTTCCACAACGCAGGAGGTCGTGTTTTTCTTTGCTCACCGTGAGTAGAATTTGTCCCCTCGCCGTGGAGACTCCTGAGAGCTCACGGAATGTACGCAGTGTCCCCTTTTCAATTGCACGGGCTGCGTTCCGGGCTGAACCACTCTCCCAAACCCCACAATCACACATTGACTGACACACACACTGCCACTTCCAGGGACAAAAATCAAGGTCAGCACTTCGTGGATGGATGGATGGATGGATGGATGGATGGATGGATGGATGGATGGAAGGAAGGAAGGAAAGAGCCTTAATGCTGCCTGCCAACTGCTCTCAAGTCATATACCGACTCGCAGAGGCTCAGTTTAAAGCTAGTTTGGCTAAAGAGAAACACAATCCTTCCTAATCAAAATACATATTGACGACCCTGCAAATACATCTGGACATACCTGGCAAAAGGCTGGCCCTGAGAGGTCACTGTTCCCCCCAGAACTGAGCATCTCCTGCAAGCCTGGTAACATTCCCAGCGGTCATCAACTGCTCTCCAGGAAAAAGAGGGAGAGACAAAAAGTCTTGAAGCACAAAGAAATTTATTGTGTTTCGTTGTCCGCCCAACAATCTGGTGTTTCTCGTCTGCAAAGCAATGTTTGGGCTCCACTGCCATGAAAGATTTGCTTTCATTAACAAATGAGGATATTTTTTACAGGAGAAGGATCAATAAACAAGAAACCATTATCCCACTGCAAGGCAAACTGTAGGAGCTCTACCCTGGCTGGAATTAGTGCCTGCTTCTTCTCAGGGTCAGAATGACAAACTGCAGTTCTGTGTCTGTACTTCACATTCCACGAAAAAGTACCTGCGGTGGGTTTGAAATCTCAGCATCAACAGAAGTAAAATCCCCTCGAAATAACGAAAAGACCTAAAATGATGCAGTTTCATGCAGAGCTTCTGAGAGAGCGAGGCTGAAGCAGTAAGATCAGCCTGACAAAAACTTCGCAGACAAGCCATGTGCCTTTGCCAGCCTGCTTTGTTTCTGATACATAGATTCGCTTCAGAGATTTAGAAACTCCAAACCAGTCCTGGAGTACTTTCCCATGGTATTTCCCCCTGGAACACCGAAATTCTCATGATACATCTCTGAGAATGCCGGTTTGAAGCTCGGCTCCTGAAGAACAGCACATTCAGCAGGCTGACTTTCTGGCCTCTGCTAAGCGCATTTATTTCTTAATCCCTCCTTTCAGTAGGAGTTTTGTGTGGGCAAGCAGCTTCTTCAGAACTGCAGCCAACAGAAAGGGTGTGTTGGAGGGAGGGGAAGGGCGATACAAACGAGGAGTCTCCCACGCCGGGCGCACGAGACGGCGGCCACAACCCACCCGGGGATACTCTGCCCCATCCCAGCTGGGAAACTTGAAGGATCGGGTTTTTGGAAAGGACATGAAGTGGGCTGGAAGGCTGCGAGCAGGAAATGTGTAATTATTACACAGAGAAGGGCCTGCAGGAGAGGCTTGTTCAGGCTGGAGAAGAGACTGAGGGCAGAGCTCCCCGGGGGCTGCAGCTCCTCCCGAGGGCAACTCCTATCTCTGCTCCCTGGGCCAGGGACAGCACCCAGGGAACGGCTGGAGCTGGGCCAGGGCAGGCTCAGGCTGGAGATCAGGGAAAGGTTCTTCCCCCAGAGGGTGCTGGGCACTGCCCAGGCTCCCCAGGGAATGGGCACGGCCCCGAGGCTGCCAGAGCTCCAGGGGGGCTTGGACAGCGCTGCCAGGGGTGCCCAGGGGGGGGTTGTTGGGGTGTCTGGGCAGGGCCAGGGGTTGGATTGATGATCCCTGTGGGTCCCTTCCAGCTCAGGAAATTCCACGATTGTGACTCTGTGATACTGATCAAAAGGGCAGCAGGCCGAGCGTGGCCATCCCATCCTCTGCTGGGCACAGGCTGCACCCACACCCCTCTGCAGCTCCAGCCTCGACACCTGGCCCAGAGATTCCATCTATTTCCTCCCACTGGGGCCATGACAAGCTGCCAATACCAGGGAGTCACGGCGCAGTGATTTCCAGCAATGTCCCAGCACTGCCTGTTATCTGCTGCCTGCAGCTGGACACCTCCAACTTGGGCTTTTCGACAGGTCCCAAATCTTCCCGGCCCCAGATACACTGGGAAAACCTATACGATGCTTCCCCAAAATCTTCCCTCAGCTCCCAGCCATCCCATGCACAGGAACTTTCCTGAGACACACAAATGCTGAGCATTTCGTCCCCACAAAGAACTCCTCTTCTAGAAACATATCCAGCAGGTGCTTGAAGATGTGAAAATTTTCAGCATCCACAAAATCCTACAGAAAGGAATTCTACAGCTTTAATGGGGAAATATTGGGGGTGTTTTACCCTCTCTCTGGCTGGTTTAAATTTTTACTGAGTGCTAGAATTCCTCCTAGCATTAATTAAATTAATTCTAGCTTTAATTCAATTTATTTAAGTAATTATTTTTAGGAAGAAATTTTTAGGAAGAAATTCTTTACTGCGAGAGTGATGAGGCACTGGAATGGGTTGCCCAGAGAAGTTGTGGACGTCTCATCTGTGGAAGTGTTGGATGAGGCTTGGAGCAATCTGGGATAGCGGAAAAACTCCCTGCCCATGGCAGGGGGTTGGAACTGGAGGATTTTTAAGGTCCCTTCCAACCCAAAACTGCGATTCTGGGATTCTATGAGTTTAATTGGTTCAGGTGATGGTGGCCATGAAGACCTGGCAGTGAAGGCTGATGATAAATTTGATGTGTGGGTTCCTCTGGTGTTCGCTCAGTGTGAACCAAGCTGCAACATCAGCTGTAAAATCCTGGTCTGCTCAAGGCTGCTCATCCTGCCCAGAACCAGAGAGAGCAGGAGAGCACTGGGCTTCTTCCTGTACGATTATTAATCACATTCAATGAACCGCAACTAACTGAATAATTAATTGCATTCTCCCAACTCAAACAAGGGCTTTCCTGGTATCGCCACGCTCACAAAAAACTTTTACAGACAGATGAACACATCACAAGACTCACAAGAGGTCAGGTGCTTCTCCTGGGCAAGCTGCTGGGAAGGAGAGCTCTGAAATAAATCCCAGTGGAGGCCACTGGCCCTGTCTTTATTTACCTGATGGGAAATGATCCATAAACCTCTGCCAAAGCCAGCCATAAAGCCATTAGAGAATGGCACAAAAGGGCAAATTATGTGATAACAGAAATGTGGCAGGAGGTGGCTAAACGAGGAATAAATCCATGGCATTGCTCATTTCAAGGGAAAAACAGGCTCAGATCAGTGCCAGGAAATTGCTGGCACATGGGAAGTCATTAATTACTCCCAGATGTGAAAGCTGAAGTTCTCTCTCTTTGCACATGTGCAGAGGGACAGCGAGGTCCTGAGGAAAATTGGTGCTGATTTCTCTTTCCTGGCTCTGCCCTCGGCCAGGGCCTGGACCTGGAATGGAGCCAAGTGTGATCAGAGTGACTGACGGGGTGTGAGCCCTCCCGTTCACCACAGACCATTTTGTGTTCCCCAGAGCAGCAGGACTGCCTGTCACAGTCCGTGCACTTCCTCAGAGGGCTCTGCCTCAGCGGAGTCATTCCCACCGTGCCTCCACAGCCACCTCTCTGCTCCCTGTGCCACTGAGCCAAGCCTGACACTTGAACCTTTTCCTTTCTGAAGGGGTGTTTCAGCACTGGACAAAGGCTGCAGCTAAATCAGAAATGCAGTGGAAAAGGTTCAGATCTGACACAAACCTTCCATGATGAACTTAAAATCCATAAATCCCCGCCTCGTCATGCAAACAATCCTTTCTCACTGAGCTTTCAGGGACCAGCTGGGGTTTGCTTCTGAAATTTTCCCTCCTGTGAAGGGGTTCCTGCATGATTTGGTGATGTCCTGTGGGAGGGAGGTCCTGAGGGAGCAGGAGCACATGAATGGCACCCTGGCTCGATGTCCTGAGGTTTAGGGGAGCAGGAACTCATGAATGGCAGCCTGGCTCGATGTCCTGAGATCTGGGGGAGCAGGAACTCATGAATGGCACCCTGGCTCGATGCTCTGTGGTTTAGGGGGGCAGGAACACGAGAATGGCAGCCTGGCTCGATGCCCTGAGGTTTAGGGGAGCAGGAACTCATGAATGGCACCCTGGCTCGATGCCCTGAGGTTTGGGGGGACAGGAACTCATGAATGGCACCCTGGCTCGATGCCCTGAGGTTTGAGGGAGCAGGAACATGAGAATAGCACCCTGGCTCAATGCTCTGTGGTTTGGGGGAGCAGGAACTCATGAATGGCACCCTGGCTCGATGCTCTGTGGTTTGGGGGAGCAGGAACTCATGAATGGCAGTCTGGCTCGATGCTCTGTGGTTTGGGGGAGCAGGAACTCATGAATGGCAGCCTGGCTGTGCTCAGCTCTGGCTCCTTTGCCCGGCTGGCACACGGCTGTGCCACTTGGCACTCCAGCCATGCGTGGGGGTGTTTTGGCAGACTTGCTGCCTGTGGGAGCAGCAGGCTTTGTCTGGGGAAACACGGGGCGTCCCTGTAGGGAAAGAACGCAATTCCCACCCCCTGGGTTTTTACAGCATTCACTTCACGTGGCCGCGGCAGACTAAAACTTGAAGGCCTGTGTTGAAAGGGAAACAGGAATCACGCACAATCCTTCCTTGGCAGGCTGAGCTCAAGAGTTTCAGTGCATTAGAGCCCTGCAGGCCGTGACCACGAGCTCAGGCTATGTCACCATTGCCCTGCTTGGGAAATTCCTGGAGCTGCAAGATCCCGCGATCCCACTGCTCACATCGGACAGCTCCAGCTGGATCGCTCCCAAACAAGGCCAAGGGGAAGGGAAAGTCCAGCTGTGCCCAGCTATGATGTGTGAAAGGAAGGCAGCGACCAAGGCGTTCTTCCACGCCATAGAACCTCTTCTACAGAATCACCATTGTACAGCCAGATTTTCTCCCTCTGTTTGCGTTGGTCACGTAGAACCACGTCTCCCTGATGCTGTTCTGTGTATCCTCAGCAACCCCTCGACGTCCACACAACGGCAGCCAGCTGTGGTTTGCGGCTGATGGACACCCAGGCACGTAGAGCAGGGAGGCTGGGGCAGAGCCAAGGCTCCGCCTCGCTGGAGCGTTTGCTGGGGACTGCGGGGAGCAGAGCCCTGGACCACGGGGGGAGCACGTTTCAGAGCCAGCTTCCTGGTACGAGCCGGAATGGATGGGAAAACGCCCAGCTAAGCTGTGCCTGACAGTACAAAACTTCCTCGCAAAGCTCCAGCAAAAGTGGTGTCCTCTGCAGCCACTCTAAATATAGGAATTCCAGGCTGTCCATGTCATTCTCTCTTCCCGCAGGAAACAGACGGGGATTTCCCCTGCGAGGCTCTCCCGGAGTCCCTGGAACGGCTCAGCTGCGGTCCCACAGCCCCCGCCTCCCCCGCAGCCGCCAGGGACGCGCGGGAGCAGCATCCCTTTGGGCCATGACATTCCTGCCAGCTCCCGACACCTCGGCAGCGCCGCCCAGCCCGTGTGCGTGGGAGAGGAGAGTGGTGGCAGGAGGAGCACCGCAGCAGCTCGGAGCTGGGGGGTCACACGAGGGACACGGCGGCTGAGGTGGGGAACCATCCCGCACCCTCCCGTCTTGTGTCATCCCATGGCGAGGGGGGTTCGAGGGGCTGGTCCCCATCTCCTACCGGCTGACGAACCCAGTCTGACTGGGTAATGTTTCCACACAGCAGCTGGGTTTGTCCTCCTGTTGGGGGTCGGGAGTTGTGCAAGGGCAAGGAGTGACCTGAAAGCCCCTCCGGACACACCCCCAGGCCCGGGAGAAACCCTTCCACAGCACGGGTGACATCACTGCTCTTCCAGGAGCTGATCGTGCCGGGAGGAGCCCTCCCATCCCTCTGCCTTCCCTCCAGCCCGGCTGCACCTCTGACACGCGAAGCCTCTGGTGGGAGACTCCAGATGATCCAACCAAACGCCGAGCAGGAAGGAAATGATGAGATCAAGAGGAGAAAATTCCCACCTGATTCCCTCTCTCCTCCCAGCTGAGGGATGCTCTGTGCTTTGTCTTTCTGTGGGGAGTCTCTCAGGATTCAGCAGATAACACATTAAGAATTCCCCACACAGTGAACAAAAATCACTTTGAAAACCCTTAGCAAATCCGTGAAATGGGCTTTGAATGCTCAATTACTTTTTCTCCATGCCCACTGCAAGCTCCCAGACTTAAAACACAGACACAGAATCATCCAACTGTAGAATTGTTTAGCTTGGAGAAGACTTCCAAGATCATCGAGTCCAACCATTCCCCCAGCACTGCCAAGGTCACCACGGACCTTCGTCCCCAGGTGCCACATCCACATGGCTTTTAAATCCCCCCAGAGATGGTGACACCACCACCGCCCTGGGAAGTCTGTGCCAGGGCTTGACAATCCCTTCTGTGAAGAAATTTTCCTTATATCCATCCTGAGCCTCCCCTGGCACAGCTTAGGGCCTCTAAGTTTCCTCTTCTCCTGTCATTTATTACCGAGGGGCTGGAGCCCGACCCCCCCCGGCTGCCCCCTCCTGTCAGGGACTTGTGCAGAGCCACAAGGTCCCCCCTGAGCCTCCTTTGCTCCAGGCTGAGCCCCTTTCCCAGCTCCCTCAGCCTCTCCTGGTGCTCCAGCCCCTTCCCCAGCTCCGTTCCCTTCCCTGGACACGCTCCAGCCCCTCAATGTCTTTGTTGTCACGATGAGCCTAAAACCTGAGCACAGCCAGGACCTGATGTACACAAGGAATGAACAAAGGTTCAATCCACCGAGCATTTTCCATGCTAAAGACAGGAACAGCTGCCAGACCATCCCTGTGCACTTCTCTCTCCTCACTCCAGATGTGATCCAGCTCATCCTCAGACAAAATGCCCTCAGACACATCGGGCACAAACACGCAGGGAGAACAAAAAGCACTTCAGACAGCAGAGAAAGCTCAGCAGCACAGAGGTGACATTCCCCAGTGCCAAGCTGTTTTCTTTGGATCCCTAATTGCTTTCATACTTTTTCAGCTCTTCGAAAACATCTCTGAGCCCCACAGCAGCTCCCCCATCTGCCCACTTTAAAGCTCGTTGAGCTGCAGCAGCGATTGGTAACTCCTGCAGATTTCTCTCGTCAGTAGAAACTGCTCAAGGATCACAGGCTGGGACATGTCTGCCAAGAGCAGGAGAGTTTGCACAACAGGCTGGGCTGAGAGAGGAGCTGGGGACAAATGGGGAGCAGCAGGAGACATGAGAAGGGTGGCATGATGTGACATGACCGAGAGCCAAGAGGGACCGTCCCTGCCCGTGCCTGGACTGCCGTGATCCAGCTCCCTTCCCGGGAAAGATGAGACCATGGTGGTTCCCCAAGGTCACCATTGCCTGTCCTGCAGCCAGGGAGGGCTGGGGAGCACCCCAGTGCATCCCAGTGCATCCCAGTGCTGGGTTTCTCCTGGCAGCTCCAGAGCTGCCTCGCTGAGAGAGTCCCCTCCTGGCAAGTCCCGGGCTCCTCTCTGCCAGGCACAATTGTCTGCATAGGAAAAAAGAAATTTCTCCTCCCTCTCTTGGGATCCTTAAGAGCAAATTCTCCGCTCGGCCTCAAAGCCAGGGGCAGAGCATGAGCCTGTTCCCAGCTCATCTCAAGAGCTCAGCCCCTGCTCTTGGAGACTCCGGCTGTTCATCCTCTTCCAGCCAAAGGTTTATGGGCCACCACTGCCAATAAAAGCTCTTACAGGCTGTTTTCACTCAGAGCTGGCTCCCCTGGAAATCCTTGGCAAATAAAATAAAAATAAACTCCTGGGTGTTCCCTGGAGATATCTGTGTCCATCTGCTGACAAGGCCCATGCCTTGAATGTACTTTAAGCTTTTTGTAGCACTCACAGTGAAGAGAAAATTAACTTTGACACTCGTGGTCAAAATATTAGTGTCAGGTTTTCAGTATTTTGCCCTAGAATATGCAACTGGGACACCAGAAATAAAAAAAGGTAAAAAAATCAAATCTCTGCACAGCACTTCACAGAAATATGAGCTCTTTTATTTGAGGACAAATGGAGCCACACCTACCCTGAAATGAGATCTGTGAAAGCAGAGAGCAGTCCTTGTCCTCAGGGTTTTACAGTCTAAATGAAAACAAACAGTGAATTAAGGAAGGAAACGGAGTCAGTCACTTGTCTAAGGCCTCACAGGAGCGATGTGGTTTGGCTGGGATTGGAGCACACGGCCTTTGGTGCTTTGCAAAGATGCGCTGGGTGAGGGGCTGGGCAGGAGCCAGACCAGGAACCCCCCAGCCCTGGGCTGAGCCCCAGCATGGGCAGCAGGGGAGGGGGGATTCTGCCCCTCTGCCCCTGTGCTCAGGTGAGACCCCACCTGCAGAGCTGCCCCAGCCCCGGGGCCCAGCACAGGAAGGACCTGGAGCTGCTGGAGAGAGCCCAGAGGAGGCACCAGGGGGATCAGAGGGATGGAGCAGCTCTGCTGGGAGGAAAGGCTGGGAGAGCTGGGATTGTTCAGCCTGGAGAAGAAAACCTTCAGAGAGACCTGACTGTGACCTTGCAGTGCCTGAAGGGACTACGAGAAACATGGAAAGAGACTCTTTACAAGGGATGGAGGGACAGGACACAGGGAATGGCTCCCCACTGCCAGAGAGCAGGAATGGATGGGATATTGGGCAGGAATTGTTCCCTGGGAGGGTGGGGAGGCCCTGGCACAGGGTGCCCAGAGAAGCTGGGGCTGCCCCTGGATCCCTGGCAGTGTCCAAGGCCAGTCCGGACAAGGCTTGGAGCAACCTGGGACAGTGGGAGGTGTCCCTGCCCCTGGCAGGGGGTGGAATTAGGGGACCTTTAAGATCCCTTCCAACCCAAACCATTCCAGGATTCTCTCTTCTCTCCCTAAACCATCCCTCACCATTTCTTGCTTACTCTCTCATACTTTCTCTTTCCCTGGTCTATTCCCTCTCTGCTCTGCTGGCAAGGATCCCATCCTTGCTGCTGGCAGCCTCAGTCAGCCTCGCTGACCAAACCGTGTTCTGCTCAGAGCATGACTTGTAGCTCTCCAGAGTATCAAGAGCTGCACCAAACTATTGCAACAGGAAGATTTTTAGCAGCATCATTGAAATAACACGAGCCAGCTGTATTTTTGGGGGGAAAGGGATATTACAGATAGCCTGGGCCCTGAGAAAATAGTTTTCTTTCTTTGATCTTATTTTCTAAACACCCAAATCAGAAATGCTTTTCACAGCGAGGTGGGGGAAACCAAACCTCTCTCAATAAAATGTGTTCAAGTTTCCAGCCTGCTTCTCTAGCCAGGAAAAAAGGAGAAGTTCCTGCACATCCCTGTGTGTGCACATACACATCAAAGAAAGTTTCTGTTTTAATGAGAACTTTCCCGGGGACAAAAAAATCCAATTTTAACAGTCTGGGTGAGTCTAAATGGCAACATCTCCATGCCGAGCACTTCCTGAATGAGTGGATTTCCTTGTGGAGGGTGGGCTGCTGCAGAGCGGCCGGGAGCAAGGAAGGAACTTTCCCGGGATACAGGAGCCCCTTCCAGCTGGACATCAGCTGCCAGCAGTGCTCGTTCCTCCCGGTCGTGCTGCTGATCAGCTCCAGAGGATGAGCACCCCTCTCCGTGGGGGATAGCAGCTGTCAGTCAAGTACGATTGACATCATTCTTCTGAAATCCCACTTTTCCAAGCAGCAATGACAGACTCCTGTGACAGCACAATTTTTTGTTAAGGTGTTTAATTAAGATCATTTGGGAGAAGATGAGCCCCAGAGCAGACAAACAGCCCACTTTGGGCCTAAGCCCCGACGGTTTCATGCAAAAGGTGCAACACTGAGCAACGGGCAGCCTCTTGTGTGAATTCTGCTAAAAAGGAGGGATGAAGCAACACTTCAGAGAACCGGACCCCTTCTTTGGGGTCACTTGCTTCCTGTCATCTCACCTTCCCCAAAAGCCTCTTCCCCTTTCTCTGGGAAAGAAGAAACTGCCGGGCTCCGCTCGCCCCTGCCTCTCTCTCCCCCTCCCTGCTTCTCACTTTCACTCCCATTGGTTTCATGTTCCCTGGGCCACGCGGAAAAGCCTGCGAGCTTATCCAGCCCAGCAGCGGGGTTTATCCTGGTTCCACCCACTGGGACTTTCCGGACTTCCTTCTGCACCGAGACGGGGGGAGGCAAAGCCGTCGGGAGGCAGGAGCCGGCCCCGGGCAGCGCGGGGAGCGCGGTGCTCCCGCTGTTCCCTGCCGGGTTTCTATTGTAGGCGGTGCATTCCTCGGGAGGGAGGGAGGGTGTGCGCGTGTGCCGGTGCCTTCCCACACTCGGGGCAGCTCTTATTTAATGGGGGTCTCCATGCAGGCCAGGCGCCACAAGAGGTTTGGCGGTGCCCGGCTCCCTCGGAGGAAGAGCCCGGCGCTGCTGCCATGGAGTGCGTGGTGGAGATGGGCCCGGAGGCTGCGGCT
This sequence comes from Mohoua ochrocephala, assembly GCA_013398855.1. NCBI lineage: Eukaryota > Metazoa > Chordata > Aves > Passeriformes > Acanthizidae > Mohoua > Mohoua ochrocephala. The sequence continues at coordinate 60,590 of VZTA01016053.1, read as the reverse complement.
CCCGGCATCGGCCAAAGCGCCGGGACGCACCTCCGCAAGGATTTGAGGAGGATACGGTGCGCGCTGCTGCTGTGCCTGTTCGCCGTGCTGCTGCTCATGCTGCCCACCGCCTACCTGCTGGTCGGGAACCTGCGAGCGCCCAGCTCCTGTGTCAGCCAGGTAAGGCACGGACGCACCTGAGTCCTGTCCCGCGCCTCCAGACGGAGCCTTTGTGGAGTTCTTTTAATCCTCGTTACGAATTTACCGCGTTCGAGAGACTCGCTGTTACGTTCCTTCTTCCTGACGCCGAGGATAAATCTGATTGTTGCTCGTTCTTTTTAACTAACGGTTCCTCACTTTCGCTGAGGTCGCAAGTAGAGCACATGACTTGAAAACTTTTATTGCCGTGCTGCAGGGAATGCTTTAAAAAAATCACTGATTGGTGGAAATCAGTGTCCGTGCACTGATTTCTGCCAGATTTTTTGACTCGTTTTGGCTCATTTTCCTCCCTTCTTTTGGGTTAAATCTGTGGCTTCCCCTGGCAGTGTCCGATTTCAGGAAGATCTGCTGATGCCAGTGGGGCAGCCAGCCGTCACTGGGCTGACAGCTACAGCTCTGGTGGATTATTAATTATTATTAATGCAAACTTCTGCAGAGATCCGATTTGAGACAATTAAAGGAGTCCGATCCCTAAGTTTTCTGTGCTGTTTTTTACTCCTCGTTAAAACTTTCTCTAGACCTCGGGATCATCTCAGCTCTTCTTCTTTGGCAGACAGCTACACTCACTTTGCTCCCAGCCATAGAAACTTGAGCTGTGCTGCTTCTAACCCCGTTCCACGCTGCTCCATCCCTCCTGCAAGTGCCTATTCCCATGGGAGGCTGGGAATTCAGCAGGAATGCCCCGTGCTGCGGGTCTGGAGAATTAAGCTTTGAATTTTAGCTTCGGGTCTTCAATGCCCCAATTAATGAGCGAGGAAGGGCCCGAGAAAGGGGGGGTTGGCTTTTCGGTGGCCTCGAAGGCAGGTTTGTCACCCGGCTCACGTTTGGCCCGGGGGTGTTTAGGGAGGTGAGAGCCGCGGCCGCGCCTGCGCTGGTGGCTCCCAGGGACGCGCTGGCCCCGTGTGACCCCGAGGCTGCGCTGCCCGAGTGATGCCGAGCTCAGGGTGCAGCATCCTCTCTCTTACCTGGTCCTAACCTGGTGCAGCTCCTCAGGCTGTTAAATCTGGCAATTCCTTGAGCGTGTGGACTGTGATGCTGCCCTGACCCTGTCGCTGCGGTCGAGCCCAGCTGTAGAAACCCGGGCTGCCCTACCTGCAGGTGCCAGAGCTTTCCTCAGGGGCTGGGCACGTTCTGAGAGGATTTGAAGGCCCTCGATTCCAGAAGTGTGGAATTACGGCAGAGCAGAGGCTGAAGATGGAGAAGCTTGGAAAGCTGGGTGCTACTCGAGATGGGGGGTAAAAGACACTAAAAAAAGATGCTTTGGGCTTTCTCTGCCGCTGCTCTGAGTTTGTGTCCCATGAAAGTTCAGTCTTGAAACAATCTCAGAGTGAAAGAATAATCAAATGTTAACTTGTTTAATCAAGCCAATGCATTCCTGGCTCATGATCCTACTGGCAGGGTTAGCAGAGAAAAGTATTTTTATGAGTGGGCTTGACTTCTTAAGAGGAAAAGCGCAATGTAACCGTCGGAATTGCAACGCCGGTGTGCGTTCCCATGCTCCTGCTCCCAATTAGCAGCACGTCATGTTTCCACAATGATGTAACGAGGTGATAAGAGGAGTTACAACCTCTGCGAGTCCCGGGGAGGAAGAGGAAAGTCATCGGGGCTGGCCGGGTGCCCCGGGGTGCCGTGGGAGGAGCTGCACCTCAGTGCCTGTTCCCGATTTTTCATTCACTCCGCTGCTCTGGCGCTGTGCCATCGGTGGTGTCCGGCAGCACAGCACACAGGGGTGATTGTCTCTGCCTGTGCGGCTTGCTGTGAATTCCCCAGGGAGCCGTGTCCCCAAGGAGCCTGCGGGTTCAGGGTGGTTCAGTCCCTGGGAATGTTTCTGGGCATAAAAGCTCTCGGGAAAATGTCTTTTTGCATTTCCTTCTGCATTCGAAGTTTGCCGAATGACTCTGTCCTCATGTGCCCCATTGACAGCTCAGATCAGGACTTTTGGGACCAGACTTGTGTGGCAGAGCTCTCTGGGGCACTGGTTTTGGGGTGTGGGTGCCCTGGGCACACCGGGATGAGTGGGCAGCCCCGAGTTTGCCCCAGATGAGTATTGGCCTCCTGACCCTTGCAGCCCACGGGAGGAGTCCTCTGGTTGCCTCACAGAGCTCAGCCCACACACGACTGTCACCTTCTCATGCTCTGGGGACAGTCCTGGGAGGAGGGAGGGAGGGACTCAGCAGGTGAGGAGGCGATGGAGTAAATTCCTGAGCGAGTCCTTCCTGGAGCAAGGAGGAGAAGGGAAGCCCGGGAAGGTTTGTGCAACAGGGGTGCGACCGTGGGCACGCTGCCCACGGGGTGAGGCGCGTTGTTCGCCCCTGCCTGGCCGGGGGTGCACGTGGTGTCACCTGGTGCCTCTGAAGGGATGCAGAGTCACCTCTTCCGCTGGAAACGTCCCTCTCAGGAAAAAGCAGGGCAAGTTATGTCATTGCAGCGACATGTGTGGGCCACCAGTTCTCTCTCTGTGTCATGGTACGATGCGTCTTGGATGAATAATTCCAGTCTGGTGGTGGTTTTCCCTGGACACTTTCCAGGCTCACTCCACCGCTCCTTTGGGAAAGAGAAATCGCTTTCTTTTGTGCTTCAGTGCAGAGCGAGGAGAGGAAATAGGGCTCTTCAAACCAGAACACGTGGCTTGTGTTATTAGCAGGAAATCTATCTAAAGGCCGTAGTGGTGCCCTGCCGGAGGAAGGGCCATCCTTCCTCAAAGGGAAGCCAAGTTTCGGTCTGAGTTCCCAAAACCATCAATGGGATGGTGCAGGAGAGCAGCTCTGGCTGCCTCAGCATCCCGCTCAGTAGAGCATCACGTCCTGTGGCCTGGAGAAGTTGGTATTTGGGTTTATTTTTCATGGCATCCGTGGCATGTCAGGGCCACGAGCAGCATGAAGAGGAATTCCAAGTGGGAATTCCAAAGGGTTGGACATGCCCCTGTGTGCCCTGCCTGTGCCACGGCAGCTGGCAGTGGAGAAGGGACCTGGTGCAGAGCAGGAGGAACTTGAAAATCCCAGAGGCTCCACCTGGATCCCGCCCCAAAGGATGAAGCCAGAAAGTTGGCAACAAATCCCGGGAAAGATCTGCCCTCACGGCCTGCCCATAAAGGAAGGAGAACCTCAAAAGGCTTCCTGATCTTTGGGGAAGGAGAAATCCCTGGGGAGGAGCAGCAAGCACAGCTGGATGGGCCCAGGTGTTGGGATTCCCCTTCCAAAGCCAGCACCAGTTAAATCCCTGCCTGGCCACTGCTGCTGGATGCAAATGGTCCTTGTGGGCACATGCCTTGGGTACGGGCTTCCACTGGGCAGCAAAATGTTCTGATTGAAGCCCGTTTTTACTGGCACAGGCCACGTTCCTACCAAAAATTCCCAGCCCGGGCCATGCAGCGTCTCTGGAGTCAGAAAAATTTGGGTTTATGTCCTGCACGAGACCTGCAGAGACCCTCCCTGTGAGGGGAATGGAGTGGACGGAGGAGCTGGGGATATTTTGCTTATCAATCCCTCTGCCTGCAGTGCCAGCTGCTCTTCCCATGCCGTTGGATATCAGCCCTTCTTTCTGGGTTTAGCAATAGCTGGCTATAGATGCGCTGGGACTTTTGGATATTTTTGGTACCAGAAGCATCCAGAAGTGTCCTGCCCACAGCAATCCCCAGGGTAATTAGAGCTGCCTGTCCACATATCTGTGAGTCAGCTCAAGGTGGGATTTCCAGCATCGCTCAGGGGTTGGGCTCTCCACAGTCACCAAAGGGAAAAGCGGAGCCGTGAACTTCTCAGAATCACAGCTGAGCAGGAAAGGGAGAAAGAGAGAAAAGCACTAATTGTGTAAATTGTGTAAATGTTCTCTCTGCTGTCTTGTGCTGCTCAGTTCTCCCTCCCCATCCAGGCACAACATCTGTGCCTATTCAGGACAAGTGTTACTGACACCTGGTCATTACGCAGCATTGTCTGCTGCTAAAACATTTTTCTAGAGGAGATTTATATTTATACCCTTATCAAATAGCGTGATTAGGGGGGAAAAAGAACAGCGACACCTTTGCCAAGCAACAGAATAAATTCACACCTTGCTCTATCCCCCTGCTCTATCTGCTACATCACCCTGTCCTTCAGCATCTTGTTTCCATCTGGATTTCTTAGGAAACAAGTCGATTTAGGTTTAAACAAAACCTTTTTGTTATCTTTTATAAAGAAGCGAAATTCTTCTTGCTCTCCTTCCCATTTTCCTGCCACCTCTGTTTGGATTGCAACATCCAAGTTTATACAAGGAACTTCAGCAGAAGTTAGGCTTCGAGTGTGTAAACAGTTCCACAGAAGTGACATTCTTAAACGTAGATTTGGGATTGATTTTTTTTAGCTGGCTGCAGAATCATTAGAGAATGGGATCACTCGGGAAATACGAGAGTTAGTCACTTGGGAAATATGTAGGAAATGTGACACGAGGAACGTGCAAATATACTCCTAGGTGAGTACACCTGGCTGAAAGCAAGGGGAGTGTGAATGAAATCCTTAATTCTGACCTTGTGCTTCCCACCAGGGCAGGGACCAAGTCACCCGGCTGTGACTGAGTCACACCAACAGGGCAGCCACGGTTAGTCACCGCAGACAGCAGGACTTTGAAAGTCCTTACACGTTAGAAATCTCCTGGACAGCACAGCACCAATTTTCCACCTGCCCCACACTGAAATTTCACACCGATCTCTGCCAGGAGGCTGCTGGGGCTGGGCCTGTTTGTGTACAGGTGGGCAAGGGAGGGGGAAGAGAGAAAAAAGGAGAACTTTCCCTACTGTTTTCCTTCTCCATTTTTTTCCCCAACACACTGGAGCAACTATTTTAGAAATGACTGTTTTCTGCAGGAGCCCACAGATGTTTACTTCCAGTAAAACATTAAACTATCTTTGGGGTTACTGGAGCAGCCAGCTGTCCCCTAACCCAGGCAGGCTGTCCCTCCTTCCACAAACATTCTCCTTCTCCAGCCAATATAAATTATCTATTTTCTCCTTCTCCTGTGTGAGACACAGCCAGCAGGAGACAGCTTCAGCGTCTACACATTAATATTGTTTCAGCCTTTTATTGGGTTAAGTGCCTCGAATCCTTCTCCACGAGCTGACCAGGGGCAGTTTATTCAGTTTATTCGGTGTATTTTTGGTGGCTGCCCGTGAAACACACCGTGCCAGCCCCGTGTGCTCCTGACAGATGTTCTGGGATGGGGGTTCCTGACAGCCCTGAGGGTCAGCCCTGAGGGTCAGCCCTGGGGGTCAGCCCTGGGGGTCAGCCCTGAGGGTCAGCCCTGGGGGTCAGCCCTGGGGGTCAGCCCTGGAGGTCAGCCCTGAGGGTCAGCCCTGGGGGTCAGCCCTGGAGGTCAGCCCTGGGGGTCAGCCCTGGGGGTCAGCCCTGAGGGTCAGCCCTGAGGGTCAGCACAATCCAGGCTGTGCTGCTGCCTGCAGCCAGCACCAGGGCTGCTCCTCACGTTCCAGCGAGGAGGATCCAGAGGCAGCACCCCAGAGCATCCTTCCTCCCTCCGGAGCTGCCTCGGAGCGCTTGGCGAGGAGCCCCGGCCGTGCCCGCGTGACTCAGGAGGCACAGCCCGGGCAGGGCGGGCGTGTGACAGCCACAGTCCCTCGGAAGTGCTCGACCTCAGGGCAGCAGCACTTGGCAGGGCCCAGGGCCATGTCCTGCCTGAGGGGAACGGGAGCGTTCAGCTGCAGAATGGAATTCCAGAGGAGAGGAAGGATGAGCCTTCCCCAGGGCAGGCTCAGAGCAGCAGAACTCAGCCACTGCCAGCTGCTCTCTCAGACCTGCTCAGCTTCTGTCTCCCCAGGAAGGCACCCAAAATTCCAGACTGACCTCAGGAACGGGCTTTGTCTGGAATAAGACAGGTGCAGGACAAAAAGCAGGTGGAGCTGATCCACCTCAGTCTCTTTGCTGGTGTTGTGGGTGAACCTCTGCTCCTGTAGAGGCTCAGACCTGCCCTGCCTTGAGGAGAATCTCTCCCATTGCTCTGCCTGCTCTGCGTAGGTTGAGGGGCAGGAGAGGCTCCAAGCAGCAGAGGGGCTCCAGCAGTGCTGGATGGAGTCACCATTCCCGGGATGGCTCATTCCCACTGGCCACTCTGCTGCTGCTGCTCTCCCGGTTATGCCAAGGGCTTGCCCAGCCTCAGAATTTAACACAACCTCCCCCAGGGTCCTGGAACCCTTTCAGAGATGGAGGCAGTTCCAAACCAACAGCAGAAATGTCTTGCAGTTGTCAGGAAAATTAATCCATGAACACCAGAGGTTTATGTCCAAAAAGGAGACAGAGGAGTCCTGTAAATAAGGAGTCCTTATTCGAACAAAGGGAGAGGCCATGGGGCAATTCTCATGGGGTCTCTCAAGTTGTTGGAGGACTCAGCTTCCTCTTTGTCCCAGTTTCCCGGCCGCATTTCCCTCTCTCTTTCCCCACTGGCTGAGGTACTTGAGAGGCACAGACTTCCTGAATCACCTCATACAGACCCCCTTCCAATGTGTACCCCCCACCCTCCCTTCTTTTTCTTTGTGTCTCCGTTCTTTCCTCTAAATCCAGGGATTTAGCACTGCCTTGGGTGAGTAACAGTCTGTGTCAGTCAATGGACTTCCTATGGAATTTATGGCTCCTCCCATTGCTTCTCTCACCTCTCGGTGTCTGGCCTTATCTACCAGCAGCCTCACAGTTTGTTTGTAAAGACGCCTCCTTCTCATTCCTTTCACAGCGCAGCAAAGACTTGTCAGGACTCGCTTTTTTGTCGAAAAGCTCCACCTGAACTCACTGATATCCCTGCAGCGTATTCCGTGTTCTGGGATAACTCCCACAAGCCCCTCTGCGGGGCACTGGGCACCCTGAGCTGACTGCCTGTACCTCTCCCCTGCAGGTCACAGAGGAGAGGGGCTCTCACTTTCTGAAGCAACGAGCAGTAGCTGCTGGTGAGTTTGCCACCCTTTCCCCTCCCCGGCCCCTGTGGGTGCTGCGGTGATCCCAACACAGTGATCCCTCCCCTGCAGGGATCCCAGCACACACCTCCCCACCTCCCCTCTGCCCTCACCACCCCATCCCTGCTGAGACAAACCAGCCAGAGCAGACAGACACAAACCCGGGTGAGAAGATGCAGGGAGATAACGGAGTGATGGGAGCATTTCTAACCCCAGGGCTATGAAAGCTGTGCAAGCACAGGCTTCCCCCACAGCTCTGTGGGGTCAGTGGGGCTCCCTGAACAAGCAAAAGCTGGGATTTGGGAGCCCGTGCTCGTCACCCTTCCCCTCTGTTCACCCTCCAGCAGATTAGGACACAGCCACAGTGTGCCCTGGGGATGCTGCAGCAGGTCTGACAAACTCCCTCGTTTGCATTTTATTACCTCAGGGGTGTCAACAAGGGATCACAGCAAACGATTCCTGTCTCAAACCTCTGCAGAAATGGAGAGGGCCCGCACATGTTTCCTCACAGGCATCAATCACCACTCACATTTTGTTGACTTAGGAATAGGTTCTTCCCCCAGAGGGTGCTGGGCACTGCCCAGGCTCCCCAGGGAATGGGCACGGCCCCGAGGCTGCCAGAGCTCCAGGGGGGCTTGGACAGCGCTGCCAGGGATGCCCAGGGTGGGGGTGTTGGGGTGTCTGGGCAGGGCCAGGAGTGGGACTTGATGATCCTGGTGGGTCCCTTCCAGCTCAGGCTATTCTGTGATTTTATTATTGAACAGCAGCAAACATCCTCACACCATTTTTTTCCCTTTTCCCTCAGTTACGAACACACTTTCCAGTGCAGAGAAGCCACGAGCTCACCTGACAGGTAATTCTTGTTCAAAACTAAAGCATTTTTACAGTAGATGTTGTGGCTCTGATGCCTTGAGTGGGCACCTAAAACACAGAGACCAGACAGGAATGAAGAGAATAAAAGGAGGTGTTTGTTTGAAGGCCCTTCAAAGGCTCACCCTGGGCAGTCCAGAGGCTCCACCCAAGATGGACCCTGGCTCACGGGTTCTTCCCACTTTGAGAAGTTGGGTTCATTTGCACCTCAGGGTTCATTCTCCAATGATCACCTCAGTCCATGATGGAATCAGCCCAAGTTTGCCCCCCTTGAGAGGCTTTGAGTTGACACATTTGGGGCCCGGTGTCCTTGGAGTGGAACCTGCAGAGGTTTGTTGTGTGTGAGCAGCAGGAGAGAACAGCAGCTCCCAGGGCACAGGAACCTTCAGAGTCACACACCAGGCAGGGCAGGGTTTGAGAAACAGAAAAGTTCAAACCCAAGGCATCAGTTCAATAACCTTGGTCCACGTGGCTCTGACAGGATCAGGTGTTGCAGGAAACATGGGGAACATCATAATCAGCTGTGCCTTGTCCACCACGCCAGACTGAGGGCATTGTGCCTGTAGGAAAGGGCCCACAAAGGAGGCAGGACAGGAACGTCACCACTTTTCCAAGCTGTCTCCTCTATTGAATGACCAGCTTTTGTAACTGAACTGAAATAGGTGCCAGTGATCTGCTGAATCCTCCAGGAAAGGCAGGGGAAGGAGCTCAAGTGAGCCCTCGTGAAGCAGAGCATTGGCAAGAATTACAAGTTTTGGAGCAAAATCAGGTCAAATCAGGCCAGCTTTATTTTATTCTTCTGCAAGGCCTGGCTCAGGCCGCACACACCATATTCCCATCCAACCCCCCCTGTTTTCAGTGAGAGAATCTCTGACACATCTCAGAGCAAGCAGGGGAAGGACAATGCCAAGCTGAGCCCGCCAAGCCTTTATGTTGTGGTAGGAAGGTGCTGTCACAAAGTCCTGACACAGGGTGGGCTGCCAGGCCTTTCCTAAGAGCTTCCAGGCCTTCCCAAGAGGCTTCCAGGCCTTTCCAAGAGGCTTCCAGGCCTTTCCAAGAGGCTTCCAGGCCTTTCCAAAGAGGTGCCAGGCCTTTCCAAGGGGTTTCCAGGCCTTTCCAAAGAGCTGCCAGGCCTTTCCAAGGGGTTGCCAGGCCTTTCCAAAGAGCTGCCAGGCCTTTCCAAAGAGCTGCCAGGCCTTTCCAGAGAGCTGCCAGGCCTTTCCAAGGGGCTGCCAGGCCTTTCCAAGAGGCTTCCAGGCCTTTCCAAGGGGCTGCCAGGCCTTTCCAAGAGGCTTCCAGGCCTTTCCAAAGAGCTGCCAGGCCTTTCCAAAGAGGTGCCAGGCCTTTCCAAGGGGTTGCCAGGCCTTTCCAAGGGGCTTCCAGGCCTTTCCAAAGAGCTGCCAGGCCTTTCCAAGGGGTTGCCAGGCCTTTCCAAGGGGCTTCCAGGCCTTTCCAAAGAGCTGCCAGGCCTTTCCAAGGGGTTGCCAGGCCTTTCCAAGGGGCTTCCAGGCCTTTCCAAAGAGCTGCCAGGCCTTTCCAAGGGGTTGCCAGGCCTTTCCAAGGGGCTTCCAGGCCTTTCCAAAGAGCTGCCAGGCCTTTCCAAGGGGTTGCCAGGCCTTTCCAAGGGGCTTCCAGGCCTTTCCAAAGAGCTGCCAGGCCTTTCCAAGGGGTTGCCAGGCCTTTCCAAGGGGCTTCCAGGCCTTTCCAAAGAGCTGCCAGGCCTTTCCAAGGGGTTGCCAGGCCTTTCCAAGGGGCTTCCAGGCCTTTCCAAAGAGCTGCCAGGCCTTTCCAAGGGGTTGCCAGGCCTTTCCAAGGGGCTTCCAGGCCTTTCCAAAGAGCTGCCAGGCCTTTCCAAGGGGTTGCCAGGCCTTTCCAAGGGGCTTCCAGGCCTTTCCAAAGAGCTGCCAGGCCTTTCCAAGGGGTTGCCAGGCCTTTCCAAGAGGCTTCCAGACCTTTCCAAGGGGCTGCCAGTATCTCCAAGGTCCCCATGTCACCACTTCAGCCTTGAAGCCATCACCACACCAAGGACACTGCCCTGAGACGTTCCCCACCCTCGCCAGCTCCATCCACATGGAAAATGTTAGGTATTCCCAGAGGAAAGTTCCTGTCTGGCTCCAGTGTGGATGGAGTGGGTGCCAAGGGGTTTTCCAGCTGGCCTGGTGCCGTTTATCCCTCTCCAAAGTCCAGCTCACTGCAGAGGCTTCCCCAGCACCCCGAGTGTTGCCCCAGGGTGCACTTTGTAACTTGAAAAATGCAGGAAGTGCTGGGATGCTTGTCTCAAATCCTCCTGCAGAGTTCAATCAAAATCCACCTCCAGGGCTGATTCCATCAATAGTTCAGGGCTGATTTATTTCCCAGCAGGGTTTTCTTCCCTTAATCCACAAGTTCCTTCCTGATGCACATCCTTGGTGCCTTTCCCTTTGGCACAGGGGTTTCTGGAGTTCCAAAACTCACCCGTCCTTGTCCCAAACCACATCTGTGCTTAAGTGCAAGTTTTAAAGAGCAAGAGGACCATGTCTGCCCCTGTAAGATTTTGTTTTTCCGAGTCCCCCATGGCAGAGAGATCCAGAGGCTCCAGTGACTCAGAGGAGCAGCCAAAGCTCTGATCTGCTGGTGGGAACTTCCCTGGGTTGCACAAAAGCCCAGTGGCCACAGGGAAACACCCAACAGTTTTCTCTAAATTTCCTCAGCCCCCATGTTTACAAAAAATCCTTTGCCATCATTCCCAAGCAGCTGCCCTGGGATGGTGCCCATCCTCTTTGGCATTCCACTGGGGGCCAGTCACTGCTGGCCATAGAAAGGAGCAAGAAAAGGGGAAAGTCAAGGGAATTTTCTCTCTCCTTGCTGTGCTGTGCTGCGGAGTCATCGAGAAACCCGATATCTGTGGATTATTTTTGACCCTTTTTTAGCCTGAACATATTCCTGGTGCTTCTCCTTGTGGCAGTGAGTTTCCAAACTTAACAGCACTTTGCAGGCAGAAAATATTTCCTGTTATTTTCAACTCCATGCAAAATAATTTCTTGGGTCCCACCCTGGTTTGTTTTTCTCAGAAACCACGACTTGTGCATAGGAAGCGTAGAAGGAATAATTGTCCTCCTGACCTTCCTTACATTCCTCCCACCCCGGGTGCCTTTTTCAAAGTGAAAGTGGCAGACTACAAATCCTAAATGGTAGGAAATCTCTTCCACACCTTCGTTCTGTCTTTTTTCTGGTTGTAGGCACATATATTGTGCAGGTGAGAGCAGAGGAGTGAGAGGAATGGAAATTAGCCAGAGTTCTTTGGGAATGCACTGATTAATTGGCAGCAGCAGAATAACTCCATGTTCTGGTGTCTGTTCCTTTGTGATAAATCCTCCAGCTGCTCTTGGCCTTTTAACGCACACTGAGAATTTTTATTTATCCAAACTGGCATCGAGCTCTCCCCTCCCCGATGGCTTTGCCTATTGAGGAGTGCCAACACCCAGCTCAGACTTCCCTCCGTCCCCATTTTCTCCTGTGCATTAATGTTTATTTGGGGCTTCTCCTTGCCCTGCCATCATCCCCTCTCCACTTATTTGGTTGGATTTGGGGTCAGGATTCAGAGCAGTGCCTGTTCCTTCTTGTCACCAGCCTGTGGCACAGTGTTGCAGGGCTTGGCTCATGCTCCTCGTGCTGCAGTGGTCCCAAAGCCACCTCTAAATCTGGGCAGAGCATCATTTCTGCTTCCAAATCACCTTTATTAAATCCTCAGGGCATGAACTTGAGCACCAGAGACCCTGCAGACACAGGGCCTTGCACCCTCCAGGCTCCAATCTCTTGCTGGGACTCAGACTTCAGGATGAGGCTCTCCCACTGGTGCTAAGGATTGCAGAAACCCCACAAATTCAGCACAAAATGGACCCCAAATCTGACAAGCAACAGGGATTCTCCAGCAAGGGACTGAACCAAAAGGGATTTGGAGACAGGAGAATTAAGGGATGGCGGGAATTTATAGTGTGTGAGAAAACAGAAGGAACTGTGGCTATCGATCCCTTAATAAAACCAGATTTTAATTACTTCAAGAATCAGCATCATGGGTGTATTTGCAGGAAGTAGAGCTCCAGAATTTAGGAAGTAAATAAATAAATGACAAGTACAAAGTGCAGCTGCTGCTAGGAAAGGAGCTGCGCTGTATCGAAAGGCACTTGAACATTCTTTTTTCTTCTCCTGACTGTTATCGAAAGCATGGGGAAAATTAATTAACTTGAAAATAGAGAGCATCAATAGAGGGAGATTCATCCTAAAAGGGAGGTTAAAGCTGTGTGTGAAACTTGACTAATTCTAGAAGTCAGGAAGTCGTGTAGTTCATTTGAGATCTTATCACATTCTATAACTAATACAATGTGTTTTATAACTCATATAAAAATTCATTGAGGAATTGTCATTGACATTTTAAATGCGTCATTCTGCAAGAAAAGAACATTTCACAGGCAGCTTCTCTTTGAGTTTCTCCCAAAATTCCCGAGATGGAAAAGAGCCCAGGACATTTTCTGGAAATATTCTGATCTTTCCTCATCCTTCTGATCTCAAACAAGATTTCCTCTGCTCTCTGAGATGTGTTGCTCCAAGCTCTTGCAAATCTTGGAGTGATCCAAAGCTACCTGAGCCTTTCCCAGGATTCAGACCAGTCCCTAAACCGAGAGGTGGATGAGGATGAAGGCAGAGCAGGAGCACTTTCACTTTCTTCCATTCCCCTCTCTGTATCAAAGCTCCATTGTCTCTAACCTTATCATACTTCTATAATTTAGCTTTCCTTGCTGCCACAATCCCTGTCTGGCTTCCCCTTCCCAGAAAGACTCTCCTCACCCACTTTGCCTCCTGGGAAAAGGTCAGAAGGATTTGGTACTTCAGCAGCACTAACAAAAAAAAGGCCATTATTTTGTTGTGCTGCTCAGAGAATAGAAAAGGAATTGCACTCCTAACACCTTCCTGCCTCCTCATGGATTATTTATTGCTGGAAAAGAGGGAAACAGATGCCACGGGGAGATGAGCACATTCCTTTTTCTGAGTCTCATTTCACCCAGGATAAACCTAAGGGTTATTGCCAAGGGAATTTCAAAGCCTTCCCTCACCCGCGTCCCATTTCCCACCCTTCCCCAAATGCTGAATCCAAATCAGCTTTAAACGTTAGCACAAGCTCATTAAAGAGGCCTCAGTTCCTAGAACTCCATTCCCTGGGTCTTTTCTCAGCATTCATCACTCGTTTTCCAGGTTCGTTTGAATGCCTGACAGAATCTTCATGGTTTTTACCCTCTTCTTCCCACTGCTGCTGTTCTAGCACAACAATTTTACGTGGCAGTCAGTAAAGAGTGGAGACAGCTCTTGCTTCCCTGCAGAAAACCGTGCAAGGGCTGAGGTTTATTCTCACGTCTGTCGTGTGAGAGAAATCAAAGTGGTGAAGGGGAGGTGAAGGCAACAGGGCAGCAGTTCCCTAATTTTCCCCCTGTAGCCTGGGGAGCATCCTCAGCTTGGATCAGACTGATGCAGGGGTCAGGATTGGAGCTCTGCTTGTAATCAGCTCACCACAAGATTGGGGGGAAAAAAAGCCTGGAGGAATGTTGAGGCTGACTCCAAACTTGAGTATTTTGTTCCAGAAAAAGCATTAAAGAAAGAAAAAAGGGAAAGAGAGGGACATAAATGGTTTAAAATAGAACGTGTTGTTTGGGAATTGGACCTCTTGAAGCACAGTGGGGTCTTTGGGGTTTTTCCTAAAATCCCACGGCCCTGGTAAACCAATGCTACAAAAGCAACTCTACAAAAGATGTCCTTGAGAGCATTCGGGAGGAGAAGCTCGAGACAAGGGCTGAGAAACCCCAATCCCCTTCAGAAGCAGCTCGGCAGGAAGAGAGGTTGAAGGGTCTCGGTGCCTGGTGACCCATTGTGCTGACCAGCGTGGGCATTTTGCAAGCACAGAAGTGTCTTTCTAAGAAACACAATTGCAATCCACCCCTGCTGAAGAAAAGGATGGTTTAGGATTTCCTCTTTCTGTCCCCAACCCTTAGGTACAAGCATGGTACAACTGTCCCAGTGTTGGTGTCACTTAAGGACAAGGTTTTTGCTCTGGAACTGGGTGAGATGGGAAGGCAAAGCCGCCTCCATCGCTTCCCAGTTCCAGGAGACTCAGCCTTTAGGAAGGACAGCTCATCCTTTGGGACCTGACCCACAACCAGGACCCCCAGGCCCAGTTCACACTGTCAAGATCTTCCTAAAGCATCCTTGGCTTTCAGTCCTGACAGCTCAGATCTGGACACCCCGTGGGCACCCTGGAAAATACCCCTGGACAGTTGTCCTGCAGCCCATTCAGCTCAGTTTTCAAGCTGTGAAACAAGAGCATTTCTGCCCCAGCGTTTTGCTCACCCCATTTAAATTCCTCCCCCTTTGGAGCAGAGCTCTCGTGTCGCATCCACACCCCTGGCTGTGGCCAACTCACCCACCCTCCTCTCCCTCTCTCTTCCTCCCGCAGTGAAGAAGCAGGACCTGGCCAGCGCCGTGGGGAGCCACCTGCCCATCCTGCAGTGGGAAGACAAGCGAGGCCTGGCCTTCACCAAGAACAACCTGAGTTATTCCAGCAACGCCCTGGTGATTCCTGTGTCTGGGGACTACTACGTGTACGCTCAGGTCACGTTCCGAGGGCCCATCGAGAGTAGCACCAAGCCCAACTCTGTCACTGAGATCATCACCAAGGTCACCGACAGCTACCCCGAGCCCACCCAGCTGCTGACGGGCACCAAGACCCTCAGTGAGAACAGCAATGGTTGGTTCCAGCCCATTTATCTGGGCGCTGTTGTCTCCTTGGAGGTGGGAGACAAGCTGATGGTCAACGTGAGTGACATCAAGCTGGTGGATTACACCAAGGAGCACAAAACTTTCTTTGGGGCCTTTTTGCTGTAGGGCTCTGGCAGCAGCTGGTGGCAGATCCCTCCAGGGTCATTGGGGGGAACTCGTTGGACTTGGGCTTTGTGGGCGTGTGTTGGGGTGTTTTTCTTCTTCTTCTTCTTCTTCTGTACCCTCACTCCTCTGCAGCTCGCTAGAGCCTTAATTTAATGGCTAGGGGAAGGTGAAGTTGCAGGTTGAAGTGAAATAACCCCCCAAAAAAACCAACAAAAACCAACCAAAAAATAACTCAAAAAAAACCCCCAACAAAAACAAAACAACCCAAAAAACCCCCACAAAACAACAAAACCCCCCCCCAAAACAACAACAAAACAAAACAAAAAAACAAAAAAAACCCCAAAAAACCAAAAAAAAACCCAAAAATAACCCCCAAACCAAACCAAACCAAACCAAACCAACAAGGAAAAGCCAAAACAGATAAATGAAAGTCATATTGGAGGGAAAAAGATGTATTTTTGAAAGTAAAAGTTGAAAGTTGTTCAAAACTTTCTAAGCTAAGGAGGAGCAGTTGATACCTGTGGGTAGGAATGATGATCTTGAATATCGAGCTAGGCCACGTCACTAATTCCACCTTCAATGTACAATTTCCTCAACTCCAAGAAAAACCCAAAAAAACCAAAGGGTTTTGAGCTTTCTCCAGCACTTCCAGTATAGTTTTGCATGACCCTTCTTCAGATTCTCATTCTAAAAGGTAATGACTTCTCATCATTTCCTCATGAATAGACTTACTCAGTACTTTGCACTAACACGAAGCTCAGGTTAATTATTAACTGCTTAATTAATCCCTTCCAACTTCCCTGTAAAGTAGATTAAAATTACATCTTGTGCTTTGCAGAAGCTACTTGAGATTTTTGGTTTTTCCAAAAAAATTGTTTACAGTTCTCTAAGCCCACATCCAGCCACAAAACGTTCTGGAAAAGATCTAGGGAACACACAGAACACTTTCTGTTTCAGCATGAAAGTGGAACGTCCCCTCCAGGTCCTAACTTTAGGATAGCAGGAAAGTTAAAAAAAAACCAAGGCAAAATTTTGCACACTTTTAAATCGGCCGCCAGAATTTTGGAAGAAAACCTCAGCGATGTTTTGCTCTCCGTTATGTTTAATGCAAAGCAAGCGCAACTGAAAAAAATCCCTGGCTTGGTGCTCCAACCATCGCTGATGGTGGCCCCTGACCCCCAAAGGACTCCCCAGCCGTGCCCTGGGTGAAGGTTGGCCACCAGCTGTCCCCACACGAGGTGAAACAATCTAAGGACACGACCCTGGTGGAGCTCAGGAGTGTTTAACTTCCCGCCTTGCGCTTACTCATTCCCACAGACCTTTCTGTCTCTCAGGGAAATTCCCATTCTTCCCTCCCCTCCGGCAGCAAACACATCTCCAGCAATGGCTCGGGTCGTGCTCCAGAGGGTTTGGACTTTACACCCTGAACGGCCCCGAGGTCTCACAGCTGAGCATTGACCACCCAGCCACCAGGCTCCCCTCTCTGCAGCTCTTCCCTGCCTCACCTCCTTGGATCTCCTCTGTTTTTCCACTTCTTGCCCAGAAAGAACAGCAAGGCTTTGTTGCCTGAGCTGATGTTTCCACCCAAAGCCGTGGTGGAGCCCAAAGTGCCCCCGTTAGTGTTGGGGAGACACTGAGGTGGGGAATTGCAGCACTGGGGATGAGGGGTGGTATCTGGAGAGCTCAACTGGGCAGAGGCTTTTTAGTGGAGACAACCTCGAGTGGTCCTGCAGCTTTGCCCATGGCAAACCTCTTCCCATCAGGAGAACGTTTATTGCCCTGGGAAGATCTGTTTGAGCTGACGAGGAAAACTCAGTGGAGCAGCTGGAGCAGGGAGAGAGGCCAAGGAGGGGTTGGGAAGGGAGGAGAGGAGCAGAGCAGGAGGAGGGAAGGTCCAGGCAACACCAGGATCTTTGTGTCTTCACGTCTTGGTGTAAGGACCTTCTTGCTGACGTGAAAACTGGCCGGCCTTTTGTGGTAAATCATCTCAAAAAGGCGACTTTTTGCCCAATTTTGCTATCCTGCAGTTCCCAGATCCCACAGTCTCAGTCCTTCCCTGTTTTATCTCCAGAGCCAGCACGAGGCACATCACAACAGCCAGGAGTTTGCCACCCTGCCCTGCCCTCTTTTCCTCTGGGGGTGTCTTCTTGCTTCCAGATTTTCCGTGAGTCTCCTCGTTGAGTGTTGGCCCCTGGCACAACTGTTCCCGTTTGGGGACCTTGCCAAATTCCCTGCATCAAAACCTCATCCCAGTTTGGCTTCCCATCCTTTCTTTGACTCATTCTTTGCTTTCCCCCCATCCACATCTCAGCTTTCCTCTTGATCCCTTGCTCCTTCCAGCCTTCCTGGCCCTGTCCAATAGGTGCAAGGACACTTCTTTATCCAAATGCCGTTTTTTACACTCAATTTCCCCAGTGCACAAAGAAAACTGACATCTCAACATAGGTTTGGATTGGAGAAAGGAGATTTAATGATCCTGCAGGCAGAAGGAAACACTCTGAGTCAAGGGATCCTCTTATGTCTTTATTATCCAGATCAATTCCATCTTGGAGTCCTTATTCCTGTTTTCTCCACCTGCTCAGCCAATTTTTTAAGCTGAGCCTGGAGCAGTTATTCCCCAATTATCCATTCAGTGCTTGGCACACACGACCTCAGCCTTGGTTCTCCTCAGAAAGGGGTTCTGGTGATCCAGCTCCTTTTCAGGGCTCTTCTTCCTGCTCAGAGACCCCTCCACCGGGGTGAAATCTGGTGAAATCCCCCACTCTTGGCACTTCTAGACAAAATTACTCCCTGTGAAACCCTGAGACTTTCCGTATCTCAGATTTTCTGATGTGTTCCCTCAACACCTCACGCTGAGTCTTCGATCGCTCGGTTGTGCACCCCACACAGGATCTGAACTCATGAAAACACAAAATCTGCAGCTTTTGGAACACGTGGGGCACTTTAGGTGACCAGCACGGGAAACTACGTGGTCAGTCTCATGATGGAAGATTTGAAATCATCTTTCCAGGACAGGTGATTCCCAGAAATGAGGCAGGAGAGCTTCTGCAAAGTGCAGAACAGGGTTCGTTTGGTTTATCCTTGGAGAAAACTGGAGGGGAGATTCTCTTTTTTCCGGGATAATTGCAGGAATTCCGAAAGCTTCTCTTTTCTATGAAAGAGCTGATTGCTCTGAGGGCACGAGGCAATCCTGACAGGCTGGGACAGACAGCAGACTGCCAGGAAAACTGCATCCCGAGGCATCATCCCTCAGTCCTGGTGTGGGAACGATGGGAATTGTGAGGGCCGGGGAACGCAACATTTGGCATTCAATCAAAGAGCCTTCTGGGGGATATTTACACACAGATAGACGTATATTTTTGTGCATATTCCATAGAAATTCCAGGAATCCCGTTGGCAATAACGAGCCTTTTTCAGCAAATCATTTGTGTCCACTGCACACTAAAGATGAATTTCACCAGCAGAAAGTTGCCTGCCGCAGCTCCATTCCAGGTGTGATTCTCTTGATCCATTATCCATAAAAAGAATTTATTTTAGTCCATTTAGAGCTTTTGCACCCCATTACCCCCAGCAGCATCGAGCACATTTAGCACACATTTTATAGGACATAAACCGATGTATGTGGCATTACTTGTTTTAAAGTGGTGCAGGTGTATTGACCTCCACATGTATCCTCATGGAAATTCTCTTTATTCCCTTTTTTCCCCTTTTCACTGCTAATAATGTTACTGTACCAGTGACCAGCACATAAAATAAGTGTTCAGGGGCTGATTCTGACCCTGTTTTAGATCAGATATTCCTCCACAGAAGTCAGAGGCATGAAGTCAGAGTGAGCCATTTAAGTGAGACTTAAGACATTTCAACTTAAAGGGAAATATCTCCAACAGACTGAACCCAAACTGTGGATTCTCAGATTGTTTTGGGGTTTTTTTTTTAAAGCTAAATAAGGACATGAGCGTTCTCAGAAATTCGTGTTGGCTAAGTTAGAAAACATAAAGCATTTCTGGAGATGTGAAAATGCACAGGCATCAGCATTCTCAGTTAAGTTGGAAGCTGATGAAATCCGGTCATGGGAAGCAGTGACCTTAAAGTCTGTGGTCAAGCCGAACATGTGCTTTGTTTTGGGTGGCCGTGAAACCGAAACCGTTATCCGGAAAAAAAAATGGAATCTGGAGAAGAAAGGGTGAAATAGGCAGCTTGGGCTAAATAAGGTAAAACATATGATTGCAGGTTTTGACCCTTCCATTTCTTAGGAAAAAGAACCCGAAAGCACTTTTCAGAATAAAACCACTGAAAGAAGAAGTATCAAATTATTATTATTTTTTAACAACTGCTTAAAATATTCTAGATCTTAGGAGTTGTCTTCTTCCCTAACCTCTTTCATCCCCCAAAAAAACTAACACTAAGCACGACCCAAATTCATGGAAGAGTTCATCACCTACCACTTCCTTTCCCCTTGAAAACTGAACGTTGATAAATAAGCATTAACTTTCTCTCCATGTACCTGCAGAAGTAAATTTTAATCAAGGTATAAAGAAAAGGGCTCCAGTCCTACCAACATTTCTTTGTGCTGAACGTAGCCCCGAGCACGTGGCTGAAGGGGATCGTGGCAAAAACCAGCTCCTCTTCGGCGGAAGGGAGGAGTAAAATCTGCACTCCTCCAATTAAAGACAGAAAGTTTTAATTGTGTTTATCCTCAGCTCTGACGTGGTTTGGAGCCATCTCCCAAATCAAGGAGTGACTGCAGGGACCGTCCAGCACAGGGGTGTTGGCAGGATCAGCGTCCAAGGGTGTAAAACATCACCCTAAAAGATGCTGCTGAGATGATTTTGGATGTGGCAGGGCAGGGGATGTGATGAGCAAACCCTTCTACAAAAGGGGTCCCAGACCAAGCCCAACAGATTTAGGAATTCGCTGGAGAATTTCAACACAATATTCCAGAATGTTGAAGGAATCTTGTTTTTTCACCCCTCTGTGGCACCACTGACCGCCCTGTCCTCTGTGTTATTTGTCTTCTGAGTGGCCCATCCTTTCGGGTGAGAAATGAGGAGAGAATTCGTTCTTTAGAAGAATCAGAAAATGTCAAGGATCTTTGCCCACATCTGGGTGTTACACACCAGTAATAGCATTTCGCTATTGTAAGGGATTTTCTAGAAGGGATTGTCTTTGATCTTGTCCCTCAGCACTGAGATGTATCTTTACCACAAGAACTGACTTAGCTTCTTTATTTTTCTTCCCCAAGTTTTATGATAATAAAAATGCAGCTTAACAACTGTGACCGCTTTTTATCCCGGTCCCCTTCCCAAAACACTAATCACAACGAAGAGTGACCAGCTAATGCAGCCAGGTAGTGCTGATGTATAAAAAACCCAGTTTTATTGTGTGTAAATGTGTGAATAATCATTATTTTATGCAGTTAGAGGTCCCTCAGCTGAGTGAAGTCGGGTCCAGATTTTCCCCCGGGAATTTAGAGACACTTGCACTTCATAGGGCAAAAACCACACACAAAACCACCTCAGCATTTTGGGAATTCCATGTTCCCAGTTGCTCAGCTCCTGGCTGACAGGCACAACCTAGCCAGGAAATTTTGGCCAAATGAGAATCAAAGTGAAGGCGGCAGAGCTCTGGGCACCCCTAACCCTGTTCTAGCTCCAGCTTTGCTCTCCTTGTCCTTCCAGCAGAACAGCAGCATCCCCTGGACATTTATTCCTCATCCTGGCTGCTGTCATCTCCAATTCCTCTGCTGCCAAGAATGCAAATTCCTTCCTTTCCACCACCAGAACTGAGAAACATTCTCCCATTTGCCATATTGTTTCTTACTCCCCAAATTTATTTTGCTTTCCTGGCTCAAACTCAAGAGTATCACATTTAAATTGCTTCAGAAGAGGTTTCTGGTGAAGGGCTCTGTGCTCTGGCTCCAGGAAGGTTTTCACTGGAACACTCTGATGGGGGACATTTGTTTCCCCTGCTTTTCATCCACTTGCAAATCCCTGAGAGGTTTTGTTAACAGCCTCTGTAGATCAGCCAGGAGTTAATGAGACAGTGGGAATCAGGCTGCCTTCCCCCGTGACACCAAAGAGATGCTATTTGCTGTTACGTTGGTTTTTGTTCTTTTTAGTCCAATATCTACCTCACATTTAGCAAAAGCAAACCAGAATTTTATTATTATTATTTCCTATTTTAACTTGAGCAGAGCAGAATTCAATTTCACTGCCATTTTACTCCGTGCTTTGCGCATTTAGGGTAATAACTTGAGATTCTTTGTGGTCTAAACACACTGAGTGTGAGCATTGTGCTGCATTTTGGCTTCCTTTGGTCATATAAAAGGTGCCTGCTCTCAAAAAATCTCCAGGCTCCCTCTCGAGAGTGGAGGGGGAGAGAGGCACAGCCCTGGAAGGTCCTAGGGAAGGTGGGGATGACGGAGGTGCTTCTCTCCCAGGCTGCAGAGGGGTTTTTGTGGTGTTTTTCTGGGTAAAGATGACCCAAGCACCTGGTGAAAGGGAAACCCCCACTGCTCTCACTCTGGGGTGGGTGGGTGGGTAAATCTTTGTGGAGGATTGCCACAGGGTTTAATGTTGAAAACACACGTGGACATGAATCCTGAGGGTGAACCTCCCTCTCACCCTAGAAAGTTACTCCATGAAATCCATCCTCCGGAGCAGGACACTCCCCACAGGAGTTGAACATTCCCAGCTCTCACCTGTTGGCTGTGATGCCCAACCACAGCTGGATTGAGCCCTCTCAGCTTTGTCCTTGCACAGAGCCCCCTTTTCCCAGCTGGGGACAAGATCCCAGTGGGATCCATCCATCCCCACCCAGTTTGGGGAGTTTCTCTGGCAGGGCTTTTGTCCCCGTGGAGGATGCAGCGTGAGCTGCGATGAACTGGAAGTGATTTTTCCCTCCCAGGAAGGTCCAACGCTGTAAAAATCCCAACTGCTGGACAGGGATGCATTTCCCACCCCCCTCAGCGTCCAGAGAGGTTCCCAAAGGAACCGAGAGCTCCACTTCCATTTCTTTGTGAGCCCTGGTGCTACAATTCTCTCCCGGAGTGTGAACTTTGCCGTGACACTTCCAAATCCCCGTTTCCTGATTGTTAAATCCCTTGGAAGAACATGAAAGGCATCGCCTGGGAGATCATAACCCAGTTTATTAAGCAACATAAGTCAGCAGCGTTGGGGGTTTTTTTGCTGAATTATGAACTAAAATAGCTTTCCAGCTGCTCTCGTTCTTGCACAAACCTCCTTATGTTCTGCCATTGATTGTAGAGTTTTATATTAAAACGTCAAAAAAAGGCACTGAAAATGTTTGCTGCATATTTATTGGTACTGTACATAGAGATGTCTTAATTTTATGGGAGAGAAATTGTGAAATTCAGGGTATAAAGTTTAGATCGATTATACTTGATGCTATTTCTCTGGGAAATTAAGTTTTTAGATAGTTCTTTAAAATGTCCTTTGTGTCTTAAAGCCAAAAAATAAAATTAATTGGATTCATATTTATTCCTGAGTGGTTTTTTTATTCTAATAAGCACCCACCAAGTGCTCTGTTCCCAGCTGGGAAGGGCAGGCATTTCCCCATGTCAGAGTTCATCGTGTGTTATAAATGCCCAGGGTTGGGTTTTTTTTATATCAACTCTTAATTCCATTCAGAATACACACAGAAAATTATTAATCCTGGCATTTCCAGAGCAGTGAAATTAAACCTTATTCACGTGAGGACAAGGTTCAGACATTTCCATCAGCCTTTAAGGGCTTTAGAGAATTCTGCCCCAGTCTCATCTGAGTCATTTTCAATTCCACAGGTGCCATTTTTAGTCTCTGGACACAACTGAGTCTCACCTGCATTTTTAAGGGTGCCCAAGTCTCACTGACAACATCCCCTCCAAAAAAAACCCCCAAAAAAATAAACATTGCACCCCGAAGATAAGTACCCCTCTTTTGAATGAAAAACTCCCATTCAGCTGCTTTTTACTCAACAATGAGGAGATTATTTAGTAAAACCTCGCTGCGTTTCGGGATTTGTTTAGAATTTCAGAACACTGGAACAGAGCACGATTTATGATTCAGAAAATAGGCCTTTATGGGGATTAAGCACGTTGCTAATTCTCACAATAGGCTCCATTGGACCGACACCATAAATTGCTATTTCTGTCAACAGAAACAAAAGAACAAAGGGAAAAATTAATTCTGTTTTCTGCGGTAACAGATTTGGCTGGTGGGTGGCAGCTAAAGGAGCAGGGGTGGCTCCAACCTGCAGTCTGGAATGGGGGTGTCAGACTGGATTCTTCCAGACTCCAGCAGCGATGGGTTGACTCTGACAGGGACCATCTCCCTTCCTTAGTTGATTCCAGAGTTCCTAGAAGTAGGAATCCCATCCTGACCCTCATTTCTGAGCTGAACCGGAGCCCATTTGAGTGGGAAGATGTTTGTAGCATTTCCCAGAAGCAGAGTCTGAAGTTGGCTCCTGCACCAGCCCTCAGGGCTGTCCCCTTTCGACAACTGGCACAAAACACCCTCCCTCCCTGCCTAATTTGATGAGAATGAACTCATTAATTCCATGTGAGACCACTGCCAGGAGGGGAAGGGGCTCAGCCTTCCCTGCTGGTGGCCCAGGCTCCAAAGGTTACACACCAACATCTCCCCAGGACTGAGTTCATCCCTGCAGACAAGATGTGGAGGCTCATTCCTGCCCCCAGGGGAACGGATCCATCACCAGGCAAAGCTCTGGGTGTGGGAAATGACTAAAACTGAGCTGTGCTCCCAGCAGTGAAACCCTTCCGGAGGGGCACTGCTCGTGGCCTTCAGCAAGATGACTTCACTGGGTGAAGAAAAGGAAGTGGGGCATCGGTATGGAAATCAGGGGAATCTCTAGAGCGAAACCAAGGAGATATGAAACAGCTTTTTGTTCTAGAAGTTGGGCTGTTCCTCCCTGCTGCCAGATTGTCTGGTGAGAAAGTAGGAAAGGTGTTACAGCAGGGGCCAAATTCGGGTGTCTGTGTGCAACTCTGAACCCACACAGTCCTTAAAACTCTCCCTCCCTCACACGTGGTGACACCTCATTGGTTTCCCTTCAGGATTTTTCCCTTTATAATTCTTTAATAGAGGAGGTGGTGTGAGGAGGATGGAAAAGGATCTTCAGCCATCAGCTGCAGTCAATTCTCTCGTAAGTTCAAAGCATTGGAGCCAACAGTGGGTCACACTTGGCCAACCCTGTCCTGGCCTGTATCAAGAGCAAGAGTGGCCAGTGGGACCAGGAAAGTCACTGCCCCCCTTCCTGGGCACTGCTGGGCACCTCAGGTGCTGTGTCCAGTTCTGGGCCCTCATGGCAAGGGGGACATTGAGAGGCTGGAGCGTGTCCAGGGCAGGGAACGGAGCTGGGGAAGGGGCTGGAGCACCAGGAGCGGC
>VZTA01016053.1:16026-36142 GCA_013398855.1 Mohoua ochrocephala | reverse complement strand
GCCTCGGGCTGCGCCAGGGGAGGCTCAGGTTGGACATCAGCAGGAATTTCCCCATGGAAAGGGTGGTCAGGCCTTGGAAGGGGCTGCCCAGGGAGGTTTGGAGTCCCCATCCCTGGAGGTGCCCAGGGAAGGTCTGGAGGTGGCACTCAGTGCTCTGGGTTGGGGACAAGGTGGGGATCAGGCACAGGCTGGACTCAATGGCCTTGGAGGTCTTTTCCAACTTTAATAATTCTGTGATTATTGACCCTCTATGGTCATAAACCACAGTTCAATATTTATTCACTGGGCAGGTTCTGTTATTCCTTATCCCAGCTTCTAATTTACAATCCCACTTTCCAGCAGACATTTACACACCCCTCCAAAGCCATGTGTGCAACCACAAACCATTCTTTTGGCAAGCACAGCTCACTCTGGCAGGATTTTCTTGCCTCAGTGGGGCTCCACAGGGTCAAGCTTTTGGGCTGTAATTGTAGCAATGACACCACAGTTATTCAGAGAGGTCTGGCTTTGTTCTCGTGGCAGGTTCCCAAGATGTAACCAAGCAAAGCCCTACTGCTTTTAGGAAAAGTGTCGGGTGAAGAAGAGCTGCTCTCGCACTTGCTACAGGGAATTTCCACGTCCTTCCTTCCCAGAGAGGTCTGACAGCATCACTGGGTGGATCTCCCGAGGCGTGAGGCAAACTGTCCTGCTCCACCAACTCCTGCCCTGCTCATCCCGGAAAATCCCGGAGCAGCCGGGCAGGCTGAGGGTGGCTGCAGGACAGCGGTGCCAGCAGGGACTGCTCCCACCTGCACCCCCCTTTCCCCCGTTTCTGTGACCCAGGGCAGATCCCTGCTCACCCAGAGCGAAGGGAAGGAGACACCAGGAGGGTTCTGGGGCCACCCCGGGCAGTTCTGAGCTGTGCCACTTCTTCCCCCTTCCCTTTGAGCAGCTCCAAGTGCTAAAGTTCAGTGTCTTGATTCCATAATTAACGAGTTTATGCCCCTCCTCTGGTAGGATCAAACCAATAATTCCTGTGTTGGAACTGTGGCACTTCAAGACAATCTCCTCTCAGTTCTCCTCCTGCTATCTTTGCAGAAGGAACTGCATCCCCGGGTTCCCAAGGTCCCTCTGCTCCCACCCAGGACACCTTTCCTTTGCAGTAGATGATAAAAATAATCTAATTTTACCTTCATTTTACATCAGGGCCTGTCTGATGTCAGAGCTGGTGGAAGCTAACCAAGGTTCATTCATTTAGGTTAATTTTTACACAGCTTGGAAATCAGCAGAAGACAAAGAACTTCAGCTCAAGCTTCACTGAACACCCCCAGTCCTCTCTGAGGGGCTCTGAGAGCCTTTGCCAGCCTCAGGAATCACTACCCAGCATCTGGGAATATTCCACCTCCAGTGGCTCTTCCCAGTTTGGGAGCAAGCAACTTTCTGCCACTCAGAGCCAAAAAACCTCCAAGAATATTTTAATCTACTTCAAGTGCAGCCCTGGCAGCAGGCAGCACATCCAGCTCAGGATTCATCTCCAAAGACACCACCTGGGCAAAATCACAGGTTGGGCGTGAGGAGACTGCAGAGTTAATGGAAAAATCTTTCTTGGGACGTGTTTTTCTACTCAAAAACGAGGTTTGTGTTGGCATCCCTGAGACAGGGATCTCACAGAGCCGGTCGCTGTGGCACAAGGGTCCCTGGGTGCACCAAAGGGGGCACTGGGTGCCCTCTGACAGGCAGTCCTGGTGGGACTGGCACAAGCCATGCTGCCAGCCTGAGCATTCATTCCCCCAGGAAACCAAAGACTGAAGACCCTTAGAGACACAGGGAACATCCTCAAATGTCAGGCCAGTGGAACATCGAGGCCAGGACTCGAACAGCAGCGACAGGAGATGCTGTTTAAGGGGAACAGGAGGGTCTGAGGACAGTTTGCTTCATTTCTCTCCTGTCCTGTTGCCTCCACACGTGCGTCTGGCCCAGCAATGATTCCAGAGGGTACATCCATACCTGGTATTAAACTCCCAGTTAGCAGCCTCACCACCTCCTGAACGATCTGGTGTTATTTGTCCCTCCAGCTCCCTCCAACAGATCCCTCCCATTCTTTGCCCCCTGCAAGAGAACACTCCCACCTGTTTCAGCCTGAAGACAGGAAGAGTCCTGGAGCCTGGGGCCGCAGCCCTCACCTGGAGCACAGGAGGCCTGGGATCAGTCTGGGACAGGTTGTCCCTCGTGGCTGGAGCTCTGGAACATAGCAGCTGTGTGTCAGCACCCGTGTTCCCCGCTGTCCATCACTCAGCAGCCTGCACCACACGAACAGAAACCTCAGCAGAACCACGAGGAACCCCCATTCATTCTCTCCTTTCCATGTGGTTACAGAGGCCAACCCGTTTGTCTTCTTGGCTACCAGATCCCTGCTGGAGCCACGGGAATCGGCAGGGATGCCAATAACCCACGGACTTGGCTCCCCGCACGGCCTGAGGCCATCCCCCAGTGAGCAGCTCTGGGGCAAAGGGGGATTCTGGAACGCACTCAGGGATGAGTAAGGGACGGCATCAGGCAGTTCCAGACTCTGACAAATGACACTGAACAAGATATTTCCTCTTACCCTGCCATCCTCCCCTCGTTATGTCATTAATCTCTGCTCTGTGAGACAGAGAGAACAGAGAGAGCAGCCAGGACATTGCTGCCCTGTCACTGTTTTCCCCTTTGGTGGCTTCCCCAGCTGGCTCTGCAGCAAAAATAAATATTTCTTACTTGCTTTCCCTTTTTCCACGTTCACAGAGCCAGGGAGAGCCGGAAGCCCACCCAGTTCTTGGAGAGCCAGCTCCAAGGATTAGGGAGGAGCGTGGCAGGAGGCTGCTCCCAGCCCCAGCACAGCTTCCCACAGCAGGGATTTACAAGGAACTCCAGAACTGCCAGCAGCTGGCTCAAAAACAGAGCCACAACTCCCAACCCTACTGATATTTGACTGGAAAGGGACCAGGGAAAGTCTTTGGCTGCAGGAGCAAAGCCCTCACTCCAGTCAGAGGCACAGGAGACAGGAAATATCACAGTCGTGAGCCTGAACTTTGTGTGGCTTGAATGGGTTTTATCGAGGTACTTGAAGGAGCCAGAATTGACTAAACAGTTAAAAAAATTTAATAAATAGACGACCATAAGGAGTCAGATTCCCTCAGCTTCCCTCACAGCCACCCTAAACAGGACATTAATACACACTGGATTGGGTTGGAGGGACCTTAAAGCACATCCCACTCCCACCCCTGCCATGGGCAGGGACACCTTCCACTGTCCCAGGCTGCTCCAAGCCCCGTCCAACCTGGCCTTGGGCACTGCCAGGGATCCAGGGGCAGCCCCAGCTGCTCTGGGCACCCTGTGCCAGGGCCTGCCCACCCTCCCAGGGAACAATTCCTGCCCAAAATCCCATCCAGCCCTGCCCTCTGGCAGTGGGAAGCCATTCCCTGTGTCCTGTCCCTCCATGTCTTGTCCCCAGTCCCTCTCCAGCTCTCCTGGAGCCCCTTTAGGCCCTGGAAGGGGCTCTAAGATCTGCTTGGAGCCTTTTTTTCTCCATATGAACACCCCCAGCTCTCCCAGCCTGGCTCCAGAGCAGAGGTGTTCTGCCTCAGTTTCCCTCTGTACCTTCAGGGATCGGCCACACTCCACCCCAAAACACCCCCTGGGCTGCAACACCCCACCCCCAACACGCTCTCCCCTTCTTATTCCTCTCCATTGCACCTGCAGGAGCGGAGCAAGGCTAATGGAGTCAATTAGCTCTCATTAATGGGGTCAATTAGCTCTCATTAGTGGGGTCAATTAGCTCTCATTAACACCTTCTTGACCAGAGCAGGTGTCACCCCCTGTCAGCCCCCTGGGATGTGTCCCTGCCCTGGCAGGGTTTCCCCAGCTCAGCACATCTCTGCTCTGCACCCTCCTCGTCAGAAACATCCAAGGATGACAAAACCCCACTGAAACACTCAAACTCAGCCTTGACCTTCCCGTGTTCTCCCGAGGCTCCGGGATTGCTCTCTCCCACTGCATGAGCTCACTCCCAGCCCCATTAGTCAGGCTCCCATTCCATTCATTGCTTCTGTGCCTCCACGTGGGCTCTGCTCTGGGTGGGGCGAAGAAGCAGCTGCCAGGAGACCTCTGCACCCTCCCTGGGAACGATGCCCTGATCCCATCCACGGATGGCAAAAGGCTCTCCCTGATCCCTGCACGAGCGACCTCACCAGGAATATTTACTGCTTACACTGAAGAACGTGTTGGGGTTTACTCCTTGTTTTCTCTGCCTTTCCAGCCTTCCCTTTAGGTATCCAAGGCCTCTAACAGGGCCAAACTGCAACGTCTTCTCCATAACAAATGGAATCAGTTATCGGGAACAACTTCCAAACATCCCTGTGTGCTCTGATGCGGCCACACAAAATACTCCTGGTTTTCTTAAAAATAACGGATGTGTTCCCAGAAAATCGGGGCCTTTCCTGTCTGTTTGCTCGGGGGAGGTCCCGACGGAACCGGCCTCGGCCGGGCCGCATCAGAAGAGCGTTCGAGGCTCGCTGGTGTATTTATCCCTGTAACATTCCTGGGAGATTGGGAAAGTCCGTTTTTGCAAATGGGGAACCTTGGAGACTTTAAATGACTCGCTGGAGTCACACAGGAAACTTGTGGTGGGGAAAGAAAAGGGAACCAGAGAGGTCTTCCAAGGTCCCCCCACTTGTCCCCTGACCTGTCGCCCGTCCCCTGCCGTGGGTTGTTGGTCAGGGCACAGAGAGAGCCCCTGGGTTCCCAGAGCCTCTGTGGAATTCCCCCTCCTCCAGAGCCTGAGTCAGGTGGACGCTGCTGTCACCCTGCATCCACCTCCTCTGGCCTCCAACAGCATCCCCTGAGCGGGACACGGGAACAGGAGGTGAAGGAGCCCAGGAAAAGCAACCCCAGGCTCCTGTGGGATCAGCACAGAGCCCGGGCCGTCCCTTGGGTTCCCTCACAGCCAGCAGCGGGATATGGAACATCTCCCTGGGACAGGGGAATCTCCAGCCCGGCTCTCAGGCACCAGGATGGGGCTGGGACCAGCAATGTCCACGGTCTTTAGGGCAGATATCCTGGAACTGTCTGTTCCTGGAAACTGGAAACTGCCCTGGAAAGGCTCTGATGGAGGAACACTCTGTGCTGAGGAAAGCTGTCCTGCCTCTCCCCACACTCCTGCCCGTTCTGCTGACTCTCTCCAGAGGGAAACTGCAGACAACGTTGGCAATGTTCCTCCTTGGAGGAAAAAATCCACCCCCTGCTGCAGCTCCTCAATTAGAGAAGGGGTGGGAAAAAAGAAAACAAACGACTTTTCAAAACCAATTTGTTTCTAACCACTAAATTCTCAGTCTGGAGGGTTTTACTTTGAATTAATAGGGGCTGTCTGTGCTTTAGGATTAAAGTTATTGATCCAGCCCTTGATTACTGTTATCCGTCTTTGTTCCTGGACTTATTATCATCCATGCAGGGTGAAAGTCTCTAATTTATGGCCTCACTCCAGAGAGCCATCGGGAAGATGCCAGGGAGCAGCAGCACTTGGGAGCCTGCAGGTGGAGGGACCTGTGGAGCTCCCAAAGCCCGCAGGGAGGGGGAGCCTTCCCAAGGCCAAGGTTTCCCCAGCATTTCCCCAGAGGCTCCTGCAAAACCGCTGGTGGTTACTCAGTCAATAGATCCCACTTGCAGTTTCTGAGTAATAAACATCTGCCCCGGCGGTGACTCTGCTCCTCGGGGAGGGGATGGAGTTTTAGGAAGGGTTTCTTGCCTAGCAAAGCAGCTCGGTTTGTTGTTAGGAATCCACATCCTCTCCTGGTTATCCATGGCTGGCCAGGGGAGCAGCACAGAGCCAGGAGGCACCAGCCCAGGTTGCTGTGCCATGGCAGGGCCTCCAAGGAGAAATCCCTGGCGGGAAGCACCTTCGACCCGCTGTAACAAGTAGCAGAGATGGGTGCCAGTGCATAAACACCAAGGGCTGCTCAAGAAAGCCGAGTGAAGTCCCCTAAATGTCATTCCTATGAGTACTCCAAGTTCCTGCAGGTCACCCACCCTCACCCAGAGGGCTGCAAGAGCCCACACGCAGTGCAGAGAAACCCAAATCCCTTCCCAGACCTCACACAATGCACTGGAGTCCCCGTGGGGTTGGTGGGACACCTCAGGACATCCCGTTTTTCCTCCCACCTGGGGAATACAAGCCCCAGGTGCTGCTGCTGTTTGTCTCCATCCCCATCCGAGGGAAGCACGGTGGTTTTGATTAGACACAAGGAGTGGAACCACAGTGGTTTAAACACAAGGAGTGTTTATTCCTGGCTGGACTCAGCTGGGGATGATCTCAGGCGTGACTGGGTTACACCCTCGGACCCATTAATTAGACAGAGTTGATGGGACAAGAAATGCTGTCATGTGGCAAAAGGTCAGGCTTTGGAGGCAAGGGAAGGTTTGGCAACGTGTGCACTCAAGGAGAGGAGCTGACTGAGCACCCCAGATCCTGCAGTTTGCCGAACTGAGCAGGACAACTCATGTTTGGCTGTTCTTGCTCACAAAGAGGGGTTGGAACAAGGTTATTTTAAGGCCCTTTCCAACCCGAACCACTCCATGATTCTGTAATAAACTCTCCCAGGAGAGCAGCCCCTGCAGCCCCTCTGCTGCTGATTCTCTGTGGCCAGGGGGAGAATTTGCCTGCTCCAAGCACCATCAGGGAGAGGAGAGGGAAAATCACTGCAGAGAGCCTGACTTCAGGGCTGAGCTTGTGGCAGGACAGACTCAGCTTCTGTCTCCTGGGAGTTTTATACAGACTGGGCTCTGAGTTTAATAAGTGATTTATTTTTTTCTAGGAAGCTTCAGGATGGAGCAGCCGAAGTATTTTTTTGTCGATCTTCTTTTATTCGCCCAACCTCCCTTAAAACAGAAACGACCTGAACATTATCTGGCAAAGCCATAAATCCTGCAGGTGTTCAGCACAACGTTGGGGTTGTTGTCCTTTTGGGAGCTTGGGATGTTGGGCTGAAGCTCTGCTTTCAGCAGGATTTGCATCAGGCCAGACTCTGGAGTGCAGGGAGTAAAGCCTGGATGACTGCAGGGGGGCTGGGGGGGTGTGACACCACGGCTGGGGGGGTGTGACACCACAGCTGGTGGCCCTGGGCCATCCAAAAAAACCCCTGCACTTCAGCATCTGCCCTGATGCTGGGGGAGATGCAGAATGGAGCAACAGAGAAGGCGCATCCAGCGGATTGTGCTCTGAAGAGAGCATTGCTGAGCCTCCGGGGGAAAAATGATGCGCAAAAGCTGCAACTGCTGATGCTGTAAGAGGTGGGAGGATGTGGGGAGGATTCCTGCTTTCCTCCTGGATTTAGCCTGAACTCTCCAAGAGTTCACTCACAGAGGGTCGTAGAACATGGATTGGAAGGGATCTTTTAAGGCCATCTCACTCCACCCCTGCCCACTGTCCCAGGCTGCTCCAAGCCCTGTCCAACCTGGCCTTGGACACTTCCAGGGATCCAGGGGCAGCCACAGCTTCTCTGGGCACCCTGTGCCAGGGCCTCCCCACCCTCGTTGTAAAAAAATCCTTAGATCTAATCTAAATTGTTCCTATTTTAGTTTAAAAGCGGAAACCCGTCACCCCTTGTCCTCTCACAGCTGGCCCTGCTCAGGTCTGTCCCCCTCTTTCTTACAAATCCCCTTTAAAGCCACAAAAAGATCTCCTTGGAGCCTTCTCCTGTTACATAAATTCTCCCCTTGAGCAGCTCCTTCCTCTCAGTTTTGCCCTCAAATGTGTTTTTTTGAAAGGATAAAACATCTCCAGGCATTCATCCCTAGGACAGCCGAGTTTGAACTCAGCCACTAAATAAACAAATTGTGTTGAGGACACTTGAAAACCCAAGGACATGGAAACTCTGGGGCTGTGTCTGTCCAGACAGACAGACAGACAGACGGATTCCCTGCAGTTATTCCGAGGATTGAACACTCCAGATGTCACCAGAAGCTCTCCCCCAGGACCCCAATGTGTCCTTTTGAACACTGCCCCTTCCCTAAAGCACAATTAAGGCATCGTTGGTGAAATTTGGAGTCAAGGGAAGCAAAGGAGGAGGAGAGAGAGGTTGAGCCCAGCACAGGAACATGGAAATGGGTGGGAAAGGACTGGAGCACGCAGTGGGAAGGAGCTGGGAGCTGGAGGCTGAAGCTGCTCCTGCTCCACAAAACAAACACAAAGCAGAACCAAAAGTTGAACCTGAGTGCAGGCTTCTCCCTCCAGAGCAACGTCCCTGAGCCAGCTGTGATTTTCATGTTTGTTTTGGGGTTTGTTGGGGATTTTCTTTCGGTTCTTCGAGATGGGCAACTTTATTCAGCTCCAAACACACGGTGAACAATTGCATCAGCCTTTCCAAAGGCAGCAGCCACCTGTGACAGTCCTCAGGTCACTGAGCTGGTGGAGAACCCAAATCCTGAGGTTTCTTATCAACTAAAGCCTCTGGAAACCCGTGGGGGGGGCAGATTTCGGGATCCCTTTGTGGCTGGAGCACCTCGAGCCACCCACTTGAGCAGGGCAGGGACCAGGCAGCTGTGGCTGGATCCTGGATTCCCCATCCCTGGAGGCAGAAACTGCTGGATCCCGGTGAATTCCGTAGCCAGAGTTCCAGAACAGCTCTTTCTCCCAGGAAGTCACCTCTGAATATCCCTGACACACTCAGGGCTGCTACTGGGGTGATTTTAGTCTGGTTTATTCTGGTTTTAGTCCAAACCCGGCATTTCAGATGTTGAGGAGTGGGAAAATGTGCCGCTCATGAAAATCTCACTGCGCTGAGTTCGGGAATCCCACATCCTTCCCCCGCTCTAAAAATCCTGTGCAGTCTCCACCTGGAGCTCCCAGAGTTTGCTGGTCCTCTGAAAACCCAACTCTGAAAAACGCAGGAGAAAAAAAATCAAATTAACCCCATCTTTACAGTATTTACTCCTCAGGTTAAAATCCTTTGGAACCTTTAACCTCGGAACACATGAAGCTCTTTAAGCGGGGAGGGGATGAAAGGTTGATTTCTCACAAAGTTTAAGGTTTTTCCCTAAGCAAGTTTGATGATGGGAACACGGAGAGATTTGTGGCTTTAAAGTCCTGGTCTACCACAGCTGAAAACAGAACTTGCACCCCAGGGCAATTTCTGACATTTGGGCTGGGTTTTCTTTACTTTAAAGTGAGATGAAAACCAGAAATACAGAAATTCGCTGAATAAAGACACCCAAGGTTTTTATTTTTTTTTTCCCCTCGGGAAAAAGGTGAAACAAAAATAGTTGTAATTTCTAAAGAAATTTATTTCCTCTCCAACGGCTGCAAACGCCTCCCCTGCTAATATTTCCCTGTCTCCAAATGAGGTTTTCCTCTAAAGCTCCCATTAAAAATACCCAATTCCCATGAAAAACACCCAATTCTGTCACTCATAGAATCCTCACTTTAGGTGAAAAGGTTTTGTCCAACCTCCAGCAGATCCTGCACCCCAATTAACGCCTTTCTCTTAATAAACATTTTCAAACCACTGCACAGAAGCACCTCAGCCGCCGCAGAGGAAGCAAACCTACAATTATGATTCTTTCGACGCCCTCAAAATGTGTTTTTGTTTTGGCACCGCAGCGAAAGGCCAAGGAACGAGCACTCCAACCCTCGAAGGCAAAGGCATTGCCTCGTGCAGGAAATATTTGTGAGCTTTGCACATACTTCTGCCACTGAGGAGAAGCCAAAAAATGACTCAGACGATTCGTCAGAGGAGAAAATTCGCAGCTGAGAGCCTCGAACGCTTGAAATATGAAATGAGAGAGCGAGGGAGAATTGGGAAATGTAGCAGCAAGCGAAGAAATAAATTAAAACCTCAGAAAAACCCTCCGAATTTTACAAGGTGGTTTCCCCCAGAATATCTTTTAGGTCATCAAAAAGGCGGAAAAAAAAAAGGTAGAAAGAACTTTGGGAAGGTGAAGGGGCAGAGGGGAAAGTCACCCACAAAATTCCTTGTTTTGTCTTTCTGCTCGATTTGCATAAAGCAGCATCACGGCTCACAGCTGCCAAGGGACCACAGGGTGAAATTTTGGGTGAAAAAAACGAGGCAAACCAAGCCAAGACTTGCCAGAACTGACAACTGGGTTGATTCCAAGCACGGCAAATTATTGACACCGGCTGGAAAGTCGGGAGCTTTTCCTCCCGCTTTTTGAACAGCGAAAATTAATGTTTGCTTTGACCTTTACCAGAGATCATCTCCAGCAGCCTCCCAACCTGCAGGGACCACCCAGCGTCACCGCCAAATTTATTTTCTTCCCTTTTTTTGGGTTCTTTTGAAGCCTGTAAGCCACAGCTGCTCCCTGGATTGAAGCCTTGACAGGACCATAAATAATTCCCTTGTCTCATGTTGCATTTTCCATTTTCCATCCCTAATTGCCTTTGGCTTGCAGAGGGCATGACGCTCGTTCCATTACTCCTGGCTGAGGGGTTTTTTTTTTGGCTCAGTGAGATGTTTCTGTGGAAAGATTGCTGGAGATAACGGGACCTTGGGGAAAAGCTGGGAAATTTGGGGGTTTTCTGCTATTTACGCTTCTCCTCCTCTTATCTCATCGATGAGATGGAGCAGGGGTGTGTTTATAGTGCATATAGAGGTGGATTTATTTATTGATGGGGGATAAGAGCACATCCCTCAGATGGTTTCCATCAGGGACGCTCAGGAGTCTGGCAGAGCCCTCCGGGCACCGATGGTGTCACACCCTGTCGGGACACACCAGGGAAATCCTGCAGCAGCAGGAGCCAAATTTTGGGGTGTGCTGGAATGCAGAAGTGGGGTGTGCCAGCCAGCAGGGCCAGGAGACAGAGTCACCACAGACCGGGGCTTCGGCAGAGGAGTTTCACTGAGCAAAAACTCCTGAGGGTACAAATTTGGCTCATGATGCTAAGCAGAGCATGGAGTTTTTTTGTTATCATCATCATCATTATTATTATTTATTTTTATTATTATTATTTTTATTTTTATTTTTTTCTCCTCTGTCCGTGAAAGCAAAGATTGAGGCGCTCAGGATGTGACCTGAGTCCTGCCAAGGACAAGTGTCCCTTGCCCTGCTGTCCCCTCACTGGGCAGGATGGAGCTGGGGACAGCCCTGGGCACGCTCTCAGCTTGGCTTTGGCACCTTCAGGCGGGGACACAGCTCCAGTGACACCAGAGGCGGGGTTTGAGCCACGGGCAGCACCAGCACGGTCCCCAGGGGCACTCAAAGGAAAGGTGCCGGGACATTTGCCAGGCAGAGCAGTTCTCAGGAGGCACAGCCAGAGGGATTCAGAGCAGGGAGATGATTTGGGGGCTGGAGAAGAGAAGGTTGCATGGAGACCTCGCAGCACCTGCAGTGTCTGTAGGGGCTGCAAGGAAACCAGAGAGGGATTCTTCATCAGGAGCTGGAGTGACAGGACAAGGGGGAATGGGAACAAAGTGAAAGAAGGGAAATTTAAGTTATATATTGGGAAGGAATTGTTCCCTCCTGGGAGGGTGGTGAGGCCCTGCCACAGGGTGCCCAGAGAAGCTGGGGCTGCCCCTGGATCCCTGGCAGTGCCCAAGGCCAGGCTGGACAGGGCTTGGAGCAGCCTGGGACAGTGGGAGGTGTCCCTGCCCGTGGCAGGAGGTGATATTGGGTGATCTTTAAGGTCCCTTCCAACTCAAAAAATCCCATTCTCTGATTACCCTTAAGACCTTGGAAAACCAAGCCCTGATTTAAGACTCTGCCAGTGCTGCACATCGGATCTGTGGCGCCTCTGGGGATATCTAGTTTGAGGAAAATAAACACCCAGCCCTTGCTCACCCTCGGCCACATTTTCAGGGCCTCCTGAGCTCCCTCCCTAATTGCCAGTGACTCGTTCACAGCCTCAGAAGTCGAAAAGGCAGGAAACTACCAACTCGTGGAACTCATCCATGCCAAAGCTGGGTTAGCAGCCAGAGCTCGTGATTTGCAGGTTCGATTTCCAGCACCACTTTCCACTTGTTCAGCTTTTAAAATATCCCTTTTTTCTGCCTTTCTGCAGCTGGTCCTGACCCCCCATCCCCAGCAGCGAGGATGAACTTCCTGAAGCTGATGCGGTGAAGAAACGGCAGCACAAAAGGCTCCCAAGAAGACTCGACAGAGACAAGGGAGGGGGAGAGGTTTCGAGCAGCTTCAGGAATGTTGCAAAATGCGAGTAACTTTGGCCTAGAACCCGGAGAGAGGGAATAAGGAAACCCCACACGGAAACATGAGACCACATCA
Source organism: Mohoua ochrocephala (assembly GCA_013398855.1). Taxonomy (NCBI): domain Eukaryota; kingdom Metazoa; phylum Chordata; class Aves; order Passeriformes; family Acanthizidae; genus Mohoua; species Mohoua ochrocephala. The sequence continues at coordinate 23,899 of VZTA01016053.1, read as the reverse complement.
AAGCACTGGCTCTCCCTCAGGAGGGGAGGAAACAAACAGCAATGTTTTCTTTGCTGGGAGAAGCCAAAGCAGCTCTCCAAAGCCCTTCCAGGAGAGTTTGTAACTCTGTTAAATGAGTGATGCACACCTGCCTGGGAGCTGACAGTGCTTAGAAGGAAAGCAGGAGGATGCTGACGGTGGCTTAAAGGGAGCAAAGAGAGGGTTCCCTCCCTGCTGCCTCCTTTGGATGCCAATTTCTAGTGAAAAATCTTCCCAGAACAAAGCTGAGTCATGAAATAACATCACTGTGCCTGTGTCCTGGAGTGGGGCTGCTGCAGGAGGCCAGAGCCAGAACCTCCCACTGTCCTGCCCCTGGATGCTCAGGGATGTGACAACCCCAATTCTGTCCTGTCCCCCAGCCCCTGGATGCTCAGGGATGTGACAACCCCAATTTTTTTTTGTCATTTCATGTCCGCTGAGAGGAAAAAGGCAGAGAACAAGTCTTGCAAAGAACTGAGCACTTGCTCAGTGCAGCCTGACTCAAGGACTGAGTGGAATCTTCTGCCTGGGGAGTTCAGTTTGAGAGAAAACAACCCCAGAAGAGCTGAGATTGCCTGTGACACAAGGAGAAAACCCTTCCTGGATAGCAAATGGCCTTTCACATCTCACAGATGTTATCAAGTGATCAGCAGAGGATGTTCTTATCTCGGGTGGATGATGCCCAGCGTTCCTTCACCAGTCCCAGGAACAGACTGGGTTTCCCTCGTGTTTCTGTTTGAGCTGGGTGGGAGCAGGGGACCCACTGGTGTAATGGTTAAGAAACCTAATTCCATTTCCAATTTAAATGCCAGGAAAATCAGTTGATTTTCCTTTTGATTCAAAGGTCTCACCCAACTCCAGAATGCCCAGCTTGCGCTGCCAGGTGCTGAGTTTCCAGGAGGAGAGGGAACGGCCTCAGGCTGGGCCAGGGGAGGCTCAGGTGGGACAGCAGCAGGAATTTCCTCATGGAAAGGGTGCTCAGGCCTTGGAAGGGGCTGCCCAGGGAGGTTTGGAGTCCCCATCCCTGGAGGTGCCCAAGGAAGGCCTGGAGGTGGGACTCAGTGCTCTGGGCTGGGGACAAGGTGGGGATTGGGCACAGCTTGGACTCGATGATCCTGGAGGGCTTTTCCACCCTCAGTGATTCCATGACTCTGTTCCTCTGGAGAACCAGCCTCCGTGACTTCACAGACAGGGAGTTCATCATCCTTTACGAATTATTTCCATGTCCCCTCTCTAAATCCTGCAGCGTGGGGAGTCCCAAGCACACCTTGCCCCGGGGGCCCTCCCGTTTCCTCAACAGTACAAACAATTCCAGAGCAATTGCACACAGAAACCTTGAAATGAAACATTTCCCCATCCAAGGGCACAACATCTGCACTCAAAGAGCTCCGCAGCCTCTCCCTTCCTGTGCAAACAGCGTCCCACATAGGGATTAATCATTCCTCAGGAATAGCACAACTGCTCTGAGGGCTGTTGGCCCCTCTCCCGTCTCCTCCAGAGCAGGGAACTCGACACAGCTTGAGTCATCTTCCCAGGAGCTCTCTTCAAGCCCGTACCCATCACCTCCCAGGTGAGCAGACTTTTGATTTTCAGCTCGCAGCACTTTCACTTTTCCACCAGCGTGGGCCAAATCAAATCTCCTGAAGAGGAGGAAAACAGCTGGCACTGGCTGGGTGTAAACCTCACCCCACCCCACCCCAAGCAGCACAGCTGATCAGGGCACAGCAGAACGTATTTATTTGCTGTAATAGCAAATTTGATTTGTTCTCCCGTCCTCTGGAGCTTAGCAATACTCTTCAGCATTTAAGAGTAAGAATATCAAAAGTAAAACAGGAAAAAAAACCCACAACAAAATCAGATCACTGGTTGAACTCACATGCCTTTTTTAGCACACAAGCTCCTTTCTGAGACCTCTCCTATCAAATAAAACAATTTTCTGGCCTCTCTGTCCATTTTGGATATGAACTTGCAAGGAGGGAAGTGGCAAAACACCCCTGAAGCAGCAGCACTGCCCTGGCGCTTGCCCAGGAGCTGCACTCGGAGCTTCTCAGGCTCAGAGCAGGCCAGGCCAAGAAGTGTTTAAAAAATACCACATTTACAATGAAAAGGGCATAAATTCACCACCTGTTTTCTTTTCTTCTGACGCAGAATTGGGGTTTTACTTGCATCCTAAAAAAAGAGGGAAACACAGTCCAACAAAAAGGAGGAATAACGAAATGGGATTTCAGCAGCGCAGGGAGCCACCTGATGTTAAACACAATATTAACCAAAAAAACCACTTTTCTGTGCAGAATCAAACCAGGAACTGAGATCTAGACCAAGTCTTGACCCAAATATATGTTCTGTTAAGAAACCAGGATGGTAGGGCAGAGGAATGCATCTTTGCTCACTGATTTGTCCCTCAGCCTTACGCGAGCTGGATGTTCCCAACATCTCCTTGGAGCCAGTGAAATTCCCACACGAGTCTCCAGATCAACGGCACTGAAACAAAACACGTGGGGCTTTTCCTTCGGGGTCAGGTGACAACAATTGCACCGCTGAAATCAGATCCAGAGCAGCTGTGAAGGTGAACTGAAGGTGGGAAATAAAGCCGAGTGCTGTTCTCAGTGAAACTCCACCAGTGATTCACCCATAAAAGAGAATCAAAGGCAGCAAGACAGAAACGGGGATTGGGCTCAATCCCAAAGTTCTGCTCACATCCATAACCTAAGTCAGGACCTACCATGGAGAAAACTCCTTCTGGTGGCATTTTTCATTTCCAAGAGCAGTGGGAAGTTGTAAAGCTGCCTTGTGCAAGCAGGAATTTCTCAAGGTAAGTTTGTGTCTGCTCATCCCCAGCATTAACTGAATGGAATGAGCATTTTCTCTTGGTCTGGCCTGGCTCTGGCATTGCTGCAATTATTCATGAGGCAACAGCTTGAATCGCTTCAGGCTGAAATTATATAAAGCTGTGGATAATGAAACCTCTATCAGCTCTGAAGCAAAGGATTTAGTCTTTGTTATACCTGCACGGACTTGAAGTTCTTTACTGAAACGTAGAGGGGGAGATGGGCTAAAGAAACTCTTGATGAACTCGAAAACGTTTCCAAGGAGTGTGGAAAATTCCTTGTGTCCTTCTCTAGAACACCCCAAATAAAGCTCATTTGGAATTAATAAAGACTTTTCTTTAAGAGCATCGGGCTCTGAAAGACATTTCAGCAGCATTGATGGTCTCATCAGCATTTCCATGAGTTCCTGACTGCTCAAGGTGCTGCTGTGTGCTCGACCCAGAGATTCCAGCAGAGCCCTGCAGCACTGCCTGAGTCAATCCCACTTTGGGGTAAGGACGTCTCAGAACATCACTAAATGCAGCTTTCCATTCCCAAGCTGAGAGGTTTTGTGGTTCCTGTAACAACATCACCAAACCCAGGCTTTTGTCACCAAAATGGAATAACCAAAAAAGCAATGTCAGTTATGGGAGCAGAGCATTTCCACCCGTGGTCTCCCATCTGATACTCTGTGGGACACATTTCGTTTTAAATTCCGTGCCAAAGGCACATTTTATTTTCATGAAGCTGTTCAGCTCAGTTGCATAGATTTAAAATATCCTACAATGACGATGGACCTCAACAAATGAGCAACTCAAACACACATCCCTCATTTCCCCACAGCACCGAAGGCCTGCACTGGGAAAGGTTTCCGATGGCAGATGCAAGAACTGAAACAATTCTATCCTCTCCTCAAATGTTACTCAGCTTTGAAAATCCCATGGATTAAGTGCTGATTTCGTGTTGTTTTCTTTGTTCAGTATTGATTACTTGTCGGGAACTGCAGTGATCAGACAAGGGGGAATGGGTTCCAACTGAAACAGAGGAGGTTTAGATGGATTATTGGGAAGGAATCCTTCCTTGGGAGGGTGGGGAGGCCCTGGCACAGGGTGCCCAGAGAAGCTGTGGCTGCCCCTGGATCCCTGGCAGTGCCCAAGGCCAGGCTGGACGGGGCTTGGAGCACCCTGGGACAGTGGAAGATGTCCCTGCCCATGGCTGGGGGTGGAATGGGATGAACTTTGAGGTCCTTTCCAACCCAAACCAGTCTGGAATTCTGTGATTCCATAAATCCTGCAGTTGTAGACCCCATCCTGCTGGAGAATCTCAAATAAATTTGCTTTTCCTGTTGATATCTGCACGTAGCCAGTGGGTTTTCTTTAACCAGGAAAATTCTGTGTGCAGTAAATGAAATTCATTTCAAAAGGCTCCAACACCCAGCCCAGGATGGAGCAGGCACAGAACTCCTGGCTCACGGACTCGATTCCCTGTGGATGTTCCCCCCCGTGCTGGATAAGGGCTCGAGCTCAGTTCTGCTTTAGCACAAGAGTGAAAAATCACATTTCTCACCCTCCTCAGGGGACTTTTCCATAATTAAATGAAAAGCAGCACTAAATAACCAAACATGTGTCTCGTATCTGTTCCTTTGGCATTGACAGATGTTCCTCTTTCAGTCCTGGAGTGAAAAGGAAGCCAAGCTCCACTCAGATTTTGTTCTCTAAATGCCTCACAAATGCCAACAGATGCCAATGCAAACCTTCCCAGATCCTTCTTGCGGGTCCCCTTTGTAAGCAGCTCCTTCTGGCAGGAATTTGGGCATGAGATCAGCGGTGCTGGGAATCCCCACCTCGGAGGGAGCTCCGCGGCTCTTCCCCAGCAGAGAAGGGTAGGGAGGGAGGAGGAGTGCGTGAGTTGGGGCTGACAGGAAGCAGATTCCCCTTCCCAGAACCCACAGAGGGAAGGGGAGACAGGACCAGGGAGGAGAGGGAGACTCAGAGGGTGCCCTGAGAAGCTGCAGCAGCAGCAGAGCTGCCGATGTCGTAATCCAAAAGCCGCCTTGCCCCACCTTGCCCCAGTGACATCCACGTCCTGTGGCGTAATTTCCATGCTCCTCGCAGGCCAGGCTGGGATTTACATCCCCGGGGGTGAGTCTGCAGGAGAAAGCTCATGGAAAATCTGAGCTTCTTGCCCACAAGGAACAAAACAGACTGGTTTAGGGAATCGGGGTGGGAAGCAGATAAGCCTGCCCTAAGCAAGGAGGGATAAAGAGGATATGCAGAGGCAAATATTTGGAGCTTCTCGAACGGGGAAAGCAGGGGAAGATTGGAAGGAAAATGATACATTTGAAATGAAGTGGCTTTCTCGTGTGCTATTGGAATTATTTTCACATGGTGTAAGGCAGAAATGTCATGTTTTGTTCCTTCTGGGTTGAAGAAATTGTGTTTTTCAGGGTGACACCCCCTGTTTATTGCCATGTGGAGTCAGGGCCCGTTATTGAAGGCGATGTGGAGCTATGAGGGCACTGAGAGGGTGCAAAATTGGTGTGTTCCAAAGCACAGTGACCACAGACAGGGTGGTGCTGGGCCAGAGCCACAGCTCTTCTCTCTGGAATAACCCCTTTGCACCCAGATTTCTGTGTAGGATGGGAAGAGTTGGCTGGGTGTGACCCCCCTCAGCCACAGCCAGCCCCTCCTGCCCCAGCTGCACAAGTACCACAGAGGTGCTTCGCTCCAAGAGGTGAATAAACCACAGGAAACGGGGCAGATCAAGGACCTCTCCCAGGCTGCGAGTGCCCAAGCACCTCCTGCAGATCTTCCCGAGCTGTTCAGCCCCACCTCATCCCTGAATCCTCCAAACCATTTCCCTCTGCTCTGGTGCTGGCTGTGTGACACCAGCTTCCATCAGCAGTGCGGTCACTGCCACACAGATCCCCGGGATTTCCAGGCACCATGGGCACGTGCCTGCTGCTCCCTGGACTGCCCAGGAGCTGGTCCTTTCCCAGGGGTGTATTCCCAAGCCTCAGATGTGCCCCGAGCAGCCAGCAAAGCCCAGGCTCCTGAGCTGCCCGCCGTGAAGTATCAGGTCGTGCTTGAAGGAAACGCCATCAAGGAGCTTCCAGTCAATTTAAGGAATCAGCAGTTCCCAAAAAAAGTCACGTTTTCCTTCCCTTGCACTCCAGATAACTGAGTGGTCCCTGGCCCTTTGAGTTAGCAATGGGTGGCAGAGGAGCAGAGGGGGGAGCCACTGGTCAGAGCCCTCTCAGGTATCCCAGGAAAAACAGTCCTGGGAGATGGAGCTGTGCTCCGGGCCCAGGGAATTTGGACAGCTGGGAATGTGGGATGCAGATCCAGGCCGTGGCCTGTTCCTATCTGCTCTCCCATTAATCCTTCTGGCCAGGGGCTGCCTTTGGAGCCGAGGTGGGAAGGCTTTAATGGGGATCCAGCTGCTGTGGTGGCTCTGAGTAATAAAGGTCTAATTTTGTGTGTTCCAGACAGAGCATCCAGACACAACAGAGCTGTTCCTGCAGGACCTCAGGAAAGGAGGAAGCACAGCACGATAGGAGTGATAAATCTTGTGAAGGAGCCATTACTGTAACGAGATTACAAAACAACGCAGCTGTTCCTTAACCTTTACTCCGGGCTGAGGGAGGAACACAGACCGTGGGCTTTGCCGGAGCTGTGCACGCTCTGGGCTTGTGCCCTGACATCTGGGAAGAGGCGTGACGGGTGATGCAGGACTGCCCACAGCCCCTTCTCCCTCAGAAAGAGGGATCCCAGCCTGGAATGCACCTCGCAGCACACCCTGGAGTAAGAAGAGGATGAGTTGCTCCCGTCTGACGCAGCCACCAGTGGGAAGGGGCTCTCACTTTCCACCTCAGGGGGATGGAAAGAGGAGACCAGAAAGGTCCCCAGCCTTTGGTGTGATTCATTCCCAGCGTGGTGACATCGCCTTGCCTTGCAAGTGTCAGATCAGGTGATTCAAAAGCATCATGAAGTTGGGATGGGTGGCAAATCCAGGCAGCCACAGGCATGCTGGGAATCATCTCTGACTGGGGAAGCTTGAGTGTGTTTAAAAGACATAAAAGTTTCAAAATAACTGGTATTAAACCAGGCCCACAGAGTGCCACGGGTGGGAATTTCACAGACCTGCTCAGGCAGCAAGCGAGGAGGTGACAGTGGCACTGCCCTGTCACAGGCATGGTCAGGGCACCACAGGGATGCTTTGTTCCCCTTGTGCTTCCTTTCAATCAGTTCACTGTGGGCTGGGCCCCACAGGCACTGCCCAGCCATGGCTGCCCCGGCCATGCCACCGGCATCCCGGGGACTGGCACGGAGTTTGACCCTCTGCAGCATCGGCATGTCCCACCATTTGTACATCCTGCCACGGCAATTCCCTGCAGCCCGAGGCCAGGAGGGAGGAATGAGATGAGCTTTAACGTCCCTTCTAGCCCCAGCCGTGCCATGGTCCTATGATTTAAGGGAAATTCTCTGGTGCAGAGAAGCACAATCTTACCCTAACCCTAATCCTAACCCTAACCGAAACCGTAACCCCAATTCTAACCCCAACCCTAAACCTAACTATAAACTCAACCCTAAAGCTAACCATAACCTCAACCCTAACCCGAAACTCAAACATAACCCTAAACCCAACCCTAACTCCAAACCTAACCTCAAACCAAACCCTAAACCAAACCCCAACCCAAACACCAAACTGTACGCTAAACCAAACCCAAAACCAACCCTAATGCTAAACCCAAACCTAAAAAAAACCCCAATTCCAACCCTAACCAGAAACCTAAGCCCAACACTAACCCTAACCCTAAACCCAACTCTAACACTAACCTTGACCCAAACCATAACCCTAACCCTAAACCCAACCCTAACCCAAACATGAACCCTAAACCTAAACCAAGACCCAACCTTAACCCCAACCCTAACCCAAACATGAACCCTAACCCCAACCCCAATTCTACCCCTAAACCCAACCTTAACCCCAACCCTAAGCCCAAATCTAACCCCAACCCCAACCCTAACCCCAACCCCAATCCAAAC
>VZTA01016053.1:0-15729 GCA_013398855.1 Mohoua ochrocephala | reverse complement strand
CCCCAACCCCAGCCCCAAGGATGAGAGCTGCAGTGTGAACAAAGGCTCCCGGACAGGGACGGGTGCCAGCCCCGCTCGTGGCCAGTGCTGTCCCAGGGCTGCACCTTGCCCCTGTCTGCAGCAAGGAACAGCCGTGAGGAGCAGCATTGCAAAACCCCTGAAGGGGAACTGCTCTTTTCCCGAGTGCGTCCGCCAGGCAGCGGGCACAGAAAGGGGAACCTGGAGACAGCAGGAACCTGGCAAAGGCAGAAATGCCACGGAGAGGGGGAGGAGGTGAAGCTGAGCCGCAGCCACCCTTACCGTAAGTGTCCTGCTCCTGGGGGAGGAAGAACAGCACAGCTGGAAGGGTTTGCAGCCGAGGAGGGGGTTCCTTCAGGGCTGAGCTGGGTTTTACTGGACTGGTCCAACACGTGATGGAAATGTGGAAAATGTGGTGCCCTCAGAGTCACCCACAGCAAAGGAGTCACCGCGGAGGTTCCGCAGGAGATGCAATCAGCCACTCGTGGGCTCGAGGGCTCGGGAGGCTGATGGGGCTGCATGTTCTGCAGACTAAGGAAAGTTAAATTAAGTCATCTTTTTTACATGTGAAATGACTTCCTGAGTTAGTAGGACGGGCTGGAGGTTCCAGCAGTGCTGGTCTGGCCCAGGAGGAGTTGCTAGGAACAGGAATCTGCCAGGAAAAGGCTGAGCAAAACCATTCCCGGCTCAGGCATTTTCCGGCAGTGGCTTTCCAGCTGGGCTGTGGAATGTTGGGAATGTCAATGGCCAGGGTGTCGCTCTGTCAGTCACCTCCAGGCAGGTGACAGAGCACGGGGAGCCTCTTGGAGGGACCTCCACGGCTTCCAGGCAAAGACTGCAGGGAGAGCCACAGTGAAGTACTCTGGACCATATAAATCCTGAAACCTTTTATATCCCTTTTTCTCTGGACCATATAAATCCTGGAGCCCCTTATCTACTTCCTCCCTGGATCGATCATATAAGTGCTGGAGCCTTTTATATCCTTCCCTCTCTGGATCATATAAATCCTGGAGCCCTTTATTTACTCCCTCTGCGGATCATATAAATCCTGGAACCTTTTATATCCCTTTTTCTCTGGATGATATAAATCCTGGAGCCCTTTATCCTTCCCTCTCTGGATCATATAAATCCTGAAGCCTTTCATCTATCTCTTTTTCTCTGGATCATATAAATCCTGGAACCTTTTATATCCCTCCCTCTCTCTGACCATATAAATCCTGGAGACCTTTATCTATCCCTTCCTCTCTGACCATATAAATCCTGGAGCCCTTTGTCCTTCCTTCTCTGGAGCATGTAAATCCTGGAGCCCTTTGTTTACCCACTCTGTGGATCATATAAAACCTGGCAACCTTTTATATCCCTTCCTCTCTGGACCATATAAATCCTGGAGGCCTTTATCTATCCCTCTGTCTCTGACCATATAAATCCTGGAGACCTTTATTTACTCCCTCTCTGGATCATATAAATCTTGGAGCCCCTTATCTACTTCCTCCCTGGATCGATCATATAAATGCTGGAGCCTTTTATATCCCTTCCTCTCTGGACCATATAAACCCTGGAGACCTTTATCTACTCCCTCTGTGGATCATATAAATCCTGGAACCTTTTATATCCCTTCCTCTCTGGATCCTATAAATCCTGAAGCCTTTTATCTATCCCTTTTTCTCTGGGCCATATAAATCCTGGCATCCTTTATCTATCCCTCTCTGGATCATATAAATCCTGGAACCTTTTATATCTCTCCCTCTCTCTGACCATATAAATCCTGGAGCCTTTTATCTATCTCTTTTTCTCTGGATCATATAAATCCTGGAGGCCTTTATCTATCCCTCTGTCTCTGACCATATAAATCCTGGAGACCTTTATTTACTCCCTCTCTGGATCATATAAATCTTGGAGCCCCTTATCTACTTCCTCCCTGGATCGATCATATAAATGCTGGAGCCTTTTATATCCTTCCCTCTCTGGATCCTATAAATCCTGGAACCTTTTATATCCCTTCCTCTCTGGATCATATAAATCCTGAAGCCCTTTATCTATCTCTTTTTATCTGGATCCTATAAATCCTGGAACCTTTTATATCCCTTCTTCTCTGGATCCTATAAATCCTGGAACCCTTTATCTATCCCTTTTTCTCTGGGCCATATAAATCCTGGCATCCTTTATCTATCCCTCTCTGGACCCTATAAATCCTGGACCCCTTTATCCCTCCCTCCCTCTTCCCAGATATTTGTGATGCTCCAGCCAACCTCCCAGCTCAGCGTGGGGCACATCCCTCACAGTTGGTGCAACACTTTATTTCATCTCTTCGCTGATTTAACACCAGCACAAACCTCTGAAACGGCTCAGGTGGCCGGAGAAAAGCAGGGGCTGCTGCAACTCCTCCTCCTGCTCCTGCTGCTCAGCTCGTAAATCGGCTGCAATAACATTTTCGTTATAAAAAAGAAGTGAAAATCAAGCTTTGCCATCGATCTCAGCACTGTTTTTCTAAGCAGTGAGCTGAGTGTTGCTTAAGCCTGCCACTGAGCAAAAAGGGAAAAACAATCACGAGGGACGCCTGGGTGAACCTCCTGATGTCAATATTTCTGATGAAGATGAATTTTGTTGGTGAAAAGCAAAGTTCCAGGCCTGAGAAAAAAGCAGCCCCAAGCCATAAATATTGATAGAAATCAGGCCAGCAGCCTCCTGCGAGGGAAGGGGGATTCAGGAGTGGGGAAGGATGGGAGGTGGAGAGGCTGGAAGTGAAGCTCCATAGGTCTGGAGGAGAAATGAAGAGAAAGGGGAGGAAGAAACAGTGTTCAAGGGAAGAATTTACGGGGATTCTGGGGGCCAGCCCCTCCTCAGGCGCCTGAAAAGGGACTGAGAGAACAAAAGCAGCTTCCAAGGCTTGAAAATCAGCCCATCTTTGGGTCAGTGAGGTGCAGGGGTTGGGCTTTTCCCCCCGGGCTCCAGGGCCAGGTCACAGCCCAGCAGCAGTTTGGGACCACGCTGAGAACCCAGGCTCAGAGATGTTCCTGCCCTTTGGGAGAGAGCAAATCCAGCCAAGTCCTGCTTCACTCCTGCATTTGTGCATCCAGCACAGGAGATGACTTCAGCTCTCACTGCTCTGGCCCGCCAGCCCCTCACTCCTGTGTGTGATTCCCCTGCTCTGCCTCCTCCCTGGATGGTTTTTGCTGTTGTTCCTGGGATTTCACCAATTCACACCAGGTGAAAACCTGTCCCGTGGCACCCAGGCCGTGTTCATCCCATCGCCCTGGGCTGAGCCAGAGGATAACACAGGGTTAAACTCCAGGAGGAGATGCGAGCTGGGCATTGGAAAATGTCCTGGGGGTAAGAACAGGGACGTGCTGCCCCCAGAATGGGTTGGTTGGGCAGGATGAATTCTCCTGCAGGCCGGCTCGGAGGTTTCTCACACCAAGGAACAGAGGATCCATTTGCTCTTCCCGATTTTCCTCCCTGGCAAAGCCACTTTGGGCACCTGACCATCTCTCTGCTCCCTGCCCTGCAAGGTCAGGCACTGGATCCAGGCTCCAGCACCTTCCCCTCCTGCTCCACACTGGATCCAGGCTCCAGCACCTTCCCCTCCTGCTCCACACTGGATCCACTCCACCTGCTCCAAACCAGCTCCTCCCCTCCCATCCTTGATGGCAGCAGGAGCACGGGGTCCCTCCTGTCCCCGCCAGGACTGTGCCAGGCTCCCCTCCTGTCCCTGCCAGGACTCTGCCAGGGTCCCCTCCTTTCCCTGCCCCTCTGGTTTAGCCAGAATTATAAAAATCCACGAGAAACCTCTGGATTTGCACCTTTATTTTGCAGCTTTAATTGTTGGCACTGGGAAACAACTGCATTTGTCACTCACTGAATAAGTTCCTATTTTCCATCCGTTGTAAAAATAAGGTCAAACCCATTAAAAACTTTTTTTCCTTCCCGAACACAGAGTAAAAAAATTGGCAAGGGAAGGTCGTGGTGTCAAATTAAATCTTCTCATGGAGATTAAACTTTTTTTTTTCCCTTTTTTAATCAAAAGGTATCTAAATTTAACTTTAACAGGAGCCTCATTTTGAAACGTAACATTGAAACATTCCACACTGAAAAATGCTGAAATGCAGCACTCCGGGCTTCAAAAAAAAAAAAAAAAGGAAAAAAAAGAGAAAAACAATGAAGAATTTGACAGATTGTTCTGGTTGTCCTAAATTTGAAATTTCAATGGATGAGCTGCTGATAAAAATATCTCGTCCAGTTCTAATTAGCACCATCACCATCAGCCAGGGGCCATCGCTGTGGTCCGAATAAAATGTAAGAGTGAAATAAGTGCTAATGCAAAAAGCTTTACAGGATGTCACAGTTTCCATAATTCTCCATCGTTTTTTGCATTCCCAGAGTAAGAGAAAAGGCTGCAGCAGCAAAGAGCAGCCCAGGTTTCCAGACTCGATGGAGACACAAGGAAGGACCCAGGTGCTGATGCTTCTTCCCGTTTTACCCACGGAGGGAGGGAGCAGGATGAGAGCAGAGCCTCTGGAAAAGGGGCTCTGGTTGGCAGCTGGAAAACGCTCACAACACCCAGTGTGACGCTCACTCCTTGAATTTAATCAGTCTTATGTCGCTTAATTTGAGTAAACTTAGTTAAACCTCAACTAAATTAGTGAAACCCAAGCAGGCCATGAAAACAGGAGCTGACTCTGCTGAAAAATTGCTGATGTCTGGAGCCACTCAGAGTTCATAAACTCACACATTTACACCTGTCAGGGTGGCCGTGGGGGCTGCTTAACGAACTGGGCTAATTAAAACCAATTCACGTTCAGGAGGGATGTGCCAAGGGGGGCATCGTGAGAAGGCAGCACCAGCTCCTGAGAGAAACCCATTTGGATGGGCAGGACAACAATGGGATTGTCCCCAGGGACAACGAGGAGATGTTCCTTCCCAAAGCAAAGCTCTCCAGTTCCATCCTCTCTCTAAACTAATTAATCTGGACACAAATTAACAAACGGGGCTCTTATTCCCCAGATCCTTTGCCCTGGTGCTCGCTCGGGGCTCATGGGAGGTGAAGTGATTCAGCTCAGCCCTGTGCCAGTCCCAAAAGTCCCTCCCTGGTCCTTCCAGGCTGTCCCCAAGCCCTTCCTGCAGCAACAGGAGCCCTCCAACCTCTGCATCTGCTCAGCCTCCTGGGAGAGGCTGATCTCAGATCAAAGGCTGATCCTCACCCCCAGGACATCTGGGAACAGATGGGCCACGAGCCAGGTTGGATTTCCGCCAGGAAAAAGCGCTGGGGATGCCTGAGAATGAAAAAGGAGAATCACGCACGGTCCTGGAAATATTTCCTTTCATTCCTCAAATGCCAGGAAATGCAGGGGCCCATCCCGTGCCCACTGCAGGCTGCTGAGGAGATGTGTGCAGGCACGAGGGAGCAGTTCAGGTGAAATATTCCCGAATTCTCGCTCTCTGCAAACATTCCAGGCATGTTCCAGTGCAGGGATGTGCCAAGGGAAGGAAACCCCCAGCGCTCCTTGCCAACCATTCATGGCAAAACCTTTCCCTGAATGACCTTTGGGCAATTTAGCTTTTGATTTCATATTTATTTATAATAGAATTTAAATAGGAAATGTCATAAAGGAGAATAACCTCAGCTAATTGGTATGTAATGCTGTGGGAGTAAATCCTCGTTCTTGATGGTTAGAATTTCCATATCTTACTAGAAATGGAATATTTAACCTTGCCAATCCTAACGATATCTCCCCAGAGATGTGGGCACACACCTCGCACACACCCACCTCAGAAACGCTTTTGTTAAAAAAAATAAATCCATTCTTTGCTCAGCTATCCCGTTCCCTGCTGGGAAAAAAACCCTTTCTGCTTAAACAATCAAACCAGTGTGGTTTGCAGCGCATTTTGAACAGTAAAAGTGTAAAAGGAAGCCAGAATTTGAGGTGCAAAATCCAGCCCGAGGACACAGAACACTTTTAGTGCTGACTCGGGCGAGTCTCTCCCTGGGAAAATCTGCTTCACACCTGGGTTTTGTTCAGGCTGACAAAGCCAGACACTTAAAAGTGAAAGAATTGCCTCTCACGCTCGCTTTTGTGGGTGAGAAGCGAAAGCAGAGCTGGTCCCTGTTCCCTGCAGCGGCTTTGGGAGCTCGTGCTCCGGCAGCTGCTGCCGTGTGAACGCTCCCACACCTGCTCCCTCCTCACCGCAGAGCACAAATCCTCCGTGCAAGGAGCTCCCGAGCCAGCTGAGCCTCGCTGGATTTCCTGCTTCCTTCATCCCGATGGAGTGAGGAGCTGCTGGGACACCCCGGGGGAAAAGAGCTCTGCTCGAGCAGCAGCCTGGAGGGAGAAGTGGAGAAACCGCTGAGGAAACAGCTCCAGAAAGGAAGGCAAGATGCCAAAGGGATGATCACAGAACAGAGGCCCCGTCCCGAAGGGTTCCCTGTGCCTGCACAGCACCAGGGGACACAGGGAGGACACTGCAGTGGCCCTGTCCCCGTTTCACAGGTGGCTTTGTGGAAGTTAAACTTCTCCCTGTCGCTCACGGAGGCTGAAAACACCTTTGGAAGAAAGGCACCTGTGCAAAACCAGTGTGAAACCCAAGCAGTGGAGCATTTCCTCTGGTGGGAGAGTTCTGCCCTCACTGCCTGCCAGAACCAGCCAGGGCAGATGGGCAAAGTGCTGAAATCAGGTTTCATTTGCCCTGTGGGGTTAAAAACTCACCTGCAAACCTGTCTAGGGCTCGTGCTTTGTGTGGTGTGGACGGCTGTGCGAGCAAGAGCTTTTTCTCCCTGAGGAAATGACTGAAGCACATAAAGCTGCTCTGAAACCGTTCCTTGTGCTAATATTTGTAAAGCAATTCCAGCCCGCAGGAATCCATAGATCCCACCACAGGAAATGGGTGTTTCCCTCTGGGACAGGGCAGGTAGAGCTTGTGCAGCTCGAGATTATTCCACGCTGTTTCTAGGCATGGAGAGGAGGCTGGTGTGCCCTCCAAAAATGTCACTTTGTGTTATTCTGTGTGGAAAAGTGCGTTTGAAACGAATTTCCCTTCACCCTCCTGTTCTGCAGCTTGGCCATAGCCAAGTGTGAGCTATCCAGGGCTGTTGGAGGGGTTCTCTTTCCTTCAGAAGAAGATTGCAAGATGTATTTGCTTCTATTCTAAAGAGATGAGCACCCAGCGAGCGGAAACGGCGAGACAGAGCTAATTAAGTTTTGAGATTGATTAGGATGGGCTTTTTTCCAGGTACCACTTGGACCAGCACAGCAAAAGCAGCAGTGGGATGTTCGCTGAGGCAGCAAACACCCGCTCCCAGATTGCAAAGCCCCACAGCAGCCTTGCTGCTGTCTCCAAACAACCTCCCAGGGACATTTCACCACCCACAGCCTCGGGACAACCCTGATCCCAAACTAAACCTTCCCTCCGATGCCTTGAGTGGCCACCTGAAACACAGAGACCAGACAAGAATGAAGAGAATAAAAGGAGGTGTTTGTTTGAAGGCCCTTCAAAGGCTCACCCTGGGCAGTGCAGAGGCTCCACCCAAGATGGACCCTGGCTCACGGGTTCTTCCCACTTTGAGAAGTTGGGTTCATTTGCATCTCAGGGTTCATTCTCCAAGGATCACCTCAGTCCATGATGGAATCAGCCCAAGTTTGTCCCCCTTGAGAGGCTTTGAGTTGACCCATTTGGGGCCCGGTGTCCTTGGAGTGGAAGCCTGCAGAGGTTTGTTGTGTGTGAGCAGCAGGAGAGAACAGCAGCTCCCAGGGCACAGGAACCTTCAGAGCCACACACCAGGCAGGGCAGGGGTTGAGAAACAGAAAAGTTCAAACTTGAGGCATCACCTCAGGGATATCTGCACGGCCTCTTGGACGAGGAAAGTTCAGAGTCAAGTGAGCAGTGCGTGCACCTTGTAATGGAAAGGACACTTCTCTCGCTCAGAGAGTTTCCTGGCTCTGACGTAACTGGGAGATGATTTCTCAGTGTCAGCTTTACTGTCAAGCCGCAGCCTCGTGCTCGCCCTGAGGGCTCCGGTTTGCCGTGCCCACACCAGGTTTGTACAGCTGGCATTTCACACCTGAGTGTGGAACCACTCCCTGAGCGCCCAACACCTTCCCAACCCCAGGCTGTCCCTGCAGCTCCATCAGGGATGGCGCAGCCAAAGGATGGAGGGACTGCAGGACATCGGTTCTTTTCACTCCAGCCACCTCCACCCCAAATCCTCAGCTTTCCATCTCTCTTTGCTGTGGCTAAAGGTCGGCAGAGGCGATGGGAAGTGAGGAAGGGGTGCAAAGCCCTGAGCACTCTGCGTGTTTACCTGAGCACCAGAATCTT
This sequence comes from Mohoua ochrocephala, assembly GCA_013398855.1. NCBI lineage: Eukaryota > Metazoa > Chordata > Aves > Passeriformes > Acanthizidae > Mohoua > Mohoua ochrocephala. The sequence continues at coordinate 7,401 of VZTA01016053.1, read as the reverse complement.
CTGGAGTTTGCAAAACCAGGCCGGAAATTGCTCAATGACACAATTTCTATTCTTTCTCCTTCCAGTCAGGCTAAAAATAAAATAAAACCCTTGTGCCAGGCTCATTTCTGCTGCAACCACACTCGTCTCAGCGGAGTTAATGGGGTGAGGATGGGCCTTTACCAGGTTGTTTTTCAGCAGTGCAACTTCCAGTCACAGCCAGAGCAGGGAAACGGAAACCAGTGGTGAGTGAGCTCTTCCTTTGGAGCACCATGTGAACTTCCCACCTCCCCCCACGCTGCCCCCCATCCTTCCAGGATGTGTCTGCACATCTAAGGGATGCCAGAGGGCTGCACTCAAACACAAAACCTGGCAGAGTCACTTCCAAACAGACCTTTCGGAGCCCTCGGGCTCTTGCCACACACAGGAGAAGCTGCTCCCATGGAAAAGTCCCGCTCCAGCATGGTCTGACATCCACAGCTCCCTCCACAGCCACTGCCACGCTCACAGGGACACCTCTGAGCACAGCAAAACAGAAATCTGTCCCCGCACAGCACCGCTGCAGCCCGTTCTAACACAGACCTCTCCACCTCCTGCCAGGGGAGGGATGGGTTCAGCCAAGGGGAGAAGGTTTGGGTCTCCCTTTTCCACCTGCTCCAGATCAGCGTGGATCTGCCCAGGGCCAGCTGGGGGGGTGGCTCAGGCCATCACCGATGGATCTGGCTGCATTCCTGCAGGTTCCATGCTGAGCCTTTCCCAGGGCCATGGAAATGTCCAATAGGAGCAAAAGGAATTAGCTGTGGACAGTTTCTAACGCAGGGGAACCCGCTGCTGTTAATAACCACAGGCTAAATCTTACCTGGCTTGGAGCAGGCACCTGCCTTCCTTCTGCCTTTAAAATAAGGTGAAACCACCAAAATTCTGGTGTTGGAGCACAGAGCTTCAGCCAAGAGGTTTAATGGTTATTCTGGTCCCAAAGCCACAGGCAAGCTCAGAAATCAGAGCAGCACCAGAAGCCTGAGCTTCCCCCGGTGTCTGGTTTGGGTGTGGACTTGCTGCTGTAAGTTTAGATCAAACAAGAGGGACGTGCCTGAACAGGACCGGATTTTCACTCTCTAATGAGCGTTTCAGTGAGAGGTTATTGCTCTGCCCTGTGTGACGGGAGGGTGAGAACTGAGGCAGTGAGGTGACAGGTGAGTTCCTTCCACTAAACGGGAACAAGGCTCTGTGGGCTGTGCTGTCACAGGCTGCAGGGAGATAAAGCTCGGCTCCCACTGCAGAGATTTCGTGAGAGCTGATAATTTAAAACCCTTGCGATGTCTAGCAACAGTAATTATATTTCCTACCTCGGATGAGTAACAGAGATTCTCCAATACCTTACGGTGTCTGTGGCAGGGAGAGTGTGGAGCTGAGCATTCCCTTGGGACGGGATGTGCAGATCACTGGGGAAGAAAAGAGTGGATAAGGTTAGATTGATGTGCAGATCCTGAAGTTTCTCCAACTTCTGCTCATTTTTCTAAACAGTTCTGAGCCGGGGAGGAAAAAAAATAAAGCTCAAGGACACTTCATTTATGCATCCAAAACAACAGAGCTGGGACCTTGAGTTCCTGACCCTGACTCCTCTTACTCAGTTACCGCAAATGACTTCAGCAGCCACCTCTTAAATCATCTCAGAAAATGCATGGAAATATTAAGCAACATCAACAAAAAAAAAAATCCACCCCATCTTTCCATTCAGTCAGGTACACATTTACAAACATCTTTCGGGCTGCACCAAAAGCGAACGGCGACGGCTTCGAGCGTCATCCGCAGCTCTGCGGTCCCGGTAAAAGTCCCCCGGCTCTCGTTCGCCTCTCTCGGTTACAAGTTCCCAGAGAGCAGGTACAGGGGACAAAGCTCGATCAGGAAACAAAATATCAGGTGGAAGGGAAACTCAACAGCCGAGGCCCGATGGTTGTGCTGAGGTCGGGACCGCTTCCCAGCACCCCGCACCGCTGCGAGCTTCACGCCAACCACATGAGAAAGGGCTTTTCACACCTCGGGGCCTGAAATGACTGACTGCTGACTCAGGCAGCAGCCGCTGGCACAATTACTCACTCTGTCCCTCCCGCTGGTTTCTCTGCTCTCCTTCTCTCTGCCAGGCACTGGGTCTGTACCTTCATCACCGGCTCCTGCCAAAGGGCACAGCAGTCAGAGGGGACACGGGGGATTGAGCCCAAAACTCTGCAGGACGATCAAAGTGGTCTGTGCTGGCTCACTTGGGGGATTTTTGTAAAGATGTTTTGTTTTCCTGGCTGTCCTTAACAACTCTTAGCATTCGTCCTTTCCCAGAAATCCGCCTGGTCAGAGAAATACCCACAGGCCTTGCAGTAACTGCCAATAAATTTGTCTCTTCTGTGCCTCTGTGAAGTGTGAGTCCCTCTGGCATGGAAGAGGAAGGGCTTGGGGTGTGGGGAATGGGGCAGAAGAGCAGGAATGAGCTTTTGTCAGACATCCCAACCCCATCCTCGGCGCTGACCCCAAACCACTTCATGGACCTCGCCTGGGACCCACCAGGACGCTGTGGGGAGATTCCCCTGCCCCAGTCTGAGTGGGCTCCCAGCTGTCGAGCACCTCTGGGGTTTTGATGGATGTTCCTCTCACACCACTGCGAGCCCCAGAGCTTCTCCTGCTTGACAGGGACACAGGAGCCTCCTGTCACCGAGGTCCCTCTCCCTGGGAGCCCCAGTGCTGTCCTTGCTCTGGGATCCTCAGTGCCCTGCTGGCCCTGACACCTCCCTTCCCTTTCCCACCGTTCCATTTCCAGCAGGCTCCTTTTTTCCAGGAAGGTGGCCAGTGGTTTCCAATCAACCAGCCATGACGGCTTCCTTCAATTCATCATCCCTCCAAAACCCTCAGGCCCGAGCCTTCTCTCTGGGTTCTTGTTTTCCCTCCTGTCACTGCTGGGCCGTGCCTGACCCTCCTGCTGGAAGGGTTTCAAAATGGCTGAAAAGGGTTTTTGGAGGTGCACCCAAAGGGTTGTGCTCCCACAGGTGCCCCAGGGGAACTTCTTGGCAAGATTGTGCACAAAGCCATCATTAATTGATGCTGCCCCAAGCCAGCTCTGCAGTCCTGCAGCCCAGAATTTTCCTCTCACTCAACTTTTAAGCTCTTAAAGGAATTGTCTGAATTCAGTGCTGAGCCCAGCAGAGACGTCCTGTCCCCAAAACAGCATCCCTGGGGGATCACATCCCCTGAGGGGCTCTTCAGACCCCTCCCCACCGGCCCTCCACCCTCCCCTGCCTGCACAGGGACGTCTGGAGGAGGCTCCTGCCCCACCCCTGGGCAGGGAGGGGAATTAATCCCCCCACAGGAGCAAATTCCTATTTCCCAGTGTGTATTTCAGCTCCATCCCTGGTCCCTGGCATCCCCCTCTGGCACCGATATCCCATCACATCCCACCAGCCTGCCCCAAACAGATCAAACCTGCCCTGAATCTTGACGTCCTCCAAGCATCCTGGGACCTGCGCCAAACCCATCCCCTCAAACCCCACAGCAGCCCCGGAAACCTTGTGTCTCTTCCCTCTTCTCCACACAGCCAGACAGTTTTGCAAGCAGGAAGGGTTGATCAGGACGATCCTGCCAGTTCACCTCATCACCCACAAGATTTTCCTAATTTTGCTGAGATTTGGAACCCCCCCAAGAGCCTTGATAGACTTTTCTGTTTGGCTGTGAGTGCTGGCTCAGGCTCTCTGCTCCCCCACCTGCTTCGACACGAGCCAGAGGTGTCTGGATGTTTGCACAGGAGACACCCGAAAGGTGGATACACCAACAGTTGGTGATCTCAGATATAAATCACACCTGGCTGCTCTGGTACCTGACAGTGGCAGCTCTATCTATTGATCAGCAGATCAATTATGCTAATCACCTTCATAAATAACTCCGCTGTTGGTATGATTAGATCCAGGTGTGAACGGGACTTGTCTAACATGCTGAGGTGCAGGATCATTCATCCAGCATGAGCTTGGGTAGAGTTCTTAACCCTGATTGTTAACCTGATAATTCCACCCAAGAGAACTTGTTCACCCACTTACCTTCATTGCTCTGCATCCACTGTAACTTTTGAGAAACTTCATGTCTGCCCTTCCTATTTTGAGCTTTTCCCCGTCCCCAAGTGCTGCCTTATCAAGCAGAACCCACTTAAAACACCCAGAAACCACTGGAAAGCTGCTGTTGAAAAGCCCAGATGCTCAAAAATCCTCCAGCTCACTGTGGGTCAGGCCTGAGCTCCTGATTTCATCACCAACTTCCTCTGTGAGCACAAACCACGTCTGGCTCCCTGTGCCCTGGCTTTGCCCACAGCTGGGAGAAGGTGGTGACGTGTTTTTGTCACTTGGGTGACTCACATGTGGTGAGTCCTGGCGGGGCAGGGATCTCTGCTTGCTGACAGGGCGCTGGGACTCATCCAGCCCTGCCTGAGACAGAGCAGGGCTGCCCACGGTCCCCACAGCTCCCTGGGATTGTCACCAGCAGCGGGGGAATCGGGTTGCAGTCCTGTCTCCTGTTGGTGCTAAGAGCTCGGGGCAGTAGAAATGGGAAGGTGATCAGCCCAGGCAGGAGCAGGGCCCCCAGCAGGGCCATCTCCTGAAGGCCTGGAGATGTGGCAGACCCTCCAGGCCAAAAGCTTTTCCGTGCTTGGAGTCCATCCCAGCAGTTGTAGCTAACAAAAAGACATCCCCCTTTTGTACTTACACTTTTCGGAGGAGTTGGAAGGGATCTCAAAAACCATCTCGTCCCACGCCCTGCCATGGGCAGGGACACTTCCACTACACCAGGTTGCTCAGACCTGGCCTTGAACACTTCCAGGGATGGGGCACTCTATGATTTCAGGATGACTCCATGATTTTCTGCAGACTCGGCTCCCCCAGACAAGCCCCAGAGCTCTGTGAAGGGAAGGGCTTAGGCTGGAGCAGCTTTATCAGCACGTCCCGATCCGTGTAACACCGCGGGGCACGGCTCTGTCAGCGCTGCTCCCTGCACGGTGATAAGGCTGTCACGGATCCCTCACGGGCTGCCCTCACCCAGGGATGCCCTTTTATCACCCATTTCCTACTGATAAGGAGCAGCAGCAGCACAGACAAACCCGGCCTGCACTGGAGCCCCACACACGTCACCCGTCACTGAGTGTGTGTGGCTGCAGTGTTTGAGCAGTGACTGCTCTTTCAGAGCTGAGTCACTGAGAGCACCCAGGGAAGTGTCACCAACCCCCGGGGACACGTGGCTTTTCCAGTCAGCCATCCCCCGGAGCCAAGGCCTGAGGGGAAAAGTGTTCAAAAGGACGGCTTTGCCCTTGGTGTGTGGAAAGATTCGGTGCCTCATGTGTGACGCAGGGCAGGCAGCTGCTGACACAGAGCTGAGCACAGGGAATCCTGAGCTGGAAGGGATCCCCAAGGATCACCCAGTGCAGCCCCTGGCCCTGCCCAGACACCCCAACAACCCCACCCTGGGCACCCCTGGCAGCGCTGTCCAAGCCCCCCTGGAGCTCTGGCAGCCTCGGGGCCGTGCCCATTCCCTGGGGAGCCTGGGCAGTGCCCAGCACCCTCTGGGGGAAGAACCTTTCCCTGATCTCCAGCCTGAGCCTGCCCTGGCCCAGCTCCAGCCGTTCCCTGGGTGCTGTCCCTGGCCCAGGGAGCAGAGATCGGAGCTGCCCCTCGGGAGGAGCTGCAGCCCCCGGGGAGCTCTGCCCTCAGTCTGCTCCAGCTCAACAATCCCAGTGCCCTCAGCTGCTCCTCTTGGGCCCCTCCAGACCCTTCCCCATCCCCGTGTCCCTCCTTTGGACACTCCCTCACAGCTTTAGGTCTTTTTTTATGTTGTGGTGCCCAAAACTCCCCCAGCCCTGGAGCTGAGGCCGCCCCAGCCCAGAGCAGAGCAGGACAATCCCTCCCTGGCCTGACCAGTGCTGCTGTCCCTGATGCCCCCAGGACAGGGATGTCCCTCCTGGCTCCAGGGCACTGCTGACTCAGCTCCAACTGGCCAATGCCCAGGACCCCCAGGCCCCTTCCCAAGCTGCCGCTCGATGTTTTGCCTTCAGCCCTTTCTCCTGGCTCCGTTGTTAAACTGGGAAATCGCACTAGAGCTCAAGAGCCGTACAAAACCGGGCTGGTTTGCTTTTCCACCCCGTGAATAACCCTCATTTCCCAGACTGCCCAGTGGAAGCAGCTGTTTGAGCAGTAAGGTGCTTATCTGGAAACGTAAAGCTCTTGAATGAGCTGTTCCAGGGCGGGCAGCTCAGATCCGGTGACCTGGGCTATTTAAAAGTCTCTTGTTTTATTCAACGCAGCTGAATTTCCACGCCAGCCCAGTGCTGGATGTGGGACATAAATAGGAATTAATCCAGGCCTGGTCACAGTTATCTGCCTGCAGCCCTCGCTCCTGGCACCCGCACAAGGGAGGAAGGACCCGGCCGTCACCGGGAACGTGACCTCGCCTTGGCCCTGCTCACAAAGCAGCTGGGATGAAGTCACCTCTTCATAAGGAAAAAATGTCCAACCCAGGACAAAAAGAGGCCTGGAAACTCATCCCACACACAGCATGTGGGGAGACCAGGATGGTGCTGACAGCAAAGTCTGCTCTGTTGCTGCTCCAAGCTTCTTTGGCTCCCGGTATCCCACTGAGAGGGAATGGGCACCTCTGGGTGCTAAAATGGGGTGATTTCCCTGGCCAGGGATACACAGGGAAACGGATGGTGGGAGGAAATAAAATCCAAAAGCTACTTCCAGCCACAGGGAAGAAAAGATATAATATTTTATATATTACATTACAAACGTGATATTTAATTCTATACAAATATAATCCTAGAATCCTGTTCCAAGGAGTGTTGTGGAGCTAAATCATAGACTCACAGGTCTGGGTTGGAAGGGACCTTTCAGATCATCCCATTCCACCCCCTGCCACGAGCAGGGACACCTTCCACTGTCCCAGGCTGCTCCAAGCCCCGTCCAGCCTGGCCTTGGGCACTGCCAGGGATCCAGGGGCAGCCACAGCTTCTCTGGGCACCCTGTGCCAGGGCCTCCCCACCCTCCCAGGGAACAATTCCTGCCCAATATCCCACCCAGCCCTGCCCTCTGGCAGTGGGAAGCCATTCCCTGTGTCCTGTCCCTCCATGTCTTGTCCCCAGTCCCTCTCCAGCTCTCGTGGAGCCCCTTTAGGCCGTGGAAGGGCCTGGAGCTTTCTCCTCTCCAGGTGAACACCCCCAGCTCTCCCAGCCTTTCCTCACAATATATTTTATATAATAGATATATAAATGTCAGGCTACAAGAGAATCATCAGATTCCAGCATTTTCCCCAAAGCCATTCCCACAGCAGGGGCTGCTCAGAGGATTTGTTTCCCTTTTCCCAACCAGAGCAAACAAAGGTGCTGCTGATGCCTCAGGTTTGAACTTT
>VZTA01016051.1:320178-346216 GCA_013398855.1 Mohoua ochrocephala | reverse complement strand
AGAAAGTTCTGAGATGAAATATGGGATGAGGTTAACAAGAAAAATTACTTGAAGAGTGTCCAAGGAGTTGTTTGGTAGCTCAGCATGGATCTTTATTGGCTTGAAGAAGGAAAATAGCTGCTGACTAGAGAATAAAGTGCAAAACTTGGGTAAAGCAGAAGTGATTCTGATGAGAGCTCTACATTGACTTAGGCTGATGTTCTAGGAACCAGATGAAAAGTGCTGAAAACCTTTAATGCCAATATAGCTCTTCGGATTGTTCATATTCTTATTAACACAACTGGTTTTTCATTCTATTTCTTTTTCACACAGAGGCCTGAAGATCTGCGTGAACTTGAACATCAGCATCTCTCTTTCGTTTTATGGGATTAGGTCTAGGTTATGTGTGGCAATCCCCTAAATACTGGGGAACTGCATGACTGAATGTTGTGGTACAGCCTTAGTTGGATTCTCTCAAGCCAATTGATACTTATTACACCAGCTGCACCAGAGTGCAGTAACTCTTTTGTAATGGAATCACAGTAAGCTGGTTTCCCATTTCAGTTAATAACTTGTGAAAATAATGTAAGTGCTTTTTGCTGATTAAGCATACGTGACTGCTTGGAAAAAAAATGTGTGTGCAGTACATAGCAATTCAGCTTCCATTTCTGTGCTGCATATTCAAGAGCACAATAAAATATTAGTTGCAAGAAGAATAAGATAATAATTGGAATGTTGCTGACTATGGAGAAGGCATTTTGTTGAGATGGCAGACACTGTGCTCATTCTGACCAACCCTCCTGGAGCAGATGTCCCTCTGTTGTGTCCCCATCCAAATCTGTTGGCATTCTCACTTTGAGATCTGTTACTTCCCCCTCTGCAGACCTTTGATTTTATGCAGGCAAATAAACTGAGAGCCCCAATCTTCCCTTTTTGCATTTGGTTCTTGAAGGAGATTGATTGTTCATGAAAGGCTGGCATGTGAGAGGTTCCTGTTCAAGCGACATGAAAATATTGTGTGATACCTGGAACGACCTAAGCATACTGCACCGAGTGTTCTCTCAGCAGCTGCTGTAATGAACTGTTTCTCAAACCCTTTAGGTGAAAAGTGAAGAGCTCTTTGGTGCACAGGTACGTCTAGCAGTGCTGTTATGATAAAGTAATATTTACTGGATCTGCTAAAGCCAACCCTTTGGGGTCAAAATTAAATGAGGCTCTCATTGCTTCTAAAAGGTAAAAAATGTATATTTTAACTTTTTAAAGTTTCTTGACTCTGCATTTATGGAGAAAAAAACTGGTAGAACCTAGGGTGCCACAAGTCCAAGAATGAATAAAAACAACTCGATATTAGTTTATTTTTTATTAGAAAGTGCTAGATAATAAACTAACAAACCAGGTTTTATCTCTCTTTAAGGGTTCATATTTTATCCTTTCTGAGGGGTATCAGTCCTCTACCATGTTTGCATATTCCTAGAGTGAAAATTAATTTTTTTAAAAATTACTTTATTTAGGGGCTGACTATGAATGTTGGACTAGCCTTGGAAGACCACATTCCTTCTTCCTTTCCTAGCCCTTGACAACAAATCACCACTTCTACGTGCATCATTTATTCATATGTGAAATTGGAATGGTCACGCACTCTTTGCTAATAAATTATTTTTGGGAAAGCTGAGTGTGTTTAAAATAATTCACAGCTGATGTTTACCCCTTTACAATTGTAAAATGTGTTGTACCCGTAAAATACACACTACGTACTTTCCCTTTTCAAGCCCTAAATATAACCTTGTGTTAGTTGCAGAATAACCACTGGAAAATCTGTTTCTGATTATTTTTTTATGTATTGCCATGATTATTTTAGAAACAAATCTTTACCAGATGTGTTTTTCAGTATTGTGTGAAGTCCTCTGGGGTTCATTTTTGCAGATATGGAGCTACCCAATTCTTCCCAAATGCTAGGGGGATACTATGACTAATTCCAACTCACTTTACAGACAGGGACTGAAGTCTTCAAAGAGTTGTGAACTGTTCAGTAATGTGCAAGAGAAGCTCTGCTACAATCTTTGTGTTATCTGTGTCTCAATCTTCTGCAACTGTAAGAAGTGTTGTTTCATCCTAGTCTTTTATAAAAATTTTGCTACTGCCGTTATGGGGATTTGAGGCATGGAGAGGTGGAATGGTGAAGGAAATTTGGGTGGTTCTCTGTATATAAAGTGATTTCCCATGTTCAGGCTTATTGACTGAACAATCTGATTTTCCCTTTAATATACCCATTTTAGTACACTAGAAATTTAATAGGAGGCATAACTGTAGAAATCCATAGCATCTGCATCTTTACCCATAACAAAACTGTAAGTGAAGTAGCCAGTCAGTAGACCAGAGTCTGCAGAGGTACATTTCTTTTAGTGCATCCATGTGCTCACAGCTATTCAATAATACCCTGGATGTTTAGCACAAAACAAATGTAGCTGTAGTGAGGTTCCTGCACTGTTTTGTGGAGTGCTTAGCTGACTCACTTTTTTCTTTTGAAAGATCAGAGAGCCCTGTGTTTGGTAATAGAGTGATTTGGAAACTCCTTTGGTGGATTTATTGAGGTACAAAGTCTGACTGGGCGTGCGGGATTATGGCACAGATTTCTGACCACAGCAGTTCATTCATGACTTGCAAGTACAGTGGGAATCAGGCCTGGATTGTGTTCAACTGTAAAGGTCATAGAGTGGTTTGGGTTGGGAGGGACTTTAAAGATCATCTCATTCCTACTTCCCTGCTGTGGGCAGAAACACCTTCTACTAGATCAGGTTGCCCCAAACCCCATCCAACTCGGCCTTGAAGATTTCCAGGCATGAGGCAGCCACAGCTTGTCTGTGCAGTGCCTCGACACCCTAACAGGGAAGAATTTCTTCTAAATGTCTTACATAAACCTCCTCTCTTCTGGTTTAAAGCTATTTCCCTATGTCCTAACCCTACGTGCCCTTGTGACAAATCTCTCGATCTTTCTTGAAATCTCCCTTCAGGTGCTGGAAGGCTGCCCTGAAGGTCACCCTGGAGCCTTCTCCCGAAGGCTGAACAATCCCATTTCTCTCAGCCTTTCCTCACAGAAGAGGTGTTCCATCCCTCTAATCATGTGTCATGCTGATCTGTGGCACTCTTGGTAACTGCAAGCACCTGGAGTCTGCCAGGGATGGTGTTCGTGACAGCTGTTGACAATAACAGAGGGAAGAAACTGTTATCTACAGCTGAGCTGACCTCCCAGGACTCCACAGGGATATTAGAAAAAAAGGAAACCTCTTTGTTGTTTTAAATTGCAAAGAGTTTATAACTTGCTTCCACAGGTTGAAAGCATGGAAGAGGTATTTGTGTTAGTCACTTGGCTTTTTTATTTTATGAACCAGTTCTGAACAGCAAACACCGTATAAAATTATTCTGTAATTAGCTTTTTGGAATAGAAATAGAGTGAATCATGAAAAGGAAACAACTGAGCAGTGAAGACCTGAACTGAGCAAACCCCTTAACCTCATGTTGGAAACCAATTGTGAAGGATGGTACAAATGCAGCCTGGATTTGAGTTAGATAACACCAGCCCAGTGACTTTATCCGAGAGGAAAGGAAGTGTGAGGCAGAGAGTTTTCTTCTCCTCCTCTTAAAAAGTTTGTGTCCATCTTCACGCAGCAATGTTTAAGGATATGTAAATTGCTGTGTTTGAGACGAGTGGTAACAATGGCATGGAGTGTAACTGCTACAGATTAGAAGTCAATGTGCTTAAGCATCTGTCTGATTGCTCTGCTGGAATAGGACATTAACTGTTGCTGTTAACAGTAGTTTCATAATATTTCAGCAGCATATACCTGGATTTAAGATTTATCTCTAATCATTATAACTATTCAGTTTTGTAACTGAAAATGAGTTTTGATGACTGGAGGAGAAGGTAGGTGGGGTGGGGTGGGGTGGGGGGGAGTGAGAGAAGGAAGGAAGGACCCGGGAGACCCTCCTGTACTGCGAGCTTTCTCCCTCTTTGTTGTCATGTGTGCTGCAGAAGAGGAGATTCAGGGCTTTTTTTTAGGGAGCTAAAATAGTGTTTTAACGAGAAATCACAGTATGCTGCCATTAAAAGCAGTGTGTGCAGTCAGAAGTGTATTTTCCTCATCTGTCCCTGCTCCCACGTGTATATCTGATATGCTAGGAAAGGCTTAACCGTTTCTTCCAAATATCCTATTCACACCGCTGTGATGAGCCTGCAGGCTTCTTCCCATCGGGATTGCCTTGATTTTACCCTCCTGTGGCATCAGCCTGTATCCCTCTGTTCGTCAGGTGAGCTCTGCAGCATCTCCTGGCTTTGAAGAGAGCTCTGCACAGTTTGAATGTGAGGTAACACCTTTCTCAAAGCAGACACCTGGCCCTTTTCTTTGTCTGAGCACCCGTGTGCTGTATAAAAACACTGTAAATTCCTAGCCTAACTTTGGTCACAGTTTATGACTACATCGAACAGTTTATCTCTACCTCTTCTTTGGCAGAGCTTAAGAAAGGTGAACTCTGTGCTCCCTCTTGTGGTACTCGTAGAAAAGTGAAAAAAGTTTGGGGAAAAACTGTCCTTTAACAGTGAGGGAAGCTGAATGTCTTCGTTTTGCTTAGCATCTTGTGACAGAATTAAGTGAGATTTCTGACATCACCTCAAATGACGTGAAAGGAAAAGCTTTTCTTAGGTCAAAACACAGACCTGAAGCAAATAGCTTTCTAAAGCAAGGCTAAATGCTGGATTGTGTTGTAGCTTTCCAATAGTCAGGGAATATAGAACTGTGAAATACATTAGGTATGTGCTCTGTTGATTGATTTTTACAAATATACATGAAAGAACAGCGTAGGAATATTTACCTAATACTAGTTAAATTTGTATGTCACTTCCTGCAGACCTTTGTGCCATTTCGTGTATTTTTCCCTTCGTATTTTATTAAGGCTTCTGCAGGTTGGTTATCCAATAGCAGAAAATGCATTCATTTTGTGATCCATTAGCTTGCTTGGCCCTAGATTTTAAAAAATATTTGCATTAGATGTGCAAAGATACTTATACCATAAGTGGAAATGATGTGCACTCTAAAAATGAGAAAAGAAATAGCAACATAAAACTACACTCCAGATTGCTGCAGGTTGCTCTAAGCTCTGTAAAGATGCTGTGTTTTCTTGGACTCCTTAATACCTCTTTTGATAATGTTTTTTCTGGAAATGTTTGCCCCCTCAGAGAAGAATTTTTTTTTAACTTTATAGTGAAGCAGTATGCAAAGTCATCCGCAGGGTGAGCAGCCTGGTTTGAAGGAGACTTCACTGTTTGTGCATGTTTAGCTTCATGTCTTTGCCATGGGCTGCAGTGTTACTGCATAAACACATGTGGCAGTGCCCAGAGCCTCCAGGACCCCCAGGTACCCTGCAGTAGTGAACTGCTGCAAAGTCTGATCTTGAAGTTACTGAGAGGCAAGTGAGGAATGTCAGATAGGTGAGCAGTTATGTAGTTGTTGAAGATGTAACTGGTGTTACCTAGTTACAGGAAAAGAGAAACAGGTCTGTCTCAATTATACAGAACTAACGCAACAGAATGACTGTGGCTTTAGCCCAATAATAGTTTTAAGGAAGGATGATATCACTGCCTAACCAGCTAATAATATCTTGCAGGTTATATCGTGACTTCCCCTCTCTATTGACTGTAATTATATCCATTAAACATCTGCAACCTCCAATATCATCCAATATCACCAACAGTCCTGTGGACAATATGAGCCGTTCGTGTTGCTTAGACATACTGGGATTTTGAGAAGGTGGTTGTGCTGTTTTTGACTGAGATAGAGTTAATTTTCTCTATAGTAGTTGTCTTGGGCCCATGGTTTGGATTTGTGCTGGATGCAGTGCTGATAACACAGGGATGTTTTTGTTACGGCTGAGCAGGATTTACCCTGAGCCAAGGCCTTCTCTGCTCCTCAGCCCAGCCCAGCAGCGAGAGGCTGGGGGTGCACAAGGAGCTGGGAGGGGACACAGCCAGGACAGCTGATCCCAACTGACCCAAGGGACATCCCAGACCATATGGCCTCATCCTCAGCATACAAATCTGGAGGAGAAGGAGGAAGGGGGGACATTTGGAGTGATGTTGTTTGTCTTCCTGAGTCACCGTGTATGTAATGGAGCCCTGCTGTCCTGGGGAAGTGGGAAATGAACTCCTTGTTTCGATTTGCTTGTGTGTACAGCTTTTGCTTTCCTATGAAACTCTCTTTTTCTCAACAGAGTGTTCTCACATTTACCTTTCTCTTTTCCCTATCCCACTGGGTGGCTGTGTGGTGCTCAGTTGCTGTCTGGGGTTAAACCACAACAGTGGTGAAAAAGATTACATTAATGAAAGACTCCGTTTTTGATGCGGTTCACTTGGCAGTTCTAAGCAAATTTGCTTTGCATTTCTCTTTGCTGCGTTTTAAAGAATTTGAGTTTGCCACAGAAGGCTTATGTAGATACTTGTAGTTTTACTGCTGGGTGGAGGAAAAAACATGCAAAGAAATCAATAAATACATTATCTGGATTAGAAGCTGGACTTTAGCCCTGAAGTGCTCTAAGCAATGCAAGCACTGAGTGAGCTACTGGAACTCTTATTTTTAGGGAGTCCAAGCTGTTGTATATGTTGAACACCTTGAAGTATCTTCATTTTGCAAGTCACTTAGGAACATCATCCAGGGCACATTAAAGCGGGTAGGTGTCTCATATTTTTCCAAGGTGTGGCTGTCATGAAGCTGGGGATTTGCAGAGATACAGAAATAAGTATTTCAGTGGTGTGCAGTTTTGCTTAATGATGGGACATGTCTCAAAACATACATGAGATCTACTGGAGTATTGATTGCCCAGGTAAGCCCCTTAAACCCTTTCATTGTATGAGCAGTGGAAGATGGATGCTCAGGCGAAGAAGTGGGTTGCCTACAGAAGTGGATGAAAGATCTCACAGGGAATTGGAGCAACAAAACAAAATAAAAGATGTTCTACTTAATTAAAAAAAAAGTCAATGAACCAGATTGAATTTAAACAGTTTCTGTGAAAAAACTGTCTCATGGGTGTTGGAGGCGTGAGCTGCTGTTTGGCATTGTGGTGCAGTTCCAGTGACTATCGGCGTTGGAATATGCCAACTACAATTTGAAGCCTACGGGACAAATCTGTCTCTTTCTTTTCATCCTTAAATGCCTCAGTGATGCTATTGCCAGGCATTTACACCTCAGGGGGAAGGATTAAACGATTGAAAGAGTGGCCTGTAGAACCCTGAGGTTACAACAAATAACTGGTACCATGAGGTCCTGTTTGAATGCTTTCTGTCTTGGAGCTGTTCAGGATACACCTTTGTCCACTGCTGTACCTGCAAGTAATGTGTCTCTTTTTCCACTCTAAAATGAAAACCTGAGCTTCTGATGGGATCATGTGAGTCTAGTAATTGGATCTTTAAAACAGACCCATGAAATAGTGCAGCACTTGTAGTGAGTTATGGGGGCGCTGACAATGCTTTCAACAAGGGCTCTGTCATAATTCTTTCTGCCCATTTCCCGGTGAACACAGACATGTGCTGCTCTCCTTCCTAGTATGGGGGCGAGGGTGTTACAACTATTGAGAAATGAAGCAGAGATTTATTTTTACATTGACCTGCTACATAAATATCTTTTATACTGTTCGGCTGATTCACAGTCCTCATTAATGGACTAAACTTGCTAGTTTGTCTCTTTATCATGTTGAGAGACCTGTTAAATGAAACCCTGAGAAATCAGACAATTTAGTCCTGTGGCCAGTGGCAGCTTTTCACAGCAATGATTTCTAGCTGGGTTGTACGTGCCAAATGTCCAGGCAGCTTGTGCTTATCGGCATCCATTATACTTTTTTGTTGACTTGGACCATTAATAACCTGTCAGATTAGGTAATTAGGCTGTCTCTAGTAGCCAGGGAAAATTGTTTTTCCTAACTGATGGTATGGGTTGTGCAGTTGTGCAGATAAGCACTTGGTCAAACGGCAGTTCAGGCGATTTTTAACTGGCCTTGCTGATGAATGCAAAATTACTGCTGAGACATGAGGGCCAGATAACAACAGAGGGACAGGCACGAAATGAAATTACCTGCCACTTTCAAAACTCTCTCCAAATAAGACACTGCTTACTGTTCTGGTTCTGAAAATCTGCATGCAGGAGCAACCCTGTTAATTTCAATGCCGTGATGGTTTTATAAACATTGTTCCCTTCTTTTGAATTAAAACTCATCCCAGACCTAGGGGAATCAGAGGGATTCTCTCTAGGAGGTGTCATTTTACCCCTGTGAGTAAAGCTGGTTGCTGATAGTACCCACTACTGCTCTGAGATTCTCTTTGTGCAGTGACGTCCTTACTTTGGCACTGATGGAGTCTGCTGTGCCTGAGTGCAGGAAAGGTCTGTTTATTCTGTTGAAGCTGGGATCCCAGCTCTTGGGTGAATGACATTTACCTATTTCTAGAAGCAATTAATCTTCAGCGTTAAAAGGCTGAGTGTTGTGACAACATCCATCAAATAAGTTTAGTTATGTGAAGATTTTCTGCTGGAATAGACAAGAAAATTAATTTTCCTGAAAAGCCATTTGGGTTTTCCATGATTAAGCGCTTACATTCTTGAAGTCTGCTTTTTTGGGAGAACTTAAAAGATGGGTGCAAGAGTAATAGAGGCAATTTTATTCTTCAAGAGTGGTAAGGTGAATGAATACATGCACAGAAAGCTGTTTTAAGAGATAATTTAATATACTCGCTCCTCTGAATCGGAATGACGTTTGGGAGGGAAGCAAACCAGCACAAAAATAGTGATTGTCCAGACCTGATTGTACTGATGTTGACAGACTCCCACAACAGGCTGAGATGGTGGCAGCAAAACGTGCTCAGCTGCCCTGTCCTATCGACTCACAGGAACACGGAGCAAATAAGTTGTTCTTGGGTGAAGGAGGTGGATGGATGAAGTGGCAGAGGGCTGGAACAACCTCGACACTTATAGATCTACAGTGAACATCCTGAAAGAGATGACTTGTTCTGGCTGGCACCACACTCTGCATGCCCATCTTGCAGCCCAGGTGAGTGGGGTGGATCTGGACTCTGGCTGCCTGTATTGGGCCTTGTGTCTCGAGTCCAGATGCTTTACAGAGACTCGTAGCCATCTGCCATCCCTTGCCAGCTGAGAGACCACTGAGATTTATGTGGCATAAACTTAACCACCTCAAAGGAAAAATACTTCCTGACAGTCAGCCCTGCCCAGGATATATAGTACTGGAGACTGAAAGTTCCTTCCTCCAGGGAGAGGTCACCAAAAATTATGTGCTTTCCTCATCCCCTGATGCCTCCTTAGTAGATGTGCACAGAGCAGCAGCCAAGCCAAGGATAGGGCTGGTCCTTGCCTTGCAGATATAGTGTAGGGACCCTAAGAAGAGCTCAGTGTTCCCTGCTCGAGTGCTGGCACATGCCTCAGTGTCCAGGGAATTACATGCTTTTGCACTTTTATGCAGTTCCTGATGGGATGACAAAGATGTCATCCTGTCTAAATGTCACTGAAGAAATTTTGCTGAACTTCTGGCTGATAAAAATGGATGTGTTTAAACAGTCTCATTTTGATTTACTGTCTGAGATTCATTGGTGTGGGCTTCAATGCAGCATTAGGCATTTACTGTGGGTTCAAGGGTAGGAGACAGTTGATGTGTGGACAACAATCCATTAGAAGCCAGCTTTATCCAGCACTGAGATGGTTTAAACCATGGCTGGTTTATGGAAGTCAGTGGATTGAGTCTATTGAACTTTTCACTTAACACAGGATGAAAATCCCCTTGCTTTGAAGTTCAGCAGTTGGACTTAGACTCCAGCAGTTCTCATTATTTTTTTCAGAGTGGACTTTTCTTTTCAGTGCGGTTTTTCCTTAACATACTTACAGGCTTTGAGCAGTCAGCTCATTCAAACAGAGCCTGCCCTCCGGCTTCCCTTGCCTTCTCCGTAGTCCCCTTGCGGAAGGAGTCCCTGCCCACGGCAGAGGGGCGGAACGAGACGGTCTCTAAGATCGCTTCCAACCCAAACCACTTTGTGATTCTATGTTCCCATTATGGCTTTCCCAGGAGGTTTCGCCGTGCTGCTCGCAGGCGATGGAGACCTGGGGGAGCCCGAGCTCTGGCCGCTGCCTTTGAGGGGCAGGTGGCAGCTGTGTCCCGGCGCCGCTGGTTGTGCCGGGCCGGAGCTGCCGCGCGGTGTCGCCCGCAGGCCGCTGCCGAGCGCCGGAGCCACCACGGGCTCGCTGCTGTCAGCACCGGCTCCCGTCGAGCCCCCGGTGCCTCCCAGCTACCGGTGCTCCGCCTGTGGGTTTATGTTTTGGCAGCTTTAAAAACGCCATCGCTGCTGCTGTGCTGCTGCCCTCCTGCTTTTTGTGATCGTAGGAGCTTTAATTGCGTCCGAAAACTTTGCTGCAGTGTTCCAGAAAAGGAGCAGAAATTATCCAGTTTTGGGCATGAAATAGTGTAATAACTCAGAAAAAAACTAAAAGCAAATGGACACAGGGCAAGAAGGCAGCTGCTATGTCCTTTCCTATCTAAACTTCTTGTTGTTCAGTCTTTATGAAAACTATTGCTGTACTTAGTTTCTACGGAATGTCCAAGGAGGAAAAAGGCAAAAATAAATGGTTTAGTAGAATCTAGGGGTGAATCTTATCAAAAACGTAACAGGTTATAGATAGCTCTTACAAAGCTGTGGTTTAACCCCATCCAGTAACTAATACACAGCTATGGGATGGGGAGGAGAATTGGGAAAAGGTGAAACATGGGTTGGGATAAGAACAGTTTAAGTTTTGAACAGTTCTGGTCAGGAATAAACAAAGGAAGAATTGTGCAATGAAGACAAATTGGCACCTATGACTTGGAGGATAGGAAAAAACCTGCGAAGTGTAGCCACAGTCTCCAAAATCTCAAACTCAGAGGTAGCAGAAAGTGCTTACCTAGATCATTCACATTTCAGATCTGTACTTACATCAGAGGCAAAGGTACTGGCTCCAGTGTGTATAAGAAGTTTGCAGGTAGAGGAAGTGTCTATTCTTCACAAAGAGTAAGAAGACTCAATTTTGGACAAAGAATAGAAATTCAGTCAGAGCCCAGGCCAATCAATAATTTTAGGATAGCAATATGTAAAGGACAGGTAGTGCTGGACAAAAGAGTTGATCAATGCTTCTTTATTTCTCTGGCACTTGATGTTGAATGCTGCAGGATGCTCCTAGATGCATGCATTAAGTGCAATACTTTTTTGCCACAACATCTCTGTAAAAAGCCAAAAAGAAACAGGATCCATGTGTAACCTGCTCGTCTGTCAACGATTCTTGTCTCTGGCATCTGCTCCTGTTGGTGTTCCAACTGCGCTAACAGTCGCTTTGTGGCGAAACAACTCCCTAAAAACACACGCTGACAAATCCTAGTCCTAGCATTCCCCTCCAGCTCTGTCTTGTGGCTGAGGCAGTGGAAGAAATCATAGTATTGCAGAATGGTTTGGGTTGGAAAGGACCTTGAAGAACATCTGGTATCAACTCCCCTGCAACGGGCAGGAATTAGACCAGGTGCCTCAGGGCCCCCTCCAGCCTGGCCTTGCCCCCTTTCAGGGACGGGACATCCACAACCTCTCTGGGAAACCTCTGCCAGTGCCTGTCTCCCCTCTGGGGAAAGAATTTCTTCCTAACTAAGATCTAACGCAAGTCTCTCGTCTTTAAATTTAAAAGCATTCTGCCTTGTCTTATCACTATTTACCAGTGTAAAAAGTCACTCTCCCTCTTTTTTATAAGCTGTTGAAGTTCTGAAAGAAATTTTAGTATCAAAGACTCCAGTATGTCAGTTGCTGCGTGAAGCTTGTAAGAAGCTCAGTTTTTGCAAAGCTAAAAGAACATCTATAAAATGTCAGCAGGAAAAAATTATCCTTGTCTTGCATAACCTCTAGCTTAGTCACAGCATTTCACACGTGATTCCATGCATGCCACTGTAGCTTGGTTTTGCAGTTCTCGTACCTCATCAAATTCACACACATACTGTTTTAGACGCATAGAACGAAGCATAATAAGAAAGGATTTACATTCCAGTTTAGAGAGAGATTTATTATTAAAGTTTATTTATATTAAATTAAATTGAAATGTCTCTCTCTTCTTTTTTGATTACCTTTTTTAGAGTGTCTAAAGTGAACAATTGCCATGATCATCCAGCTCACATCTGAAAAGAGGCAATTCAAGCAGCCTTGTTTGAAGCTCTTTTGCTTAAATGTATTAACAGTATTTCCCATCTTCTCTGTTTTTTTCCAGACCTGACGTTCATCTATCTCTGTGTAACTGCCTGCCTGCATTGTGTGTGATGATAATTCTGCTCAATGTCATTCTGTACATTGGAGGCAGAGAATGTGCAGCTGACAAATGAATTGGTCAGACTTGTGCAGAAGAACAGACAATTTCTGGATTAGTTTACAAGTTCACTGCAATTTTCCTAGTTTACTGCAAGTGTGTTACTTTTTCTTCAAAATTTATCTCCCTAAGTGGTTAAACAGCTGTTGATAAGGCTTGCCTGTAATGCCACTTTTAATGATCCTAAATAATATTATGCTATGTAATCTTGTTATCTATGTATCTCAGTAGCCAAAAGTCTTTCTGAGCTTATGGAAAGTAAACCAACAGTAATGCCAAATGTATATCAGGTCTTATTTTAATGCTCTCTGTCTCAAGTTCTGATCATTATTGTAGCTCTTAAATCTGGAAAAGTGTGACAAAGAATTTTGCATTCTGCTTTTTTGTAGGTTAGCATGTCCCTCTCTAGTAATCAAGTAGTTATTCACTCCAATTTTAGCTGCAGTAAGTTGGTTATACTTATGTAAGCCCTCTATCTTACCCTGAGGCCCCTTCAGGATCCGGAAGGCAGGAACCCCTTCAATGTGCAGGAAGACAACGAGAGCGCAGGGGGCTGCACCTCGTTTGTGGAAGGTCAGATCTCTCCACTGTTAATTTCAGGTGACTTTGGAAAAGGATTCTGACTTGTTCTCCTTTGAATAGCAATATATGTGCATACCTGATTTTTTTCTTGGCACCTTATCTAGACATTTATACCTGTGAACAGGAAGTGTTGAACTACCACCAAGGAAAAAGGAGGGTTCTTGTTTGGAAGAATTTCACAGCCACTTTTTGCAGGCAGAAATGAAGAGATGAGGGCTGTGGCAAAGGAGAGTCAGACCTAGAAATTGTCTTGAGCTTCATGAAAATGATCAGACAGAGCCCTTCCCCATCTCAGAGCACTGCTGGCATGCCATTGGTATGTTGTCTGTATTCATCCACTGAAGGCTTTGCCCTGGGCAGCCAAGTAGCACCGCAGGGATATATATACCTCAACCCTTGCATCTCTGTTAGTTCCCCTCCTTGTCACCCTGAGAATTATATGACATGTCATTTTCTGTCAGCTTCTTTTCTCCTTCAGGGGCGCTGAGGCAAATAATTAATTTATCTTGTTTTAGAGGATGTCATTTTGCCATCTCGATAAATTACCCTGGCTGCTGTGTCCCTCCGAGCCATTCAGGCTGCTTCTCTTGTAGCAGCCCATGTGCCTTCTGGACTTGAATTTTTTCCTTTATTTGTCTGAATATCTTGCATTTTCTTTTATTTATTTTACCCCATTGCTTTTCTTCTCATTTGTTCACAGCTGATAGCTTTAAACTTGCCGGTCATCAGCATCTGATATTTTAGTGTCTGTATGCTTCTAGAACTCTTTATAGCTTTGTATCAGTCTGTATTGTCCTTCCTAATATGCCCAAGGAAAGCTCACAGTGAATCCTGTCCTTAATATTGAGCCCAAAACTATCCTTGCCCATAGTTGCACACCACAGCACCTGAAAGCCACTTTTCTCTGTCTGCCCCGACAGTCTTAATGCCATCCAATTCGGCCAGTTCTCTGTGGCTTGGAAGACTTCTCAGCAATATGAAGCTCTCGAGTCCCAGGAGATCACGATCTCATGTTCAGAATATCCCACCGGCCCCTTAGCATTGCAAAAATGCCCAGTCCAAGTTTTGACATTTCTCAAAAGGAAAAAGAACAATGTTTTCCCATGAAGATCCACGAAAATTTTGTACATTCGCTGCTTTCCCACAGCTTTTTCCAATGACTTGGAAGGCAGTGCAGTGGGCAATACCATGAGAACAGTAGCCTCCACTATTGGAAGATGATATGCAAGAGATAAGGAAAAGGAGAGAAAGGAGCAGGCTGAGGTAGTGGTAGGTATCAAGTATGGAAACCAGAGACTAGTTTGTCTATGGACAGCAGCGCTGGGTTTGGTAACATCATTGAAAGGGAAGAAAATGGATGGGGTCAGGATGAGTTTCAGGATTAGAGAATCACCGGGTGGAACAGAAGGTTTAGTTTCTGTGAATTTACAGCACGATGACTTTGGTTAATGTATTACTGCTCTTTGCAATGCATCTGTCCCTTGTGCCTATGGAGTCAGATCTGACAGCTTTAGTGATGCCCTCAATTCGGATTGGATTTTGGCCTTGCTATTCCTGTGAACAAGGTTAGAGTACAGTGATACCTCTTCTGTTCAAAATGCACACTTCATCCTGCAGAAAACTTTAAGGAAGACGGGATGGCAGCCAAACTCCTGAGATGTCAGAAACTTTGCTGCGTTTGGTTCTCTTCCCCCCACTCCTCTTTTAAACTGAATGTGTCTGATCTGGAGTCACTCAAAGACAATGAGCATAGAATCCTATGAAAAATTTCATGTCACATTTCAAAGTAGGTCTGCACCTTACTAAGCCTGTAAAAGACCAAAGTGTGAGTAAAGGATTGAGAAGAGAGAGTGAAAGGTAACTATATTCAGGGAGGTGATGGCAGGTGAGGGTTATGTGGGAGGAGGAGAATGAATTCACATTTAAGGATCACTCTTGACACTTCACGCCCTGACCTGTGGTGGGTCTAAGTTTAGAGAATAAAGGTAAGATCTGAGGAGAAGGGAAAGAGATACAGGAAACAAAGCACATGGGGAATGTGCTACCGTGGAGGTCTTAATTCAGTAGCACGGAGCTGTGGTGCAGCCGGCAGCTGTGACAGCTGAAAGGAAATCACTTCGAGGGATCTGAGTGAGCTTTCCCCAGAGCAGCTTCTCATTAGTGTCACCAGAGAGACGGAATTATGTAAGTCTGTCTTTCAGGTGAAAGAGATGTTAACTTCCAGCAAGGAAGGGTTGTTCTGATGAAGAATTTCTGTTTTAAAAGCTCTGCTATGGACTTAAATTAGCTCCTATCCAGACTCAGCAATTATAGGCATCTTTCTGGGATGTGACTGTCTATACATGTAAGGCAGCCGGTGAGAGTAGGGCCAGCATCAGCCTGGTTCTCCTCTTCGCCTGCAGTAAACAAATGAGCTCTCCCTTGTTCCAGCTATGCACAGAGGGTTGTAGGCTCTGTTCCCTGGAAGAGCAGAGGCTGTTCAGTCCCTAGGCATTGTGGATGCAGGAAGCTGTGAAGAGCACACGGTGCTGGATCTCTGGCCCACCATCCTGGCATAGCAGTAAGGTTCTTGGCTGGGAGGCACACACAGGAGGTAGGATCAATCTCCTCTGGTATTACTTCCTCAGCCATGGTAGCAGTAGTCTTGATTCCATGTCTTAGATTAAAAGGAGCAGCCCCGTTCTAAATCTCCCTTTCTAAGTACTTCCCTCCCTGAAGAATCATTGCGAACAGCCTTGATGAGAGTACTACTCCTCACAGCTTTACTGTTTTGAGGGAAACTCGGGGTTTACACTGTTAGGCCAAGGTCAATTCTAGTGAAAATTCAGGTGTTGCACTTCGAATGTGCATTAGTGGTCTGGAGACATCCTTGGCTCTGCCGCAGTCTTTAACCTGACTGCCCCAGCCCATGCGTTAGAGCCTACATTAGCAGCCTTGAACAAACAGCTTATCTGTGGTGTAACAGAGTAGTTACAGCTTTTGACATGAGGTATGAAGAAGGCAGCCACTCATTAGAGCTCTCTCCTGCCTCACTCTGTTTGCCTACCTTGTCTCTTGATGTGCTGGGAGAAGTTACGGTGCTTGCACACTCACAGGCAAGGCGAGATCCATCTATCTGCCACATAAAGATGTGCTGTTAGGCAAGACAGTTCTGAGATTCTCTCAGCAGTGAGCACAGAACATTTTCCAGTTATTTTCTGACACTATGTTTTGGTGTAATATCGAATGGGCTGAAAATTGGATTCAGAATTCAGTGGAAACTTCCTTTCTTGTGTTGCGGCTTTCATTGATACTTGCAATTTGGAAGGAAAAAATAGTGTGAACAGCGAAAACTCTGTGTAGTCCACATAATAAATCAAGTAGAGACTGGAAAGAAAGAGCCACTACAGAAGAATCCTGCTCCTCTGAATCCTACGATTCTGTTTTAGTCAGATAGACTGAGATATCCAGCACAGGAAATTTCCCTTTAAACCTTCTGTGTGAAAAAATAAGGGCTTGTTTGTGCAGAGTGAAATACAATGCCTGACTATGCCTGACTGTGACTGTGACAGGACAAAAGACTTAAAATCATGAACTCATTCCTGAGCTGTTCCTCACCAGCTAAATCCAGCATGTCATATGCTCAGAATGTATGTGAGCGTCTTGGCTTTCAGCGGAACAAGAATTGGGCCAATATGTGCTTGTTCTTTGGTCTATAAGCACTTGGCACGAAATATGTTGCACTACTCTGAGCTATCCAATGTAATGGGATTTCCATAAATTTTTTAAATGTAGACTTCATAAATAAAATGTTTGGCTACTACATCAAACAGATCTGACTTTCCCAAAGTTAATAGCCTGAGGCTGAGCAAACAGATCATTCCTGGATGCTGTAGCATCACACAGGGACTATATAGATCCAAGGGCAGTAACGAAAAGGCACAAGTCCTACTGAAATGAGGTGTGAAGGAACTGGAAAATAACATAAAACCCTACTGTACAAATTCAGATCATTTGGCCCTGATCCTACATGAAAAGTGTTTATTCCAGGACTCCGTTTGATGCTTAGTGATGATGAGGCAAAGTATGGCAGAAAAACAGGGGCCATGAGAAAAGTGGATGCACAACCACTTTTGCCTCTGTGCCAGGTTGACCCCTCTAAGTTACTGCTGGGGCTGTGAGTATTTTCTCCAGCTTCCTTTGCTCCACATGTGCATGGAGGTAGGAGTATCTTGCCCAGTGCAGATTGGTAGCATGTACAGGTCATGTTTGTCAGTAGGGAAAAAGTCATATATTTAGTAATCAAAAAAAATTGATGAAAATGTCTGACGAGCTACTGAAACGTTCTGAACAGGTTCAGCTGTTTGTTTTCAGGGCAGCTTTTATTGACTGGCCTTATTGCAACATCTTGCCTGAACAGTTGTAAAAAATATTTCATAATGGTGGTGAGTTATAAGGTTTTTTTGGGTGAATTGAGATTTCAAGGATGAATTTCATTGCATTTGCAAACATCGCAGTGCAAGAACACACACGGTAGTTTTTCTTCTGATGGCTCATTTTGAATTATATGGCTTGCTTTGTGTTAATGTGGGTTTTCTGATCTCATGCAAGCAATTTTATTTATGGACAACTTGTGCTTCATGGATCTTCATCTTTCCTCAAGGAACATAAGCAATGATGGGAATTGGGCTGAATGACTTGCTACAGCATCTTTTTCGGCTTGATAATAATGGTCCATTGATCATTACTAATCAAAAGCTTATGAGATAGCTGGCTACCTTAATGTGCATGTGAAGTTTGTCAGCTCTTTATTACCTAGGTTATGTACATAATAGCAATTTGTTAAGTTATTGAACCAGAGAGAAAAATTTTATAGCAAACATAAGTGTAGAAATACTGGTGCCCAGAGTGTGTAGGAGCAGGATACAGTTAAGTGTTATGCCAGCATACAAGTCATTAATTTGACTTTACCTAACACAAAACCACTGAAAACACGTTTGATTTATATAAGAGAGATCTGGTGTTGTGTGAGTTCGTTTTGAAGAAGAAGGGTACTTTATTGAAAAGTCAGAATTTTTATATAAACATTAAGCTGCCTTGGGGGAGGCCAATATAATCTGTTCTGTGGTTAAGCTATAAGGTGGGAGACGTTTTTGAATATCGAATTTTAATCATTAAAAACTGATAAGTATGTAATGAGTAATACCTGCTGTGGCTTTTGGAGGATTTTTCACTGACTCTATTATAGAAATACAAGCAGTTAGGGTTAAAACTTAATAAATGAAAAAGTAAAAGTTGGAGATGACTGGTTTTCATACTGTAATGTAGCTGATGTCTTAAGTTGAAGTGAGCTAAAGTTTATAGCAGAAGCAGAGGGGCTGGATGGAAAGTGGACTCACCTCAACTCTGTTGAAATAACAGTGTAGTTACAGGAAATAAAGATTATTCTGAAAGAAAGACCAAAGGAGGAGACAAAGGAAGCCATTAGGATGTTAACTCTGGAGAGGAGTGTCTGGGAGAGGAGATCAGATCAAGCATAGAAACAGCCTGACTGGAGGGAGTTGCCGGGTACTCTGTTTCCTTTTTTTTTCACCGGTCTTCCTTCCTATGGAAAAGTCTCTAGGAGGGGTAAGATGATGCTGAAAGTAACATTGCTAAAGAAGGTAACAAAAAGGAACATAAGCAGGGAGCGTGCCCCCCCCCATTCACTCTCACTGACATATTGTGATAGGACTCTGGAAGGGAGGGATGCCTCACACCTGCAGTGCTTCCCTTCTGCTTGGCTCAGAATAACACGAGCAGTCAGCACTTGTCTCTCTCATCCCACTGGCTGCCACTGTGTGGGTTAAATTAGTCCTCCTTGAGTGGGGACTGAGCTACAAAGAACCCGAACACATAGCCCATAGTTCTAGGTCTTATCTGGATTTTCTGGCAATCCTCGATGCTCAGCATGTACCTGAGGATGGAACAACAAGATCTTGAAATTAAAGAATGGTGCAAGCCCAGGGCCAGTGATGCAGCGTCTCCTTTCTTCCCTGTACTTGCTCGGCTGAGGGCAGACTAACCCTCACATTACTGTACCATATCCATCTTGACTGTTGTCTTAAAACTCCAAATGTCAGCCCACATTGAATAGTGGAGGATGTCTGAAGCTTTTACTTGATCGAGACCTGGCACTTCCTTTATTGATTTATTACTTGAGGTTTCTGAATTTTCCTCCTGAGGAACCACTACTAAGAATATTTAGAGTTTCTCAATACTGGAAATTTAACAAATTCTCACAAATGTGGGTAGTCTTGGTTTAAGGAGGGAAGAAGTGGAAGCCATAACACAGTTTCCCATAAACTGATGAAAATTTTTCACATTACAGAACCCATAGATTTTGGAGGTATTTTTGCCATGAGTCCCAATTTGCTGACCACCTCTGCCAGGCTATATATCTCTAAGATCAAACCAAATCTAAAGTAAACCTTTATGTTTAATTACTATTTCTTTTTGATGCTCAATTTAAACAACTAAAATTGTGAGCTAAGCATTAAATTAAAATCTTGGAATGAATTAGATCGTGTATGTCTCTGCATGATTGCTTTTATATTGAAAAGTTTACATGAATGCTCTTCCTTCTCTTAAAACCAGATTGACATGCATATTGATGAGGCCAGATGTTGACTTCATGCTGTTTCTTTCCAACTAAGAAAATATTTATAATAACTTAGTTTTTTACAAGTATTTCTTGTAAAATATATGATTACACTTTGCACATAGAAATGTTCTTACATGGCAAATCTCTCATTTTCATCTTTCCCTTCTGAGTCTCTCAGTCAGTGGTAGATGAATCGGATTTGGAGTGATAGCAGATATCTCAACATAACCTGAAAACAATGATATTGAGGAACCTAACAAAATATCAGTAAACCCCAAAAAACCTGAGAGTGGAATCCCAAAAGAGTAAGTGCTGTCCAGCTCAAAAGGCAATCTTGGTGTCTTCTTGGCTGTCCTCGGCTACCCCGCTTCAGAGCTGTTCAGTCACTGATGTGACTTTCCTTATTTTCCCTGGTGCCAGAATATTCTACCAGCTCATGTGGAGTTGAAAAATGTTGCATTCAGATTTGTGAGCTTGCAACATGAACAGCTTTTATTTGTGACCTTTTATTTTAAAGACAAATAGAGCTGCCAAAAATTTAGGCATGTTCTTAGACTTGTTGGAGCAGGCTAGGCAGTGCCTAAGAAGAGTTCCTTGGATATGGAATGACTTAAGAAACAGGAGAAATTCTTCAAAATCAGAGCCACACACAGCAAAGCTAACTTCTAATGAGCTGAGAAAGAAGGCCTGTATTTCATAAATAGACCTAGTCCCTGTAAGATTTCAATCTCAATTGCTTTGGATTTTCAGCTCTAGTAGAACTGTGTGTTTTTACTCTGCATGTGATTCCTGATTATTCACACATATCACAGTACTGGTCATAACAGCATAATTTTCTTGTGAGAATTTGATGCCCCTTGATGCCCCTAATCTGGTGAAAAACAGCTTCTTGTTCTGCAGGGGATGTAGGCATATGCAAAACGTAAGTATTAAGTTCAATAAGAGCTGAAAAACTTCCCATTTTAATGTTATTCCCGTGTGATTTAATGATAAATAATGGGCATATTAATGGCATAATGGGCATATTAATCCCTGTTTATGTAAATATTTGGATTGCCCTTCTAGAATAAGTATCTTAGTACATTTACTTCCAACACAGGCTTAATTATAGGTTTTAAAAGACCAGTACAAAAGGTACGGAAATAAATATGTCTTTAAAAAAGAAAAAAATTTAATGGTATTAACACTACTTCAGTTCAATTTATTGCATAATGTCAAAGGACACTGTGTATTATATAACAAGGCATGTACTCAGGTTACAGAAAAAAATTTTTAATTTGAAATTATGAGATCAATGAGCATTAACTTTATTTCCAGTGTTCGTTACAAGCGGTAATAGCTTCATCTGCATTTTGAGAAATCATTACATTGAAGTCTCACTCAAGCAAATCTTTTTGTGGGGAGTCACTAGGAGTTCTCATGTTTAAGGGCACAGAACCAGAATTTACAATGTATGGGAGCTGCTGTTAAAATTTTAGAATCTCTTAAGGGCCCGGGGTGTCACCTCTCCCTAGAAGACAGGACTTTTTACTATGGCATGGGGTGAGTCTGCCTAAGTGTTTTGATAGAGAAGAGCCGTCTGTGAAGGTGGTCAAACAAAGAGTGGAGAGCAGAAAGACTTTGTGGAAGTAGTTTTTTTCAATGGTGGGGGGAAGTGCTTCTCTATTTTTGTCAATGTTTTGAAAAATGTCATCAGCTCTCAAGGACTGTCAGCAGGTTTTTGAAGATGGCACATTGGAGAGTGATAGAAAGAGAGCATTTGGCCTGTTCTTCTCACCTAGAAACCCTGCTCCTCTCGCCAACCCCCGACAGCTGAGATTTCACTTCTTCACAAGTCTGTGAGAAAGGAGGAACAAAACCAGACCTGGAAGGGGACTGCTGATGCCTGCCCCCGGCATGGGCACTTGCCTGGGCAGGGAGCGAGTGGGGCGGCTGGGGACCACCCTGCCTGTTCCTCTGCTCCAGGCTACTGGCACTTCCATCCCCAAGCAGCAAGGGATCCCATCCTGACGAGATCTCCAGAGCCTGTGGTCTGTGTTACAGCACACGTGTCCTTTTCACATAACACCAGGAGGAAGGATTTCACTTTAAGAGAGCTCTTCTGCAGGCACAGAGGGCAAAATTTGAGGCCTGACAGACTTAGTGACACGCGAGAACGGAGAAATCAGACATCTCATATGGGGCAGGCACACAGGTGGCTGAGCTGTGAGTGGATGTTCAGACATTTGGTCACTCTTGACAGTGAGTTGAGGCTTCCCTAAAGCCTGGACTTCAGTGCTCTCTGCACAGCTTAGCATGTGGCCCAATGTCTTTTGGAGGAAGGTGTGGACGTGTGAGAGGTGAGGTGGAGATCTTTGAGGAGCTGAAATCCAGACATAAACTACAGCTATTCCTGTTGAAAAGATGGCATGTGTGATGTCCTGGACAAGGGTGTATTATGATTTCAAGTGACTGTTGTTGATTTAAGCTGAAGCTTCATGTCATGACTGGGATTTCCACCGAGTACAGGTTTTCAGGAAGGTCTTTGTGAAACCAGGGAGACTCCACCAAAATATGCAAGAACAGAATTCTCTTGCTCTAAATTAATTAAGCTACTAAGACCCTGTAGGACGGCTCAAGAACCCAAGGGACAGGGGAGGAAGGAAACAAGAAAGCTGGCTTACGCTGTAACCAAGGCAAAGGAAGCATGATAAATGAGGTGAAAGTGCAATTGTGTTGCCTTGGCTGCTGCAAGGTGAAAGAATAGCAGATCAATGTATCCCAGCTGGGGAGGATGAGGAACAAATGGACTTGTGAGCGAGCTTGTGAGGTTTGGAAGCCAACTTATTAGATA
This sequence comes from Mohoua ochrocephala, assembly GCA_013398855.1. NCBI lineage: Eukaryota > Metazoa > Chordata > Aves > Passeriformes > Acanthizidae > Mohoua > Mohoua ochrocephala. Next base: position 323,787 of record VZTA01016051.1, on the reverse strand, counting down.
TAACAACAAGTTTCTCTCTTGGATTTTTAAAGCCTTTACAGCTCTTCTTGGGGACTAAGTGAGAATTTGAAATTTTAGAAAGACTCAGGGGAAAGACAGGGTGTTTCTGAGTGTGTTACAGCCACTAGGAGACAGATTTTTCACTTCTGGGGTAGGAAGGCCTCAAGGACATGGCCATAAAGCTGGTTGGGTCCACTATCCGTGAAATGATTTTCCTGAGCCCAGATCTGGTTGAGGTACTGATGGGCCCTTTCTGCAGGCAAGTAAATGGGATCCTAATCACTCTCAGACAGTGTGTATTCCTAGGCTCCATGGACAAGAATTGTCACTGTTTTGGGCTTGTAATACCAGAGAGAATGAAACCTTTACTATGGAAGTTATCTTTTCTAGGGAAATTCTCGGCTGGGATTGCTCATCAGTTGAGTATGAAAAAACCCCGGCACTAAACTTCAGGCTGAAAAGAGCTGTTCACCAGTAATTTTTTAGAGATGTGTCCCAAGTTTATGCTTGGCTCCTGATAAAGTGAATGAAGAGCTCCTGATACTAACAGTAATGCATACAGCCAGCCTCAGATTTGTGCTGAGTTTACTGTATGTTACATATGGTTTTTAAACTAAAGTAGAGCATCTCTGCCTTATTCTTTAGAAGTCTATCTTGTTCTGTGTTGAGTGTTGCTTCCCTATAAATCTCAACCATTGAGATATCTGTAGCTGACGCTGGGTTTTGAAAGACAGCAGAGACTGATTGGGCCTTTCTCCAGGAATTAGTTATGATTGAGGATGGGGAGAAGATAGAAATAACACATGCTGAATGCGAGGGAAACAGTGCTCAGACCAAGGAATCCATGAGCTGTTGCAAGAACACACATCCAACCGAAAATATTTCAGATATACTGTCAAGTAAGTATTATCCCTGATTTTTACTCTTGATTGACTTTTCCCACTGCGTAGTTCCACTTCCAGCTGTCAGTAACTTTTACATCCTTTCAACATTTTGTTGACATTCCTTCACCTTTATTCTACCTTGTCAGTCCAGGATTCTTCTGTGGTGATACAAGTGTGTTTAGCTCTCTGCATATTGAGTTAATCACGTACTCTCTGTCACGCCACTGAAGTCATCAGGAATGAAGTTACCCTTTAATTATTGGGAGAGATGTGCCTTTTCAATGTTTTGACGAGTCTCGTGTTGCTGACATTGAACCTTTAGGCAGCTGGGAATGTCTTATTCAGAACACTTTGGGGAATTTGTCTGGTTATTTTAAAAAATACCCTTCATTTCTCATACTTTTGAAAGACTTCCTTTTACAAAATATCCCTTCTTTGTAAAAAACCACCAAGTGGCCAGCCAACAAAATTTTCAGTGTCTACAGTTTTTAAGAAGTGTGGTTAGTACAGGAGTGCCCAGGGGAGTGTCACTGGAGAGTGAGGCCGGTGTGGTAATTGCTGACCGTATGTAAGACTGGGGTTTGAAGGAATGTTAACATGGCATTGCTGCTTACAGCCATCCAAATTTCCTCTCCTTTGCACCTTGGTAATGAGCAATTAGAACTTTCATTGCAGCTTTATTTGTTTGGCCTGGTTTGTGCACTGTGCCAGGGTTAACCTCATCTTCTGCCTTCTTATGTCTTGAAGTGTTCAGGCAGTTGCTGCCGGAGTTTTTCTGCCTCGGAGTGTTTGGAGAAGCCTGTTAAATCACAGCATTACTGCAGAAGAGCTGGAAGCAGTATACTGAGGCCTTCATAAGATCTAGGACAAGGAGACTGACTTTATAGTACCAGTACTCCCTGGAGGCTACAGCTAAACTCCCATCTATGGCACTGCACAACAGGCTTGTGATCCCGATTCTGGATCAAGATGGAGATTTCTTCTTTGTCCTGCAGCAACTCTATGCACAGTGATGGCAGTGGAACCTTTTACAAAGGCTGTGATTTATACAGAGATACTTTGCTTTGAATCAAGTTAAATTTAACTGCAGGGAATTTTCAAGCTGGTTATAATTAAGCACAGTTTTTCAAGTCTCTTTTTCACTATAGCTATGGCAAAATACCTTGGATGGCTCCTGCGTGCCATGTGAGCACGGGAATCTCTGTTTAAAGTCACTGTAGAGCCTGCCTCTAAGAAGTGTCTCAATATAATGTAAAGAAAAACTACAAAAAGAGATTATATGTAATCAGGTATAGAATGCCTGATTTTTGTTTAAAAACGATGTTTCAGACTTCAGAATAAATTGCAGTGTTGATTACAAAGTGAGCTGATTTCTACAGAGAGAGGTCTTGGTGCTTGGAAAACTATCCTGACAAACATATGTGAAACTGTCTTCAGAGCTGAGATGAAAAAGGATGCGTTTTCAGATTTTTCTTTTCTTCCTAGATTTTTCTTTCTCTAGACAAATTAGAAGATACTTGCTGGTTTTGTGATATCCTGCAACTAGAAACTTTTTGTTTTTTGTTATTTGGAGTACTGCAAAGGGAAACAAAATCATTTGGGGTTGAAATTAGTAGTTCAAGGCAAAATAAATTGTTAATTTTTACTGAATATATATACACAAACACATTTATATAGATGTAAAAATGTACACTTTTTAAAAATAAATTGCCTCAGGTTTACCTGAAGCATTTTTAACCTCTCCCCACTGAACCATTGATCTAAAAATTCTGTTATTCACACTTCTCTGTTGGTAAGGGACATTTGCATTTGTCAGATCCTCAGGTTTGTAATGAAATTACATTATGTTGTAATAGCTCCTCCTCAGAAATTCCTCTTTAGGGCTTTTCTTTACCAGGTGTCTTAGAAATCTGACTTTTTAAGTCTATGGATCCTGTGTTTTCAACTTCACCCTGAACTAAAACTTCACCACATAGTTCAGCAAAACTTAGATTTCAGAAAGTAACCTAAGGCAGCTGCCTGGCTTGCCCTTTAGGCATGTGTGGCTTTTCCTCCGACTCAGATCAGGATGGGGGAAATGTCATAATTTCCTCTTCGCTTCTGTTTTAGTAACCTTTTCATCAAACACGAGGAATTACATGTCTTTTGTCTCCAAATAGTGTTATCCGTAGGCAATAAGGAGAAAAATGTGGTTCTGCCTTGCAAATCTTATCACCTTGCTTTCACATTCTTCACTTTTCTCGTATCTCTCTGTGAATCCTTTGTGACTGAGCATGTACTGGAACAACATTATTTATGTAAAGTAGAGGAAAGAGCTGTAGAGTTCAAGGGTAGATTGTAATTCAAGATAAATCAGGCCTTTATTTGCAGCTGGTTTTAAAAAAGGAAAATGAAATGCAAATAATCGTAGTTTCCTCCCTGCAATAATTTTGAAAAATAGAATAATATATATATTTCAGGTATTGACTTTGCTTTGGTTTTAAATCTTTAAAATACACTTAAGCGGCCATGGCTATTAGGAAGCATTTTTAAAATGTGTGGCTTCCAGTTAGTTTTCTATAAAGAGGATACAGCCCTGGGTGTTGGGGCCTTAGTGGAGAAAAGCAGGTTAAGAGCGCTTGGAGTAGCAGAGAACTCCTCAGGCCCTAAGTAATAGAACAGTCTTTACTCAGATGCAGCTGACTGGAGAGTCAGTCAGACTTGAGTGACTTGAATGGAAACAGTA
>VZTA01016051.1:281793-320167 GCA_013398855.1 Mohoua ochrocephala | reverse complement strand
ATATATTTCCTCTCCAACCTGCCCTCTAAAAGGTTTTCCTCTGCTGCTTGGATCCGTCCAGTCTCCTGCACAATCTCTGCTCATGCTGAGGAGCCTCCCCTGAGAGTCGCCAGAGGTTTTACATCCCTTGCCGTGTTCCTCTGAATTTTGCCTGATGGCTGATGTTCAGGGGCAATTTGTTTCTCCAAAACAGAGGTAAAATTACGCCTTAGAAGGCAGGCACTGGGCAGGGATCCATAGTACCTGGCAATGTCTCACTACCATGTGTCTTAAAATTTGGGTATCTTCCAATACAGCTTTAGCACATTACAGAGGAGGGTGACAGCCGAGTACGTTCTGTACCTGGATTGTCATCACTTCTTGCCCCCAAACGAAGGACTTTTGCCTGTGAATTTCAGAGCAATACAGAAATAAGAAATCATTTAGCACTGAGAATCTCCTGCTTCCTCTGTTTTGGCATTCCTGTCCCGACAGAGGAGTTATCCAAGTAGTGTGTGATGGTACCATGAAATATTTAATTGGAGAGGCAGTCCTAATGCTCCACCAGCTACTGTAAGGAGCACAGGAAAATGATTAATGAGACCTAGCCCTACCTCTGTCAAAACCAGATCTGTTGGGCTGCACAGTTTCTTCTTTTTTGGAATATTCTGCTCCGCAGCATGTTGCCATACAGAGCCATCGGCAAATGAGTAGCAGATGGAGCAGTGACACATTTTATCTTGCAGCAGCAGGGACATTGCATGTGCTATGAGAATTCAGAGAAGTAAGTTTCATGGAAGTAGGTGATGAGATTTCTTTCTCTGCAGAATTGCAGATGGACAGAGATGAAAGTGATTTTTTCAAGCAAGGCAGTAACAAAGAATGAAATGTTCAAGAAGTTAAAATTAAAACCCCTGCTATGGCAAATATACACAACTCTGCCTCCTGTGTCCAACTGTTACATTATGCCTTAGTTTCTTGTTTCAGATAGTACCCTTTCTGTCTGGCCTTTACGAACTGATAACTAGAGCTACTGTACTTTAAAAGTCAGATGCTGCCTGTCATCAAGAGCAATTAGTCCATACCCTGAGCTTTGTATAAATTGATTCCTCCTCCCCACATTATATATAATAGATAGATGTTGTAAAAGAAAACCTGAAAAGTAATACGAGCCGAGGCTTTTTCAGAATTGTTTGGTTTCTGGGTTCTGCTCACATGTGCCTTTTTCTCCTCTAAGCTCCATGTACCATAATGTTTGCTAGAATACTTAGACTGGAAATTGCTGATTGTGAAGTTGAAGCCTGAGGCTTCATCCTGAAGATCACTAGACTTCAAAAAAGAGTGAAGCAGACAAAAGCCAGGTCTGTGTTTTTCCAGAAAACATCTAACTCCTGAAAATGCAGTCATTGAGGTTTAACTTATGCTAGGCCTTGCAGTAAGATATCTTTCTTCCTCTATTAGCAGACATGTAGGGGGATGTTTTCAGCCTGGTTTGTGTGGGTTGTGCTTTCCTTTCATTTTCACCCTGACATTGATGTTGCATCCAGGGATCTGGCAGGTATTTTTTCCCAATGACTGTATTGATTTGTATGGAGACAGCATATGCAGTTGGAAGCATGCTGTGTGCCTTGCTGTTTACCAGGCACAAGGCTCATCCATACTTGTCAATTTGCTGTGCAGTGCTGTACGGTATTGGTGTGTTTGGGCCGATGCATCCAAAGAATATCTCAGCCCTCCCAGGGTCTGCTTACTCTTGAGATAGGGCCTGTTCAGACGAGGAGAGATCTGACAAGGTACTGGTAGCAGCAGGGAATGGGTCACCGTAATCCGACTGTCCCTTTTAATCCTGTATCCCAGTCTGTGCTGGGTCTTCTGCTATAATTAATATCCTCTTCCAGTGTATGACATAAGTCTTAATTAAATAGTCTATTCTCTTCGCCTGCCCTATTGTGTGTCATCCTTGATGCACATAGGGCTGTGATTTATAACAATAGACATATCGGGAACCACGTGCCGGAGTGCAAGCTGTGTCATGCTGTGCAGAGAGGGAGATGCTGGCATACAGAGGCAAACCTGACACTTTCTGAATGTAAAGGTGTGGCTGCATTGCATCACCAGAGTCTATTTGAAGTCTGCAGTGTGAAACACGGTGACTTACCAGGAGGGGACAGAAGGCAGCAGGAGTAGGACATACATGTCAGCTCTAAGGGTTCTCAGACAGTAAGGATGCCATGGAGAGAGAAAGTGCTTCCCTCTCTTCAGCCCAGAGTCACAAATATTGGTCAAAGCAAATTCCCAATTCCATTTGGAACAGAGGATCCTTAGCAATATCTTGATGATCTTTCTGCTGATTGCGGTCTCGTAAGAAATGGTTGAATTTTATTCATGGCTCAGTACTTTGTTAAAGCACACAGAAAAGTACCCAGAGTGCCTACCAGACAAACAAGACTGTGCTTGGCAACCATGAAACCTCATAGTCCTGCTACAGCTAAGCAGAGTGTAAACAGATGTTTTTCAAGAATGCCAGCTCTTAGCAGCAAATAGCAGAGACATTGCTAGTCATGGAGTTCTCAGTGCTTCTGGAATCTGACAAGTTCTTACAGAAAAAGTTGGTGGAAAGGAACAGACAGCCCTTTTTATCTAGAGAATGGTAGCACACAGAACTGTTACACCAGAGTAAGGAAGGTATGGGGCAAAAGCTTTAACTTTCCTACAAATGACCTAGCATATTTTGAGAAGTCATTTCAGAGGTTTCATCCTGAGACAAGCATTCAGTGTGGTCAGGGAAGGTCTCACTCACTTCCATCACCAGCTGGTCCTTTCTGGGAATGGATAATCGATACAGAGCCTCAAAGAGCATGCCAGTGTGCCCAGTGTTTACAGAATGCTTTGTAGCGGACTTCACTCCTGCTTTACAGGTAGGGAGTGCAATTATCGAACAGCAATGTGCTTTGCCTTGTCACCAGCATAGTCAAGATTACTGCCTACCCCACTGGCAGCACTGCGAAGTAGTGGCCAGCTCAGTTCTGAGTGCACGTGATCCTCTCGGAGATCCTCCAGCACTGGCAGGTGAGGCTGCCCACAACAATCCTCAGTTTTCTGAGCAGACGAGGGCAGGCTCCTGGCTGCTGCCAGGAACTCTCCAGCGTTAACACAGAGAGCCCTTGGCCTCTCATCTTTTGTGAGTTACAACCTGGAAGGCAAACCATTGGAAACCCTCCTCTGATCTCTGTGTCATATGTGCAAATCCTTAACCAGACAAAATTCTCACAAAAAGGTTTTCCTCATTCCCTTTCTCTGTGCAGCCTGTCCCACTATCTGCTGGGGAAACACAAGTTGGTAACTGATTTTAAAAAAATTGAAGAGATCCCTTTCTACTGTTTGTAACTTTCCTCCTGTGCTGTGGTGACCAAAATCCTTTGCAAAACAGACTCCTAACATTGTCATTAGTGTCTGGCATAGCTGGGAGGACTGATGAGTTTAAGCTGAACATTAATCTTAGATTAGTCTGGTTTAGTAAAAAAAAAAGACAATTGTATAATGTCTGAAAACCAAAGGGAGACAGAAAACTATTCATTTAGATGTAAATCACTTTAAAGTGCTTGCTAGAAGTTGGAATTTAGTAGATGTTAAATTTGTCAGCTTACAAATGAGGGAGAGAGAAAGGGGAGGGGAGAGAGTTATTGCAGGACAGCTTTCATAAGTCTTATAATCCTGTACATTTAGAACAAAGTGAAATCTTACTTTGCTGTATTACTGAAGATTTCTCTAAAGGAAGAGGAAGGAGTATTTGCCTTCCAGTGCTTGCTTTGAAATTCTGAGCTTATTAGAGCCCTGAATCAATATTCAGTGCAACTTCATTACCAGTTGAGTGAGTTTGGATTTTTCATTCAAAGTGATTATTTCCCCCCCTGTAGCATTCAGAGAGATTCTTAAATAGCCTTTTCCTCCTGACTGATCAAAATATTAGTGGAGGTTTGTGAAGTTTGGACCTGCTGCTCAGCACAAGACTCATTAATCTTTTGGGTTTCTGACAGATGTTAACCAAAAGAAGCTCAGTGTTAAAACTTCTCCATAGTGATCAACACAAAACAGTATTAGGAATGGGGAGGAATAACACAGAATATATTATGTGCTGTCAATATGTTACTGAAACAGCTAAAACAACTAGGAAATAAAATATGAAACTTCAGCTTGAGAAGATTGGTTATAACTTTTGAGGACTGTTTAACAATTTAATTTTGTAAATGATTATAAGAGTTTGTTCTGAATTTTTCTAATAAATATGCAGAGAGAACACAAAATTTAGCATTTTATATACAAGCCTGGAAATAATTTGTACAAAATTTCTCCAATAAAAAAAAAAATTCTTTTATACTTCAGGCACAGATGCTGCCAATTCTTTTGAAATTTCCACGGTTACCAGGAAAAATTTATTATTTATTATGAGACAAGTCTAATAGATCATAGAGTCAGTCACTTAAACCTTCAGGAAACACATTTATTAGGGCTTAATCTGTACTATTAAGTAATCATAGGGAATTTGCTGTTAAAGCACTGTCAATCGTGATCTCTATAAAGCAATGCGTGCTGACCGTGCTCTTTCAACGTTCACTGCAGAGAGAACAGGCGAAACACAAGTTCCAGATGTGTGTGGGTTCAAAGTGAAGCCTCTTGGGAGCAGGCTGCATCGTCAGTCCTTGACCCAGGCACCAAACTGCTCACTGTTGGGCGAGTTTCTCAACCTGCAGAAAGTCTGGGCCCTAAGGCAGCGTGTGGGATCAGGCCCACAACCTGTTCAGGGGGGAGATGTGCTGTGATGGCAGCTGTGGCTGCAGTGAATCACACAGAGGCACCCAACACAGCCCTTCGTAAATGCTGCGGTGTGGTGCGATGCCTGTCCCTGTAGGAGGTGGGCACATCGCAGCCCAGCTGGAATGTGCCCCATCAACAACCAAGAGCTGTTGGCCATTGTCACTCGATCAATGTGACAGTGGGCACCGGCAGTTAGGTGTGTGAAAGGAGGGCTTTTGGTCATATATTATGGGCTGGGGGAGAAGCTGCATTTGTGAACCTTGCTAAATACTGAAATACACCCCCTGGAGCCAGGGACTCATGGCTGGCCTCATGTGGAACATGATGTATCTGTTCATCAGCCCTGCAGCAAGGGCACAGCAGAGCCCCTCAAAAGGAGGAGTTTTTGTGCTTCAGACCTCATTCGGCATTATGAAGTCATTATTTCATTTTTGGAAGGCACCATTCCTGGAAGGCTAGGGCCTCATTTCCGTGAGATTTATCGCTATAAATAACCAGTAATTTTTAACCTGGGTGTTAATGAAATAATGTATATCTTAATAAGTGTATTTCTTTGGAGGCATACTGAGCTCTGGTCTCCCTGGACTTCTGCATGTTATAAGGATGAATTGATTTGAGTATGGAGGAAGGTTTACGAGAGCAAGTAACTGGGCAGCACTAAGCAGTAAGTGGCAGTGTGAGCTAAGGACAAAATGCTTTGACCAGTGTGTCCTTTTTGACAGCCTTATTGGCAGGAGCTGGATCCTATTTGACAGCTGTCAAGGACAGTGTAACAGGGAACAAGCAGAAATCTTCAAGAGGGACAACATATGGATATCTTGCTGCTGGCCCATCCTGAAGGATGGCCATTGGCATTCATGTGATGGCATTCAAACAGCATCCTGAGTCATGTTTGAGTTCTGTCCCTCAGGCATTTCATAAATCAGAGGACCATAGAATTGTTTAAGTAGGAAAAGATCTCCAAGATGATAGAATCCAGCTGATAGCCCAGCACTGCCAAGCCCACCACTAAACCATGTCTGCAGGTGCCACATCTACACATATTTTAAGTATTCCAGGGATGGTGACTCAATCACTGCTTTGGGCAGCCTGTTTCAGTGCTTGACCACCCTTTCAGTGAAGGAATTTTTCCTAATATCTAATCTAAACCTCCTCTTTTTGTAACTCAAATCTGTTTCCTCTTGTCCTATTTCTTGTTACTTGGGAAGAGACACCGACTCCCACCCGGCTGCACCCTCCTGTCAGGGAGTTTTAGAGAGCAATAAGGTCCCCCTGAGTCTCCTTTTCGCCAGACAGAATACCCCCAGCTCTCTCAGTCACTTCTCATCAAACCTGTGCTCCAGCCCCTTCCCCAGCTCTGTTGCCCTTCTCTGCCCTCAATGTCTTTCTTGTGCTGAAGGGCCCAATGCTGAACGCAGGATCTGAGGTGTGGCCTCACCAGTGCTCAGCACTTGGCACGGTCACTGCCCTGGTGCTTTAGTTCACCAGATCCTCTTTCCAGCCCTTCTTGAAGATGGGCATAACATTTGCCAACCTCTAGTCAGCCGGAGCCTCCTTGGTTAGCCAGGATTGCTGGTAACTGAAGGAAAGTGGCTAGGACAGCTCAGCTGCCAGCTCCCTCAGTACCCATGGGTGAATTCCACATAAGTTGTTCTTCTGATGGCATTTTGATTTCATTCTTGTCTGTTTTAATACAGTCTGAACTCAATTCTCAATTGCACTAAAGTATTTTCCCCTTCTTTGACAGCATGTCAGAGGCTACAAAGCATGTTCATATTAAGTGCTCTTAGTACTGTCAGAATGACGTGGAATGTCTTAGGTTGAGTGAGGAGAAGGTCTTTTCTTGGGGGCAATTTTGTTCTCAGAATTCCTCAGAAGAAAAATCTGCTGAAATAAATGTTTCTTTTCAACAGTGTCTGGAAAATAAATATCTAGTGTGATCATCTGACTGTGGCTGTAATTCACAATTAATTCTCCCACCAGATCCGGGGAATCGGAGACAGAGACTAAAAAGACTATTATATTATCTGCAGTCTTTCATCTGCAATCTTTTCATTGACTAATAGCAGGATTAAAATCAGTCTGTTACTCCTCCTCTCTCTATTTCCTACAGTCTCATTAAATCTTTCAGATGGCTTCAAGCAGAAAGAATAGAATTTTTTTATAAAAAAGACTGATTCAAAGTTAGAAAGTATAAGACTATGTAATGTTAGAAATAGATGCAGACCCCTGTGTCAGTCCTGTTTCTGGTTCAAAGCTATGCTTCTACTCCTGCATCTTTCAGAAGAAGCACTTGGTTTAGCCTGGTAGGGATGTAATATATTGACATCAGTGGCATGAGCATAACTGAGAAGAATTTAATTCTGCTCCTCACACCACTTCTTTCTTCACTCTGTATTTCACTTGAGAAACTGGATTTGGTGTCAGGCAGTGCTGCATAGGTTAAGGCTGAGGCATTTTATTGCTCCTGCCTAGATGATATTACTAATGTTTCAAGGAGTGCTGTAAAGCATGAAAGCAAGACGTAAATCTCTAAACGTAGCCTAGCTGCTGTAAAAAAAATAAATGCCAACTATTTGAATGTCCTGCAATGGTGTTCGAAAATAACTTGACTAATTGACTGCTAATTCTGCTGATTGAAAAAGGAAGACAGATTCATATTAGCCTGATGAAATCTAACAGGCAAGTTACCTTCTTGTTCTTACACTTGTGCAACACAGCAAGGGAAAGATGGAAGGAAGAAACACATGCCTAGTTTTTTTGAGCTGACACTGGGCTATCAGTTGGAGCTGGTCAAAAGGCAGATATCCCATGTGGTAAAACACCTTTTTTTAAAAATTATATTTTGTGTCAGTTTGAATCAGACTGCTACTAAATATTTTGACACTTCCTATGAACTGGATATCCTGGCAAAATATCATTCTGTAAATGCTGAAACATGTCATTGTAAATTTACTCCCCTTGGCCGACACTACTTTTGGGCAAAATGCTTTTCTCTTTCTCAGCACCAGCACTGCTGACACAACCTGTGAAACAGGCAGGAGTAGCTGGGGGGCTGATGATCCCGTGTTTGTTCCATGGAATGTGCTGTGAGCCGTGGGCCCTGCAGGCTCCTGGGTGTCAGCCAGGCAGGCGTCAAGGCATTGCCACTGCTGGCTGAGCCTGCTCCATCTCCTCCCGTGCTTCCCTTCCTCCCCGTTTACTCACTTTGCTGCTCTTTCTGGCTCTGGTCTTTGCCTGTTTGTCATTTGGGACCCTTTTTGGAGATAAGGAGTGCTGGGTTGCTGATTGTAGGCCCGTCCTCTGCATGCACCTTGGCTTGCAGTGGTCTTTGGATTCTGTGTCCTGTCCACACTGAGCAAGTCCCTTGTACCTTTGCACTTCATTGCAGCCTAGGTTTCACCACTGGATCTTTTCTTGGAGTTGTCCAAAGTCAATCAAACCTGATTTGGAAAAGGTATTTTTTCTTTGATGGGGAGTATTTTAGGTGAAATTTTTTTCTACAGAAAGTTTCTATGTACATTGTGTGCCATTTCTAGGAGTTGTATTAGATTATTATTGCTTTCAAACCTACTCTACTTTTGGGAAACTTTCTTTCCAATGGACCTTGTTCCTTGAAATCCCATCTCGTCTCAGCCTCAGGTTCATCTTCTGTGCTTTGTATTGTTCTTTCACACGTTCCCACTGACATTTTAGGCTCTGTCAAGAGTGAAGGGTTGTGGAACACAGAGTTGTTTTCATTAATGTAGGTGCTGCACTGACCATGCTGGTGACCACAGTCTGATTTCCATGGTATTATCATCTCCATTTATGCCCATCTGTATTGTGCAGTCTGCCCATCGCAGCTGGAGCTGATGGGAAGGTCGGGAACTGTAGCCCTGCAACTGAGAGTGAAATATCTGACAGGCAGGTGCTGCACTTTGCTTCAACTGGTCCAAGGCGGACAGATTACTTCCTTACTTTCCTGAACATGCTTGCACAGCTAACTGAAAAAAAAAATCCCAAACCAAAATCAAGCCCCAAACCAACAAAAAGACTCATAAAACATCCTGAAGTGATGCTTGATTACTTTTGGCTCATGCAACGTTAATTACTTTGGTTGGTTAGTTTGGAATATAAAAATTATGATCTTCAATCTTTAATGAGAACCATCCTACCAATGACAAAGAGCAGAGAAATTGTTCACAGGTTGGCAGATAATGGCAGGTTCACCTAAATTCTCATAAGTTACTGAAGGATTCCTGTGCCAGCCTCAAGTTGTGCTCCCAATCCCCAACTGCCACCACACACCATCCTGACTTGCAGTACATGCCAGAGGCACTAAAAAAATTATAATTGAGGATTTATAAGATAATATTTTGCAAATTATTCTGTTTCCCTTTTTCATTTTGTTATATGTTAGACCAAGTTGCCTGACTCGTTATTAACAGTAATTGCTAATGTTTCACTAATTGTGGCAGTCCTCCTCTTCCCAGGAGGGGACATTTTAGTCTTGATAAGGTTACTCAAAATTGCTGTTGATAATTTAAGATTTGAAATCAAAATATTTCATTTGCTACAATATGACACCTCATATTTTGGAAATGATGGCTTTGTGACCGTTGTAAATTGTATCAAACAGGGAATTAATAATTCCAGGTAAAAAGGGAAATTTCTCCATTTTTGTTTGGCTTGCTCCACCTGCTGTGATTGCTGCAGTCTCTAACTTTGCCCTAAAGACTAATTGCCCCAGCAGGTTTGGCTGAAAATATTAAAAAAATAGTGCAAGTTACTATCATCACAGTCTGCTAGGACATACCTAAACTTTGGCTCAGGTCTGACCTGAAGGTAAGAGCACAAGGCTGCAGAGCTAAGGATGCTTCAGAGCAGGTGGATCTCACTTGTCATTTCCAGCAAAGATAAGTACAACTGCTAAGAAAGGAGAACGCTGAAGACTGCTGGACAAGGCTGCTGTTAGGTCATAAGATACAAAGGCCAACAACAGCTATTTTGCTTTTGCTATCTAATGAGCTGCACTCAAAGTGGCACAGAGAAAAGGGGAAATTAAATGTATTCAACCAAGACAATGCAGATGATTGCACACCGGATCTTTGATGTGGCGGAAAATGGAGTAGGCTGAAGAATTTCAATTAATGTCAAGTTGGAAGGTATAGGTGGAAAACGGAGATGGGGCAAGACCTGAAGACAAAGTGTGTCTTTCTAGCTAGAACTGTCACTAGAGGAAAAAATAGGTGATTCCAATGTGGGAGAAGTGTGGGTCCGTGACACACTTGGCATTTTATATATGGAGGTGCCATTTCACACCATTCCATGCTTGATTTGACCTGAGCTTTTTTCTTTTATTATTGGTAGAGTATTTTAATTTGCCTCCTTGGCTTTAATCTAACTGTAGCACTTCTATAGCCAGACATAGAGCACTGCTGTGGACAGAAATGTTCCACTAAAACAATATCTGTGCATGGGATAGTTTGGTGTGTGTAAGGTTGGCCATGCTTTCAGGGCATGTTGGGAATCTGGATCACAGAAGGTGAAATATGGGCAGTGTTGAAACGAGTGGGAAGCAGGGCAGTGATTCGGCCTGGCAGGTGATGCTCTGGCTTGGGAGCAAGGAAACTCCCCTCTGCTTTTCATCAGTGCTGTGCTGGAGCTAAGGAAGTCATTACCCTTTGTATCCTTCCTCTCTCTTTGTTTTGTCTGTTCACATGGGGAGTGCGTGTTCATTGATGCACAACGAAACCACGACCTTCACTGCTACCACTGTGTGATCCCACTGGTATGAATAATGCATGCAGTTCATAACAGCCCTACCTACAGCAGTCAGCAAGGACAGGCATTTTTAAAACCCAAAACTTGCTAGGATACCTTCCCTTGGATGGGAAGATTTCCAGAGTAAGAAGTTGATGTGCTTCTGGAGTAAGTTGCCCTTAGGGAATAAAAGTGGATCCCTATGAGTTATTCCAGAACCCTAACAGGACATTTAACTCTGTATCTGCTGCTTTGAACTGGAGCCCAGGGTCATTATATGTGGTTCTGTCACCAAATTTCCACGAAGAATGCCATATTTAGTATCAATTTCAGTAGCAAACCTATGTCATCATTGTTTTACCTTGGTGACTTTGCACAGAGAACTGTTGAAACAGGGCTGTCAGTTTGCTTCATGATTAAAATTAAGGCAAGTAGGAGTGTGAGTCTGTGCATGCACACACACGTATGTATATACACATGTATATTAGCCCAAGGCAGAAATCTCACGGGTCAAGAAATTCAGAGAATAAAACCTTACTCACGTCAGCTGGCTCAGCAGTCAACCTGGGAAATCAACCTCTCCTGCCTAATGCTTTTCAGAGCCATATTTGGTTGTTGGTGTTGCAAACTCTTGCAATTGTAGGGAAGGGAAAGGAAAGGAATGGCAATTCCATTTTACACTTTAGTTTCAACAAAGGGTCAAACCATTTTCAGGGTGCCTGCAGCTTCAGTGCCTTCAGGAGTCTGTGCTGCAGTCCCTGGGCTGGTTCTTCAGCAGCTGGAGATGTAAACATACAGCAGTCGATCATTTAATTTAACTTTGTGGGACGGCATAACTTTGAGATTCAGAGGCAACTTGGCTGCCATTAAAGGGAAACACTGATTTTTAAATATACATTCATTCCAGCAAAAGGCTGGAGGAGCTTTTTAATATTTATGGTGCAATAATTGATCTTTTACCACTGTCAAAAGCTGTTAAAGACTTATCAGCTTGCTATCTTAGCACCATATGTTCTGCGCAATATTCTCACCATGTGTCTTTCCTGCACTTTAGAGGAAGAACATTTGTTGTACTACCAAAACAGACAATTGCTTCTTCAAACTATGGTGCCTATGTAGATGTGTGGGACTTCATCATAAACCCTCATTTGTATCCTGACCCCTTGAGTAGGGAGAGGTCTGTGGGATGTACTGTTGGGTCTTTGTTGAGTAGTGTGGTAATAGTATTTCATCAGAAAAAAATTGTATTTGGATTCTCTTTAATGCTGGCTACAACAACCTGAGGCAGTGCTGTTGTGAGGGTACTGAACTGCAGCCCTAGAGCAAAGCAAACACTCTTTGTGCTGGCATGTTCATGTCATTTAGCTTCCATTGTCACTGCTTCAGTCTTGATCTTTCGTGTTGTTCCCACACTTTCTGGAATTTTACCTTCCTCTTGCCTACTATAAAGTGTGGTGTGGTGGTGGGAGCTCCTGGGGGCCCACAGGGCAGTAAGGAACAAGGTTTTCCAGGCCACTGGATCCACCTGAAATAAACCCTTTACTTCTTGTCCGAGTTGCTGCTTGCAGATTGATACCCAGAGTGAGGGAAAAATACGAAAAATTATGTGCTGGGTTAAGTCTTCAGCTGTTTGCTCTTCTGTAGAGCTCAGGCATTAGGCTTAACTTGGCCAGTGAGAAGTCTCCTCTAGCAAGGAGAATTCATGTGGGGCCACAGTCCCTGCAGCACATCGTCTACAGAAGGTCAGTGGGGAGAGAGTTTGTGCTCTGAAGGTCTCAGCCTGGGAATATGTGGAACATGTAGGTGTCTGCATCGCATTCTTGCCTTCTAAATAAGTGAGAAAGAAAAGAGTGAGAAGGAAGAAATAGTGGAGTGGGAAGAAGAATTAATTAAATTCAATTTCTACTTATTTTATTGTACAGTGAATTTCTAGAGAAAGAGGGATGGAATGAGTTTCTGTAGTTCATTAAGATCCTGCCTGAAGGGTTAACCACATAGTAGTCAGCAAAGAGAGGAATAAACTGAGCATTTGGTGAGTCTTATGTCTGGTCATAAAATAATAATGGTCTTTCAAGAGACCCTAAGGTATTGATGAATTACAGGACTCCTTCAGTTGTGGCCCTGTGCCATTCCTCACCTGAGAGGTTGGGCTGTGTCCACTCTTTGAAGGACTATGATTTTGCACTCCAGCCTTGTGAACTCAAGGCTGGAGTGCAGAAGAAAAATGCCTGTGGATTTCAGAGCACCCTCCACCAAGCAGAGTCCTTGCAGGATTTAGGCCAAGACATAGTTTGTTGGGGTTCTTCATAGACTAAGACTAGATGAACCTACAAAGGATGGCTAATTAGATTCCTCCCTCGAAGAAAGCTGGGAGGTGGGAGGCACTCAGTTCCTGTTGCTTTTTATCTCTGTGATTTGATCCCCTTCCTGTTTCAAGCTCCTGTAAAAAATCCCTGCCATAACATCTCAGAAGGAGGTTACTGTGGCAACCTTAACTCTTGCTTTCTTGCTGTGCTGCAGATATCGTTGTGCCTTATTACGAGACAATCTTTGAAGATTGTGGAGCTTTTACAAATATGCTCGTTCTCCACAGGGAAGAAGAGAAATTCTGATGGGTGGTAGTGTCTGCTCCAACAGCTCCATCAAATTCAGAGCTCTCCTTTTAGGTGAAATTACAGCCCTCCTTCATTTTGCTGATCTTTCATCCGGTTTTCTTCCTCTCCCTAACCTCTCAGTGACCTATTCTCTCAGAGAGCATCTAAGAGCATTTATAGACCTCCTGTAACTCTGCAGGGCCTTTGAAGACTAGGATGTTAAACTGTGATCTTTTTTCCCTGCTGTTTTTCCTCTTAACCTTCTCCTCTGATTTTAGCTGTGTTCTCTGGATGCTGGTTTCCTCTTATGCACAGCCAGCTGTCAGAGGCAAGAGACACTTTGGAATCAACTTGGAAGTAGAAGTTAGTTAGGATGAGCTTCCTGCCAACAGTGTGCTGACTGATTTTTCTAAGTCAGGTTTTGCTGTGAGGACTGTTTTGAACTAAATTAAATTATCTGAGTGTGAAACAATCTGGCATGATCCTCTGTGGGCAGCCCAATGCTGTGAGTGATACAAGAGTTGTAACACCACCCAAAACTGTTACGTGTCTATAGTTTTATATTCACCTGTAATTGGATGGTGTTTGTTTATATGCAGGAAAACAAAACAAGCTCTGAGAGAAAGAGCAAATAGAAAGATCCCAATGCACTAGTGTTTGTGGACTGCTTTCTAACACAACTGACATGGCCAAAAAAAGTACAGAAATTTGGGAGAAATTGCAATGACAGTTTTACTTCATGTTAGTTGAGGTAACACCCGACCTGAAGACTGATAGGCTTCAAACTGCAGCATCTGTGTGTCTGGCATAGGGATGTGGTGCTGTAAGCAGAGGGCTGGCAGCCAGGACACCTGGTTCTGTACCCAGCTTCTCTACTGCAACCCCAAGGACATTACTCACCCTTGTGCTGTTATTTCTCCTCAGGGTCTTGACTGCTTCATCTGCTGAGCCTGCTGACTTCCCCCTGCAGATGGTGTCCCCTGCACCTGACACAGTGGGGCTTTGCTTTTAATTATAAGATTCCTGAGGTTCAGTAATGATGTCTGATGCAGAAGAAATGCCATCTTTGAGTCATTTTGATTTGAGGATGAGTCAATCTTTGTAATATTCCAGAGAGTCGCAGCAAAGCAGTTGGTCCCACCTCTGTTGCAGAGGAAGGAGTTTGGGAAAACAGAATGTAGTCAGGCACCACATTATGGATCTGATGGCCTGCTTTGGACAAATGAATGGGTCTTAAGATTTCTTACGGATGCTTGGTGGGGAAGATTATTTAGAACCACAGCATGATTATGGAAGTCCATCTCTGAGAAGTCAGTGGATCTGTGGTACTTGGTGCAAAGGTGGCAGGTTCAGGTCTGAATCCCTGCCACGATGGACTTCAGGATGGGTTCCCAATGCTACAAGCAGAATCTTGAATGCTGACCTGTTTTCTGTTTTTCATAGCAAAAGGAAGAAACATGGAGCAACTGCCACATAGGGACATCATGTGTGTAGGGAAATGTAACTCGCTCACTCTGGGTTGATGGCTGGGATTTTTTCTACCTGTCTTTCTCTGCTTGTTTCCCTGTTCTCTTTCAGAGAATGGAGATTGAAGACAAAAGGACTTGGGAAGACAGATAGCTGATCAGCACAAACAGTCCAGTGATGCTTTTAATCACATTTCAGTGAGGCTGAGCTCATGGTATGGACTTCTCAGACTTAGTTGTGGTATGATGTGATTGAAATCCTACAGACAAAGCCAGTGCTCCCTTGTTCTTGCATTCCTTATGCAGCTTTAATGCCACAGGGAAATCTGGAAATCTGTGAGAAATGCAGGATTGAGCCTTATGTCACCACAAGTCCTTTCTGCTAATAATTTAAAATGTCAGGCAGCTGCATGTTTTTGCAGGTAATATATCAATATATGTTTCAATAACATAGTAATGTTACTGAACTTTACCAGTAGCAAGGGGGCACTAGCCCTGTGTCCTTTCATTAGCTTTGTTTCCTCATGAGGCCACACATTTTTCACTTTATTTGAGGATTTTTTCCTCCAGAAATGAAGAAAGTTTTGACCAATCTGTGAAAGTGCATTGAAATTAGGAGGTGCTACACAAAAGTCAGAGATCACAAACTTAACGCATTGCTAATTAGCTGGAACTTTTGAATTACTTAATTGGTTCAATGCCTCATTCATCAGGCAGAACTGGAGAAGATTTATCCAATTGTAGGCCCCACTGCAGGCACTGCAGACATGGAGTCTTAGTATGACTGAGTCTTAGATACCCTTATTCTTCCCAAAACTGTAGGAGCTCAATATCTTTTCAAATTATTTTTTTTTTCCTGAATTTAAATAGAACTGGTCATCAAATTCAGTAATTCTTGGGTTTTTGTGGACAGAGGTCACAAAGAGCGCCTGCCTCTTCTTAGGAGATGAGACTAATAAAAAATTTCATGTTTTGTTTCCTGCTCTCAATTACTAATGTTGCTCATAAAAGAAAATCTCCTTTCTTAGAAGTATTGTTTTAGAATTTAGAGCATATGGCAGGTGTGACTCCCCAAGGCAATTGTTTTCTTCTTATAACTTCTTAAATATATGTTCCTGGGTTTGTACTAAAATGAAGTAAAGAATTTACTCTAGACAAGTTATTATATGATGTGCATAACATAATTATTATGGGAATGGCTATAACCAGTAGAGCTAAATATAAAGTTTTTTCTTGCCTTTGGTAATTTAAATTTTTTTTCCCCCACTATATTTTATGATTCTGAATTAGAAGAATTAGATTCAGTTGAAAAAACAAACAAACAAACAACCCAAAACCCCCACCCCAACCCTAACTGTATGCAATTCTTTTAAAAAAAGACAATAACAAAACGATCTTTTTATTTTCTTAAACGAGCTCTGTTATATTTGCTCAGTCTTGTAATATTTTTCAAAACTGCTAATCCTGCAAAGTCAGTCTGAGTTTTAAAGAAAAGAGGGCTCTGTGCTCCTGTGCCCAAAACACCATATGTAATTAGGAAAAACTAGCAGAAGTTAAAAGAAGTAGAATTTTGGCCCTGTCTCATGCTTCTAGTACTGAAAACATGTCTTTTGTTTCGCATTTTTTTCTCAGAGCCCCACCTTGTCTCCTGGACTGAATTGTAATAATTTGTTTGTTTGGAAAATATGACCAGATTTGGCCCTAGAAACACACTGGGCCCTGGTGAAAGCTGTGGAGTGAATCTCAGGAGTGACAGGAGGCAAGCTTTTTCCTCACTCTGTTTCCAGAGTGCTGTAGTACATCTGGTTTCATCCAAAGTCTCTGGAGCCCATGGGAATGTCACTGATGGAGAGTGTGAAACCAGAATCTGCATTGTATCAGTTACTCTGTGCAAAGAGCAGGTTTACATCCAGTATTAAACTTTTACTGATTGACAAACCCAGTGTATTGATTTTCATCTATTCAGTGCATAGTCAAAGGCTTTCTTGGAACTGATGGTGAATTTATTAAGACTCTTAGCTGGCCTTTGTTTTTGCACCTGTATTCTAATTCCTAAAAATATTGGCTTTGTCTGTCGATTGTGAAAAGATTAAGGGTTGGCAAACGATAAAATCTGTTGTAGAGGAGAAAATGCTATCATTGCTTTGGGGGATAATTTGAGTTAAAGTTGTCGGCTTTGTGTTGGGGAGCAGCAATCAGATCTATGGTATTTATTTTTGCTCACTGCATCTTCCAGTTATCCTGCTTAAAGCCTTCTCTGTTTAGACATCTGGCTTTGTCTCATTAACTTGATGAGTTTCGATGCTCCATTCATGCATTTCTCTCATAAACAGCTCTGTGTCTCATTTTCCTGCTGTCTCCTATTCATAGGATACATTTTAATCTTCAAATTCTACTCCTTCTAACCTTAGATCTCACATGAAAATTAATTTGGGACTGCCCACAGTAATAAAGTAATAACAGTCTTTGTCTTAGCTCTGCCTTAATTTCCTCCTTGTTTTTTGTTTTGAACTAGATCCTCAACAGAGGAGGTCCAAGGATGGAAATGTTGCTGTGTGGGAGAATCAGGAATGGGAGAGAGATTAAAGGACACTGTGGGGGTGCAAACACCTCTGCTGGCCCAAGCTGAGAGGCTCCAGGTGGCGATGGAGGTAAGGTTACCTGGGTGGGTTGGAGCAGAGGCAGAGGCATGCCATCCACTCATCCTCCTGTGGCCTGGGGCACTAAGAGAATGAAGTCCCATGGCTGGGCACAGGAAGATGTTGCTCTAGACATGAACATTCATCTCAGAACAGATGCTAGACACAAAGGCTGAGACTCCAAGATCTATCCGTGGTCTCCACAAGATGTGCTGTATTAAATGAGCCCTTTGTGCCAAGTCACACCTGGAAGTCTCCTCCTTTTTGACTTTTATTGATGTTAAGTCCTGCCCAAGGGGGATGTAAATCACATCAAGAAAAGCTCTGGGCTGAATTCTTCCAATGGCCCATCACTGCTAACGGATAAATCTATTCCATTGGCAGGAAAGCCCTGCAGGACAGAGGATGTTCAATTAAAGTTGTACAGATAATCCATAAACAGTGTCCTGCTGGGAAACAGAACAGGAAACACTGCTGCTTTGGCAGTGAAAGATCTGAGGAGAACACACCAAATCCTGTAATTAAACGATTTTTAGTGTTCCTAAATGTTATGCTTCATCTAGACTTCTTAAATAGAGTTAACTAGAAGCTAATTAAAAAAGCCTCCTTCTTTCTTACAAAGTATCTGTCTGGTACTGATTGTAGAGAGTTTATCTATTCACAGAACACCATGAATCACTCCCCTGTTTAAGAAAAAATTGATTGCTGTTCTAATACTTATTGAACACCTATAACAGATGTTTAAATCTCTACAAGCTTGAGATAATTAAAATAATAAATCTCTCCCCATTTGACAAGACTGTTAGCAGAAATCAAAGATATAAATAATCTAGTGGAGCCACGAGACATTTTTCTGCCAAATATCGAGATCATGTTCTCATGGAAATTTCAAGGCTGATTCTGCCATCCTTATTTAGGCAATGCACCCATCAGGTGTTGCTGTCATGAACAGGGCTGTGCTCAGTAAAGATGCCAGGATTAGGGCTCAGGACAGTCCAACAGCAAGGACCTCAAGAGCCTGGCCTTCCCCCACACATCTAGTGTCTCAGCATTTGGCTGTCCCTGCCTATATCTTCAAGAACTGGACACAGATCTCTTTTATCCTTTTCTCAGAGTATGTTTTGCTTCCATGAATTAATTCTAGCAGTATGTGGGCACCTGCATTTGCGCTTTGCAGTCCTTGGCTGCCTCACGATCTGGGACATATCAGCTTACCCCAGGCCCAGGGGCAGAGATGTGAGAAGGGACTCAGCTTCCATCTCCCTTCCTTCCTTTGCGGCAACAAACCTGCATCGCCTGTTTCATCAGCAAAAGCTCCTGTGGTCCAGGAGCCCCCCAGGAGGGGGCTGGCACAGCCCCAAGCTGCTACGCTGTGCAGAAGAATTCAGGAGTCACTGAGTCCAAGAGGAAGAGGTTATGCTCCTAAACCTTGGTGTCCCAGGACAGGGCAGTGGTGTGTCCTGACCCAAGGCTTTTGCATCGACTATTTTGTGACCAATCTCTGAATAGTTCTTGAAACACAGAGTGAAACCACCTCTTGCTTCTTCCAGCTGAGTACATGAAGGAGACCCCAAACCAAGGCATACTACAAAGATTCTGAAACCTCTCGATTGTGGTGAGGATGCCGTTGTGTCTCCATGCTATCCAGTACTCTGGGAATTACTCTTTTCTGAAAGGAGCTTCTGAAAGGAGCTAAGTGCCAAGATTGGCAAAAAAATACCAACTGGTTAACCAGGGCCTTGGATAAATCCTGGGGGGTGGCTCTGACATGGCCTGAGTTTGCTGTGTTGGCTGTTGGGGCAGCAGCAGTGGAGTTACACGCTGTGGTTTATTCCCCAGTGGCAATACCAGAGGGACATCAACCTTTTCATTGCACCAACGAAATGAGTGAATTATCTTGCTGGGCACTGACAATGAAAGCACAGGTGAGACAGAACACCGCAAAGGCAGGAAGAGACTACTTGGCACATCTGTGTACATGGAGAGGATTTCCCCTGCTTGCTTCTCTACCCAGGCTCTTGAAAGTAGCTGGTTTCAAAAATTTTTTGTGAAGCCCATTAAGAGAGCAGGGCAATATAAATTATTCTCCCATCCACCCAACCCCTGACTATTGAGCACATCTAACAGACCTGGCAAAGGCTGGGAGAAATGGACATCCATAGGGAAAATGAAAAAACGAAGAGTGATATTTATCCAGGAGGACCATATAATGCTGCAACACCGTCTCTTTATAAAAGAGCTACAGGACTAGAGGTCTGGATTCATATAATGGGACTCATGAAAATAACTAGACAATGAAACACAAAAAACCCCCAGCATCTAAAGAAAAATCAGTGTTTGTTTTCATTTCACAACAGTGGTAGCCTCGTGATTAGTTGTGGCATTCTTTTATTTTCAGAGTAATGAGTATGTAAAACTGTGTTTTGTATATAATTTCTGGGCACCATGTCAACTTCTTAAGATCTCTTGAAAGGGATATCAGTGGGAAGGATGCCATGGCGGCGATTGGAAAATAACTTTGCAAGTCTTTCTCGTTTTCCCTCTCCTTCAGCCTTCAGACACTCCCCCAAGAATCCCAGCTGGCAGAGGAGACTCAGCATTGTTAAACTCAAGGCAATGCCAGCCCGAGTGGTGTGAGGCGCTCACCTCAGAGCTGCAGCTGTGCACGTCCTTGTGCTCAGTCCCTGGCAGCATCTCTATGGTCTTATTGCTCTTGGCTTTGCCATAGTATTTGTGCTTTCAGGTTCTCTAGCACCACTGCAACTTGTGGCTTGGGGTTTTTTTTCCTTCCACTGTAGCTGTGTTAACAAAAGAAACTTACCAGCCTTTTGTTCATCACATTTTTTTTCCTTCCATGGCAAACGTTTTTAAGTAAACCAATCAGTCATTGTCAAGGGAACTCTAATGGTGTGCTCCTATGTGGATAATTATTACTTCCTTGTCAGCAAAAGGTTATAAAATTTTTTCTTTTGGGAAAAAAATTCAGTAGAGACTTTTTTCCTGTCAGGCAAATATTGTACAGATGTTTTTCTCTGGATAATACAGGTGAAAAGCTCCTTGTAGGATTACCTGACATAAATGTTTCTGTTAGGCCGATTTCTGTGTCACTGAAAGACTGTTGACTATTTTCCTAGGAGGAAAAAGAGCTTTCTGTGGTTTCTTCCTCCTGGGCAAACATTTTTCAGGCACCTGGTTCCGTCAGGAAAATAAAAATAAAAAACACCCCTGTATTTTTGCTTTTAAATGCATCAGAATCTTGGTTCAGAAAAGCTGTTAAATACATGATTAAATCTGTATTTACAGGGACAGGTTCTTCCATGCTTATCTCTTGAGTAGCTGCTCATCAAGGATTGCTCACCTAACCAGGTTCTTTAGTGCTGCAAGTACAAGCTGATAAGTGAAGTGGCAGATTTACTGGTTGACTGGAACGATTTGCTGCCAAAGCCATGGTTCAGCTGACACTGGTGGCACTTCCAGCTGGCTTGGCTGGATGGACTTTTTCCTTGAAACAGCTGTCTTGCATTGAATCATCCCAGGCAAGTTACCTGGCAGAAACATAGAATCACAGAGTTGTTTAGGTTGGAAAAGACCTTAAGGATCATTGAGTCTAACCATTAAAAGAACACTGCCAAGCCCACCAGCAAACCATATCCACATCGAGACATCTTTTAAATACCTGCAGGGATGGCGAATCAACCACTGCCCTGGGCAGCCTGTTCCAGTGCTTGACCACCCTTTCAGCAAAGAAATCTCTTTCTACTATCCAACCTAAACCTCTCCTGGCACATTTCCACCTGTCCTGTTACTTGGGGGAAGAGCCCAACCCCCACCTGGCTACCACCTTTCAGGGAATTGTAGGGAGGGATAAGGTCTCTCTGAACATGAAGGGTGGCTGACGTAGTTACCTTGTGTCAGGCACCAGCAGCAGGCAGGCAAAGGGGGGCCCAGAAAAGTGTGTTGGTCCTGGGCAGTGTGCCTGTGCATGGTGCCTGCTGTCTCTGACACTTTTTATTGGTCTAGTTTTGTCTAAATTTGTAGAAGTATATTTTAGAATGTGTGAGGGTTTGTTTTTTTTTAATTCTTCCTTTTTTTTTTGCCGATGATGGTGGGGAATGTTTTGGGCATTTCAGATACTTTTGACTATCAGCTATATAAGGAAAGTGTTTGAGAATAAAGAGTAGGCCTTCACTGCTGACACGAATCAAAGTGTGGTGCATGATGTGTGTACAGGAGAAAGAGAATGCCACACTCCAGAATATTATTGCTTTTCACCCTCTTAATTACTGCTGCTCTGAGGTCTAGGCTGATGCCTAAGTGCTGTTTCTCAGCTGCTTTATGTCCAAGACAGAGTAATAATGGTTCTGAGAATTGAGAGGAAATGGAAAATGATTTGTAGTTCAGATGGGTCTAATTCAGTCTCATTCCTTTCTGCCAGTCTGTCCCCTCCTTGTGCACTACCAGTGGAGTCCCACACGCAGATGGGTGGTGGCATCTCTGTGCTCCCAGCAGAGCTGAACAGCAGGGGCTGCTCTGGGGAGATCGCTGCACAGCTGGACTCACCAAACCTGACATTGATCCTTTCTGCAGGACAAAATCTTGGGTGTGACTTTGTGAAAACTGCAGTCAAAGGTGCTCTGCTGCGGGCACATCCTGGTGCTCAGCAAAGGCAGTGGCTGTCCCAGAGGAAAGTTAAAACTTGCTGCTTGCTGTATTCACCGTGGAGAAAGAATAGTGTGATGAAATTGGGCAAATGTTAAAGCCAGTGGAGCTCACCTAGGGCAAAAGTAACACACCCACTAGCTGAGCAATTTCCTGGAAAACAGACAAAACAATGGCTCGTTGAACAGACTTGGACTCTCATGTAATGAACATATTTCTCTGTCCTCTCACACAATTTTTGGTTAGTTGGTTCAGAGAAGGAGAGGAAGTGCTGGAACAGTGATCTTTGGGCTGAACCACGAGCAGGGGTGAAGTGTGCACAATCAGGGGGCATTTGGCTGAGCAGAGCTGGCAGGATTCCTGAGGCTGCTGAGCACATGCAGTGAAGACAATTATATACTTGAAAATTAAGTGGAAAACTTAGCCTTTAAACTAGCAGCAGACTAGGGAATGTGAGGGGGGTTGATGGAGTCACGTTGCTTTCCTGTGATTACAATTACACCAGAGGCACTGGTGTTGCAAGGACTGAGAGGCTGTTGAAATAAATGCTTTTGAGGGAAAATACACTGTTGGTGCAAAACTTTAGTGGGATTTTCAGAGTGACCATGAGGTCAAAAGGTGGCACAAGGACACCTGATGGGCAGAGGGACTGGGAAAAGGGCATTGGAATTCCTGTTTGTGGACTTTTGCTCTATCCCCAAAACTTAGGATGAGTATAAACTTATTCCAGACTCTTACATTCTCCCCTTCCAAGATCTATCTCCTCTCTCTGACTTTCCCACAGAAACACAAGCCTGCAGACCAGTATAAAGTTGGCCTATGAATCCCTGACAAATAGCATCTTTACTGGATAAACCTCCCCCAGCCAGCAGTGACATATCTGAACTCCAACACATTTGAGTAGTTATAAATGAGTAAAGATAAACTTTAGAGGAGGGAGAAAAATACCTACTAAATTTCAAGCAAATAGGGAGTCCAAAGCAAAATATTTTTGCAGGGTTTAAGCCCTTATTCTGTTGATGGGAAAAGTCTGTGTGTCACAACAGCCTGACACCCTGGCCACCAGACTGCAGGGTCACATTCTCCTTACTTGTGTGTCACAAGCCCCCTTTTCAGAGCTAGGCTGGCACTTGAAATAAACTTCCTCAAGGTACTTTTGTGTATTTTTGGAAGAGGCTTTCAGTTTTCACATATTTCTTTCCAGCAGTAGATGGCAGCAATTTTCTTAGTCCTAATCTGATAAAATCTGTGTGTTAATTACTGTAAATGGCTGTGTTTCAAAAGGTAAAGGCTTCAGTTGCCCTTTTCAGCAGACATTATTAACTAAGATATCATCCCTGCTGTCCTCCAGTTAGTCCAGTGTCTCCCAGGTTGCTCTGGCAGTGTGGGACCAACCAGTCTGGCTCCCCAGGCTCCCAGACATTGGTGATGTCACCAGGCACCAGCAAGGGGTAGATCAGCCTCCAGCATCTTTGGGGTTATACTTTGGGGATAATAAAGATATGGGAAAAGGTGGGCCCCCATCCTCACCTTCATCTGGAAGGGGAAGTGAAAAGCTTGGCAAATAATGAAGTGCAAAAATGCTATGGTGAGTGACTAATTAAACAAAGGCTGAAGAAAATGAGAAGAGCAGAGATGATCTGGCTCAGAAGTAATCAATCTGTGTCTATTGCTCTAAGCTGAATTTCCCCCTTCGTACATGCTGTACATTTATTTCCAGAAAAGAGTCATTAGGAGGCTCATTTTTAAATGAAATATTTGTGATCAGTACAAAGGTTTGCAACAGGAGATAGAAAGTGTGAGAAATAAATTGAGCAACATTATTACATGAAGCTAAAATATAATGACATCTGTTATGTGAGCACAGAATAATGTTGAAATTAGGGAAGCTTCATCAACTTCGAATGAATAACTGATCTCCAGTGGACAGAGAGAAAACTGATTTTAATGATTGTTTTAAGCTAACATTTGGTGAAATAAATGTCTAATGCATTTGTTCTAAACCGGAATTAACTGCAGTGCCATGTCTTTTTCACAGCTCAAGCACCGCTTCTATTCAGCTGTTTCTCTATCCTTTCTATCTCCCAAGTCTACAGGAAGCTGGGATTTTTAAAGTTTATTATCCATTTTGAAATGTCTGATAAATATACCCCTTACTACTGCTTTTGATGATGTGTCTGGTAGATTTGGCTGTGTCATGGGAAATCCAAGTGCAAGACAAAGAATCAGGCAAGTTTGTGATGGGGTAGTTGTGTTAAGACCGTATTAAGCCCTGTTCATCCTGAAACACTGCAGGAATTATTATTACCTGCAGCTTTGCAGACACCTGTGTTCCATTTCTCATTGTGTGTTAGAGCCCACCTGCTATTTCATAATTAAAAATATGCCTGTGTTATAAAACAGGCAGCTGAAGAAAATTGACCTGCCCCAAATCAGAAAAATAGTTAGAAAGGGATGGGCATGGGGTAAGAGAAGCATCCTTGAATAACCTGGGCATTGTCACCATTGAAATCATTGTGGACTGCTGACCTATTTAGGAAGCAAGGTAAATTTTTTTCCTTAATCATCTAAGAAAATTGGGCATAAGATGTGAACTAGTTGGAACTGGTAAAAATTCTTTATTCTTGCCTGCACCTTGGGTAAGTGACTAGTTAATATTATGCCTTTAATCAAAGACAAATAATCAAGGTCTGACTTCTGTCCTTTAATGCCTCGAGGAGCTCCACCAGCCCTGTTTCTACTCTTTTCCTCTGCCTGCTTTTCTGTTTCCCTAAGTGTATTCCAAGGGCAAGAGTGCTCATGGGACTGGTGCTCGTGCAGTGGTGAAGATGTTTGTGTACTTTTAAGTGCTCCTTTTTGACCTTGCCCTGTTTTCCCTGCTAAAAAGATCACATACACACTGAGCAGAGCTGTTGCAGAGCCACCTTTGTGCCTGTATAGCAAACATCCTGCCTTTTGCTGTGGTAACTGTGACTTGGTTTTGCTGCGAAATGCTAAAGGGCCACTTCACACACTGTCCCCAGCAGAAAGATGCAGGCAAACAAACGTGCCTGTCCACTTCCAGGGGTTCTTCCAGGCTCTCCAGCTTAGAGCAGGGAGGTGAACAGGAGGCAGCCCCGTGGCACAGGGCAAAGGGGCTGGCTTGGGAGGAGATGGGTGGGAGGATGCAAAGCAGGGAACCCTCTGCCAGGTGGGAGGAGAGGGATGAGCTCAGACACTGACGTGGCTTGTCCTGCCACTCACAGCTGGGGACAGCAGAAAGCAGCAGAGGTTGTGAGCATCAGGTTGTTGTATCTAAGTCTCTTAGATGTTTCAACTTTTATGTTATAATTGAGATTTAGATCTTTTCTTTATCTGCTTGATGTTTCTGAAATGTTCTCTCCTTGATGACATTGCCGATATAAGCACTTAAATTTTCTGGGAACAGGCCATTTAATACATAATACATTCTCCCCAGGGCCTGGATTGGAGCGATTTTGGTCAGTGAAATGCTTCATGCTTTAAAATGACGGCTGCATGTGATGTGGGCTCTGTGCTTGTCTTCATGGCCGCTCAGCAGGCAGGCTGCTCCCTGGAGTACTGAGCTTTTCTACCCCTCCCAACTGCCAGCAGTGGAGTTCTCTGGTATTTGATGGCCTAATTTTTGACCACGTGCAGATGCTGTGAAGGGTTTGTTTGTAGATTTGTGGCAAATGTTGCACAGGGATCTGTGACAGCAGGGACCATCTCCCTTTGTAGAGGGTGAAATGAAAGTGCTCTCGTTACCAAAAACACACCATGCTCTCACTGGGTGCAGGCTGCATCTACTGGGAAGTCAAAAGGCAATGAGTGTGCATTAGACAAGTAAACTCGCAATAGGAATTCTCCCTCTCCAAGATTCCTGCATCCCTCATGATGCAATCCTTTGGGCAACGACTGTCATGTACTACAAGAGTGTGCAGCTTATCACAATTGGACTCCAGCTCAGCTGATGTCTCTAGATACCAGCATGAAATGAATATTAATAACATGGCAGCCTCTCTTCTTACTGTATTCCTGTTCCCAGCCTTCTCATTACTGATCATTTGCAGCTGGAGAAATGGATGCAAAATCGTCTTCTTTCAAATAAGGCTAAGCTGAAAGTGGAAGGGGGCAAAAAGGGGCAGCTGAAATAATTACAGTCATAGAGGGGCTTTGATTTGAGACAGTATTAGGCAAGATAAAACCCATTTAATTCTCCGAGCAGTATAATAAACAAAAGTGTGATGGAAGGATGTATAATAATGAATGGCACAGGGAGGGTCAGCGGGGCTATTCCTCACTCCGTGTTTGGAGTGTATGAAAGGAATGCCCACTGAAACTCAAAGGTGACAAGCTTGAAACAGATAAATGAGTTATTTTAATGCAGTGCAAAACTTAATCTGTAAATCTCAATTCCACAAGATGCTGTGTTGTTATGAGATACCCTTAAATACAGAACTGGTGAGTGTTTTACCCACCACTCTTATTAGAGCTATTCAATTCATTTAAAAGGAATTGAAATTCATCTTTTAGCTAGAAATCAGAGGGGGCTGTGTTTCAGAAGCAAGCAATTTGCTTTGAAAATCTTATAAAACATGAAGTGAAGACTATATCAAGAGCAGCATTTAACTTTCAGAACTATTTATCTTACCCTTATTTCTGCTAAGAGGTGCTATGTAGGGTAAAGGTGGATGAGGCTTGTTGAGCCATGTGTTCTGAAATGACCGTGCAGGATCAGAAATACTGAATTCACAATTGATTTTTACACTTTCCTTGGAATCAGCTATCTTGAGAAAGCAAACTCCCTGTTTTATTATGATATAGCAAGTGTTTTACTCCTTTTATCAGAGGAGATTGTGCCTAACTAAACCTTGTCCCTAAATTTTCTTTCTGGGGGTCAGAACCACTAACACATCTGGTGAATATTTCCCTGGAGTATTTGGTACTAAATTATTTCCAGTCACACAATGTCTCTGTGGCTGAGGAAATGCAAATAATGATCCAGTGATACTCACTGTAATCCAGCAGTTTATTTAACTTCATCCCATCAATACAATTAAACCTGAGGTGATGATCACTGATCACTGCACAGCTTTACAGGAACACCTGGGCACTTGATAAGGCAAAAGTTTTGTTTTCTCAGGCAGGTTTTGGATGGATGCAATAAAACCGAGTCCTTTCTGTCTCTGGAGATTTCTGATGCAGTCACTGAAATCCATGTTTAAACCACTAAAGGACTTGGTCCTCTGCCTTATTTTGAGTGAGGAATCTAACTGCAATACTAGTGGAGTGCTTACTTCTGAAGTTATTATAGAGATAAATTTTGGTCGAGGAGATGCCTTCAGTCCCATAGAGACCTTTGAATGGAAAGCTATTTTTTTCTATCTTTTAACTTTCTTTTGTAAGAGAGAGACAATCCCACAGGTGCTTAGGAAAACAAAAGGACCAGACGAAGAGGAGGAAGGTAAAATATCAGATATCTCAACCAATCCATCTCAGTTCTGAACACGGGCATCTATTGAATACAGAAGGCAACAGAAATAACGCTGGTGTTTGTTTCACAAACAGCTAGTTTACACAGGGGAGGAACCAGGGAGTTCAGTGTGCTGGCATTGTTGGCCATTTTACTTTTCAAATGCAGCTGAACAGTGAATTTTGATCATTGGTCTCACCAATATTCTTACTAAATACAAATTAAGTCATTCAAAGGACTTGGGTTTGCACCTAATTATTAAAATCACTGAATTGGAAACCACTTTTCACTCCCAGTTTTGAACATTTTGCTACACGTGTCACCCAGAAAAGCCATCCCACAGAGTACTCATCTAATCCATCTGGTAGTGCAAATAGTGGAGAAACTCAAAATATCAAGAAAATTGTTTACCTTTTTGAATAGGATATGAAATGACTTCCTTGCCTTTTACAGCAGCTCAAACATTTACACAAACTTGTTAAGCTGCTTAGAGAGAGGATTATTTGTCCAGGTAATGCTTCTTTCAGTAAGTTAAGCTGCAAGGAAAGCAGATGCTTGGCTTCATGAAATTTGGGGGATTCTGGAGAAATTGCCTCTGGGAGAAATTTAAATAAATTAATGGACAGCTTCTGCTTTCCTTCCTTCTCTGTCTTTATTTTAGACAAGTTATTCCTTCCCTAAGAAAATGGGTCTGGGCAATGCTCATAAGGAAGTGATTTAATTATGTAAAGCTGCACCAGGTAAACGTTATTTACAGAAGGCTAAAAAACTTGGCATTATACTCATTTGCCAAGAATAATCTCCTTCATTTCACTGTTGGTGGAGAGGTGTTTTCAATTGTCATCAAGGTAAGCTGCAGACTGTACTCTCCTGTCTGCATCTTTTTACCCATTTTGACTTCTATCTTTCTTTGTGTTTTTTAATGGTAACCCTGCAGGCAGTGTGCACGTAATTGAAGTAAGCAATCTGCTTGTTTATCTGTGTTTTCCATTAATTAGATATGTGCAATCTACATTTCCTACTGCAAAACATGAGGTGGCATGCTAAGGGACCCAATCTGCTTTTCCTCACCAGGCTGGGCTGCCAGTGTTGGAGAAGGTGTTTCCAGAGCAGGGGCACAGCAGCATTTGCAGTCTGGGCTGGGCAGTGAGAGAAGGGTGAACAAGGGGCTCTGGAAAAGACTGGAGGAGTTATCTGAGAGGCCCCTGCCCTTGGGACTGAGGGTGAGCCTCCAAGTACTGTGGGTTTGCTGCAGGCTGGGTGTTCATATCCAAGGACACTGTGAAGCTGCAGCATTGTCCCCAGGCAGAGTGAAATGGTGCCCCAGGAATTTCACCTCCTGCCTGAGCTGGGCTCACAGCAGTGCTGATGTGGCTCCTGAATACTTTACTGTAGCCAGATTTCCTTTTTCCTACATTGTTCACTGCTGACACAGTGGCTCAAAACTTCACTTTTATAAATAACCAAGGTGCAGCCCCGAACCTGACCCATGGCAGCCCAGGTAGGACCTGAAAGTACTGCTATTTGTTAGGGCATCTCAGTGGTTCTCAGAGACAATTTTATTCAGAAACGGCCCAGCTCTGCAGCGCTCACGTATTCAAAACAGGCTACTGATCAGCTGTCAGGTTCAGCCAAGAACTGAAGAATTTGCCAAGAGTGAAGTTTCTGGGAAGAAATTGAAGTGGTCTTCATATAACAGGCAAAGGCAAACTGTTTTCAGCCTGCCCACAAATGCCCACTAATGAGGAAGGGAATAGCTCAGTTCTGGGTGTGCAGAATGGCAGGTACATGGCCAATTCCATAAAGGAATGGGTCAGTAAAAATGAAGCTCAGATGTAAACCCTGAGGCAATCATTAGGGAAAATCTTTGGAACTAAAACCAACTTAAAACTTGCTGTTTTTTGAGGTTCTTTTGACACTTTAGTAAGGATCTACAGCAGACAAAGCTCTGCATTTTCCTATGTGCTTTGTGAGCTCAGGGCTTGCTGGTTTGTACTCAAAAGGATAAATAAGTGGTTCTTTGAAGCTAATGGCCTCTTTTGCCTGTATATAGATGCCATAATTCCACTGCAATCCTGTAACAGACTGCCTGATGTCAGACTAGCCTTGTAAACACATTAATGAGTTATCAGGTACTAACTCCCTGCCCAGCCCACGCTTTTTCCCTCTTGCCTCCCCTCTGTTGCTCAGTCATTTTTCTTTGCTTGTTGCTTGCCTGCAGTGATGGGTGTGTGCCCTTTTCCTCACTCAGAGTCTGGCAGTAAATCATATATCTGCTTTTTTTTTCTCTTTTTACATTCTGGAGCAGCTGCTCTGATTAGTTTGAAGCAGAATAAAGGACCAATAAATGGGGAGAATCCTGAAGGTAAGTACTTTACTGAGCACTTAATGTCAAGGTACAGTACACATAGAAGCTTTTACAGGGACCATTTAAAAACTGTTATCCGCTGTATATTTTAAAAGTAGGACATAATTCAGATATCTGATTGACTGCCCTTGAACGTTGATTCTTGCTTTATAATTTTTATTTTTAAGAAACCTTGATTTAAGAACTTTTTGAAGGCATCATCTATTGCATTCATCACCCTCAGTGGATTTCTTCTGCTGCCTGAACTGTGCCAGATTTGTGGGGACAATAAGGCAGAGGAAGGTATGTTAAGCTCTGTCAGAGGAGCAGTGGAAAAGTCACCCCTGTAAATTGAGGATCGCTTAAGAATTGTCTTCCCTCTTCACCGCAGAAAGTGTTATTTCAAATTTTTTTTCTCTGGTTCTGACTACTCCAGGGAGGACATGATTCAGTGATCTCTGATCCCGCCAGAGACCACGACACAGGCTGAGTCCCTCTGTCAGGAATGGGGAAATGATAGTGACCCCCAGGGTATCATCAATAGGTAAAGCACTGACAATCTGAACACTGAGTCCAAGGATCTAACACAGAGATTTAGGAAGGATACTGGACTTGAAATGTACTTCAGAAAGCTGTCAGTCAATCTGTAGCTTTCCAGTTAGGCTGGTGCTTTTGAATGTACTGTGGCAGTGGTCTTTACACTGATACTCCTCACAGCATCTCGAATAATATGGTGATTCCTGTGACCCTTTTCCTGCCCCTCTTCCCATTTAACCCCAGATGCACTCTGTGTTTCCCTTGGTGTTAGCAGAGTTCAGTGTTTGACCAGGTCTGTCTTCATCCCTCCAGAGAACTGTTGGTGGGTTTACTGCATGGGGTGGGGTGTTTGAGCAGCTCCTGCAACCTGAGGGCTTTTAATGAACAACCTCTATGTGGCTCTCTAAGTGTGCTGAACCCCCAGAATCCTCCCCAAAAAAGCATGATTTTCATTCAGTTTTACACCTAATCTGCTTCCACTCCCCCTCTCATGGTCATGAGAGATGCTGACCAGGCTTTCTCCACCAGGATGCAATCTGTGCTTCACTTTTCAGTTGTTTTTATCATGTTTCCCTCACCCACCATTTCACACTGCTGTTTGACTCTTCTTCATGTTGCTCCCTAGCTCAGCAAAGAGCTCTGCTTACCAGCTCCTGCCCTTTTCTTAAGTCTTAGGACCTCTCAGAAGGTTTCAGGCTGTAGGCTTTACACCTCAAAGGGGGTTTCTTTGGATCCTGTGAAGTGCTTGAGGTCAATGCTGCGATTCTTCTACTCAGGCTAAGTCTGCCTCTGATCTGCCCGCTCCAAAGCTGAGGTTATTTAAATTCCAAGACAACAGACATGTCTGCTCTGCTTAGGCAACTGGTGCTGTACATTGTTTTCCAGATCGTGGTTTCTTTATTTTGGAAGTACAAGAGGTGCCCCTGGCCCTGGGCAGTTCAATGGAAGCTGCACACTGGAGGTTTGATGGAGGTGGAGGCTGGAGAGCACGAGCAGCATGTGCCTGCATGGAGAAGAGATGTCTGTGTACTTGTCTTCCACCTGTTTTCTGACAAGGAATACTAATACTCAAAACAGAAATTAAGCAAGTAGTTTCAGTGTGCATGTTTTGTTTTTTTTTAAGACAGGGTATAACTGTAATGTGCTTTGTATTTCCAAGTACTGGCATTTTTACATAAGCAAGAAATATTCAAGTCTGAAATACGCTAAACAGCTTCTTACAGAAACTCAAGCCAATTTTAGAATATTACCATGTTATCACAAGCCAAAAGCATTGGCAATCAAAGGTGTTTTTAAAGCCATTAGCTCCAGTTTCACTGACTTGTTTCAGTTTTTTCCCTTTGATAACACTTGTTGTTTTTGAGGAAATGAACTCACTTGACAGCTTGGAGGGCAGGACTGGCTCAGGCATAGTGAGAAAAACCATAACACCACTGTTTAGTCTTTGAGTCTGAAATTAAATCTTATGCCTTTATTTCCATAAATGTTTCTCTTCGCAGATGTCCTGGGAGAGGGTAATTCAGTGCCTTCAAATGTATGGACAACTGAGGATGACAAAGCCTGAAAACAAATGTCCTGAAAAGAGTTTATTAGCAGGCATTAAAATAGGTAAGGCTGTACAAAATGTATTTTAGAATAGCTTTGCTATTGGACTCCTTTTTTTCCTTTTTTTGGAACTCATCTCGTTTATAGGACATGCTCACTGATGCTTAAAGAGACCTTGAAACACTGACACCAGGACTGAATTACTGATGGGCTGAATTGGAGGACCACTTGAGCAGGTCATGCTGGGGCAGCCTGCCAGGTGAATGGGTGGATGTGCAGGTGTGCAGGTGCAGAGCACCTTTCTCTTGCCAAATGTATTTCTTGTATGTACCCCTGAAAAAACCAAAGCAACACCTTTTCTGCCAAATACTCTGCCACGTAACAGCTCGAGGATCTTTACCCTCGTGGTGAAGGGCTTGAGAAGGGGTCTTGGCACATGAGCCCCTTTGCCAAGGCCTCGGAGGGATGTGCTCAGAGGAGCCAAGCCAGGCTCCTGCAGCTCCCGGCTCCAGCCCTCCGCACCTGGAGCTTGGCGGGAGCTGCCCTGGCCGGGAGCTGTGCCCACCACGGCTGATTTAACCTGCCTGGCCACTTGGCACTCCCTGGCAGCCCACGTGGGTGTGCAGGGCCAGGGAGGACCCCTGGGAGGCATAAGTGGGAATAGGAAATTCTCCTTTTCTGCACGGCAGGCCAGCCCGGTGCTTCTGCTTCAGTCAAAACCCAGTTGCCTTTTTGGGAAGCGAAAGACTCAGGCCGTAGAATTTAACCTTGAACTTTACACTTTAGTAATGGAGCTGGTCAACTTGAAAAAGAGGCACCTGTTCACTATGTGATTGAGGTATGTTGGTTTAATACACAATTCATCTGTCTGTGAGCAAGGATGTGAAACAACACATAAAGCTGATCTTTATTATTTTTACCACATACCTCCCTTGCCCCGAAACTCCATTTCATTTTAATCTGAAACAACATTTTTCTTCTCCTTTTGTCAGCTGACCTGGAAAATCCATTATTCAACCAAATATAAGCTATCCCAAATATGTGTAACTTCTGTCCAGAAAAGTAATGTGGGCTTTTGTTTCATCAGTCCAGAGTTTCAGACCATTTGTTGTACCATTCCTTTCATACGTGTGATATGCTCTGTTCTGCAGCCTGAAATACGATAACATGTACAGAACAGAAATGCAAAATAAGTCAATTTTACAATTTTTGACCTTTAAATTCAGATTTAAAAATTCTGTTGTGTGCTACAAACACAAAGAAATTAAAAAAGCTCTGTATTAATTTCTTCTTTTCTGGACGCACCAGCAAGAAATGGAGAGGGGAAAAGAAATCTGCAACAGAAAAACATAGAAGATCAATATCAGTATTTGTCGATTTCTGGGCTTTATTTCCTTTCACTTTTTAAACTAGGATTTTCAAACCATCCACTTGCAGAAATTTGCATTTTATGAGAACAAAATGTGACGAGATCATTTTAGGTAACTTACCTCTTTTTCCTCAGTTTGTGGCATCTAAAACCAACCGTGCTTGTTATTGTCTCAGTAATTTCTCATCATTGAAGTTAAAATATAATCTAAGTTTGCACCAAATGAGCTGTTCCAAGATGAGTTTGCCAAACTCTGTATTGCAGTGGGACTTCTGCAATTATGTTTAGATACTGTCAGACAAAAATGATCTCTGGAATACCAGTGAATACAACATTGATTAGCTTCTCTGAATCCCACAAGAGGTTAGGAGAAGCACAACTTGCATTTTATCTTTGTATCTCTGTCTCTGCCAGTCACAGTCATGCTGGTAGATCAGCACAATGGAAAGGGGATGAAGGGAGGAGAAACAAGAAACTGATGGAGGACTTTTATACTACTAAATGCTGATGTGCTTTAGGATGTTGTTGGTACTCACCAGAGGTCTCAGAACTGCTGAGTTGATTGTGTAGCTGCATCCCATCCAGAGGACAGAAATCACCTGTACAAGAGTTTGCGTGTGCTAATCGTTTTTACTCCTCCCCAGCTTTTTTTTCTCCCACCAAAAAGTGAAATAAACAGGCAAAGGCAGCATTTGTCTTAGTCTTGCCTGAGAAATTCCCAGTGGGAAATAGAAGCATATTTCCACTATCTATTAGTGGATTTTACATTTCTGCTCCACAAACTATTCTGCACGTGAAAAAAGGCTCTCCACTTGAGCAGTTTCCCTAGCAAGCTTTTTCCTAGATTAAGGCAAAGTTAGGATTTGTG
Source organism: Mohoua ochrocephala (assembly GCA_013398855.1). Lineage (NCBI taxonomy): Eukaryota > Metazoa > Chordata > Aves > Passeriformes > Acanthizidae > Mohoua > Mohoua ochrocephala. The sequence goes on along the minus strand of VZTA01016051.1, from coordinate 286,131 downwards.
TCTGATTTTAATTAATCCCAAACAGTAATTGCCTTTCTGCTGTTGGCCAGTCAAGAGAAACAGGTAAATAGTCAATATGTTGTATCTTTTTACTCTTTTACAGAAATATAATGCCTACTGCAGGAGGATGTTACCTGTGCTGTAAAGCTGTCATGTTATTCTTCGGGGAAGGAAATTCTTATTTTCCCATCCATATACCTACACAGAGTAGTTACTCCTCTTACACTCTGTACATGCAAAATGCTTAATAATTTTATCTTCAGCTTTCCAGCATAAAAATGAGAATGTTACCCTATTCCAAACTTAACTACTTGTGTATGTTGTTGGTATCAAATAAGATTACTGCTTGGAAGATAGTGCATTTATCTTTCACTCGAAATAACCCAGGAGAATGTCAGATGCAAAATGGATTTTGAAATCTTTGCATTTACTGCTGCTTTATACTTTGTGTGTGCAACTTCAGTCAACAGCAGTGACATTATTGTGCGAGTCCCTCCAGCTGAAGGGAATTGGCACTCTATTAATAATCCCTCTTTGCAGAGCTGAATGGCAAATATGTTACTACACAGCTCTGCGTTTGTCTCCCGAAAAGTGGTGATCAGAATCATGGCTGCCACCAGCCAGGCACGATTCTTTCCTTGTCAGTTTGCTCCTTCCTGTAGCTAATCCCTCATCCAGCGTTATCCGGCCGTCGATGTCCTCCTCGTTCCCTTCACAACAGGCACTCTTTGCTTTGGCTTTTGTCCCGTGTAAACGCAGCCCTGCCAAGTCCCTCTGTGATGAGCTCCCTTCCGTGCTCTACTGCTGCAGCATCAGCATCTCCCCTCCTCGTGGCTCAGCGCTTCCACCTCTCCCTGCTCCAGGGATGTGGGTGCCGCTGGCAGAGCACAGGGCCCTGGGCAGCAGGACCCAGAGGGGCTGGAGATGGTGGAGGCGGGCTGGGTGATGTTCTGGAGCTCTGCAGACCTGCCATTTTCACCTGGGCTGAGGCAGGCCGGATGCTTCTGCCCACCTGCAATGGGGTTATCTATCAGCTCTGCATCACTGCTGAAATTAATGGCTGGGAAGAGTTGATGGTGCTTTCAGTCAGCCTTATTTCCTCTTGCTTGTGGTGGTCATCACAGGGCGTCTTCTGAGCAGGAGCACACACACACACACAGGCACAGCTTTCATGTGTGGCCATATTTCCCAGAGATCAGACCTGAATCTGTGCTGCTACACATGAAAGACAAGACATAAAGTCAATAAATGTGACTTTACACTGCTGTAAATCCTCTCATCCTGTCATCTTCCCATTCAGGCAAGAAAGATGTGGGAATTATGTAGACTCAGAAGCAGAGGTTCATGGCAAGGCTGGGGCTCTCCTGATCACAGCACGGAGGACGGCCCCTTCTGGAACTAGCTGTGTTAGTGGTAGGGTTCATAAGGGCCACTCATGCCCCCTAAAATACCTTCTTCCTGCTGGAGGCCGCTCACTTTGTACCCCAGCAAGCTGCTCATGTGGAAGATCTTTAATTTCTGCTGTTTGAAGTCAAACCAAACCTTTCCTCTTTGACTGAAGAGGGACAGAGTGCATGGCACTCAAGCAGCAGATCCATCAGTCCATGGGAGGTGAGAAAAGAGCAGCTGGGAGAGCAGCCTCAGCTGGTGGCTGTCAGATGAGGATGTTTGGCTACAATCTAATTGTAATGGATGTGGGTGAGTCTACACATAGATTGATTAAAATTGATTAAGAAAGCCTACCTGACTCTTTCAAAGCTAACTGAAGCCAATCCTTTTCACTGAATTATCTGACATTGGGTTAAAGCCCTAGAATACCCTGTCATGAAATAATTTGGTTAGCAGAAAAAATGGAGAGATTTAGCAAATCAAGGATTGGAGAACTAAATGGGGTTTGAAGGGATGCGTTTGGTTCCTGGCTCTTCACAGACTTACTGCTCGATATTGCTCAAGTTCACTGGTCTTCTTGGTCATCACTTCCTAGTATGGACAGATATGACAGAGGGAATAATTTTTCTCTCTCCCATTTTTATAGAGGTCAACTCTCTCTTCTTCCAGTGTGTCTACAACACAGAGCACCTGGGAGGTCTTGGGTGGGGTCCCTGACCTGCTTTACCAGACATGAAAAAACAACAACAAAAAAGAGGTCAGAAACAAAGGCCAAAGCAGGTCTCTTTACTTCTTCAGTAGTACATCAGAAACAAGCCTAAGGCTTGGTGCATGGCAGGCTGTTCCCACAGTTCCTCTGAAGGCTGATCTCTTCTGCCCTGTATTCAACTCCGTGAAAACCACATTCCTCTTTGCCTTCCTACTGAGCCTACCTGAAGGGTGACAGCTGTATAGCATACTATTCTTGTCTGTACAATAGATTATTTTCCACAATAGAACAAGGGAAATAAAGTTACTTTTAAAAATAAAAAATCAGTCAGTGGTATATTCCCCTATTTTTTAATGAACAATCTATACATTCATATAGTGACCATAATAATTAATGTTTTTTGACTTGGTATGGAATGCTGAAGAATATCTAGTGATACCCCTTTATCTATGCTTTTAAAGTTCAAGTATAAGTCCAAGGTATCGTTAAATACAGCTTCACCTAACTGTATATTTCAGAGTCCATGGAATGTTTTATTTCTAGGATTTAAATATTTTATTCAGCTAAAAAGTGACTTTAGTAAGTGACTTGACAAATACTTTTAAAAATAGCACTTTTACACTGTAATCATGTCAGGAGAAGTGAAAGAGTAGCTAAAGAGTCAGAGGTTATGAATTGCAGCAAAGGTATCAGCATCTTGGTGAAGTCTGTCACCTGGAGAAGCGAGGTCTCCTGGCAACATTTTGTCTCTTTTTCGAATTAGTTAAAAGAATTATACAGGCAGTAAAATGTTTATTGATCTTTGTCACAATCCTGCTGTACAATAGTTTTGCTCATTTACTGTATGTAAGAATACCTTGAATAAGCCTGAGTCCTCTCCGTGTCTGGGACTGGGAAATGTCACCACGTTTGGTTGTTCTTGGCCTTCCAGGGCAACGTGGCTGAACATTGTCTCCTTGAGTCTACAGAGGCTTTAAAGGATGTTCATACTCAGAGAAATGCCTAAAAATGCTGCTACTTTTGTTGACCTTTTATGGTATCTAGTTCAGATTTGCTTTGTCTGTAGGTAACAAGACAATGTTTCTAATTGACAGCTCTGCATGTGTGATAAAGACCCAAAAGAAGAGCCGAGTGTTTTCTTGACTTTGACGTCAATAATTGCAAAGATGCTGATGCTGATGCATAGCTGAGGTGAGCAGTGTGCGACTGAGCAGGATCTGGCTTTTCTCAGCTGCTCTGGCTTGAGGGCAGGATGCTGAGGGGACGCTAATTTCTCTGGTGAGGGTCTCCTGAGGAAGATGCTTTCCTGTGGCTGGCTGGTGTTTATGTTTTCAACTTCTCACTGCTGTGTTGCTCAGTGTTTGCAGACTCTCAATGCTCATGTGCAGGAGTGACAATTGCACGCCCTGTGGCACAGCACCACTCAGGCCAAGCAGAGGCACTGTAAAGTCCTAAAGTGCACTTACAGAAATTTGTCCTATGATTTTTCTGCCTGTGTGTCAGTTGCCTGACAAAACGGTGTCCTCCTGTGAATCTGAGCAAAATGCAGTAGATTATATTCTTCATGGAGCTATTCTAAGATATTTAAAAGTGAATAAAAAGCAGCACAGGGAAACTAAAAATAACCCTACCATTCTGTGGAGAGCATGGATGTGGCATGTCAGAAGCAGAGTTAGGGAAGAGAAACTTAGCCTGGCCCAGTTCGAGGCAGTCTGGTTAAATTGATGCTAATGATGGTGTGAAAATGTGCAGCGGGTTTGAAAGCGGCTTCTCCGTTCAGTGCAGATGCTGTAATCCCTGGGGCGAGCTGTCTCTCTGTCCACCGCAGCGAAACCGCTGCGAGTGTGCGGGCAGCCCGAGGCCGGAGCAGCACCGCCCGGGGCAGGGGCGGAAGGGCCCCGGTGATGCTCCCGAAGTGTTAGCGTTCGCCTGCGACCTTCGGGGAGCCCCGGCCCTGGCCCCGGTGTGCGCTGCCCCCGTGCTCTGCCCCCGGCGCGGGGCTGTTCCGTGCCGCCCGTTCCGATCCGCGCCGTGCCGTGCCAGATCCCGCGGTAAGGCACCGACCCTCCGCAGCCCTCTGCCGACGCTCCCTCCGTCTCTCTCTTGGCCATTTCTTCTGCCCAGATCGGAGCCTTGTGCGGGGCCGCACGGGTTCCTTGACAGCCCCTTCCCCGCCGGGGCCTGACTGCCGGGGCGCTGGGGGCTCTTTTGCCCGCCCCGGGCGCGGTGCGGGCGGTGCC